>CM075876.1:2204248-2611748 GCA_038021265.1 Cyprinella venusta | reverse complement strand
GTAATTAATGGCTTAATTTTCATTTTTGGATGAACTAACCCTTTAAAGTACATAATCAGACACAAAATATTGTTTAAATATTTTATTAGCTCTTTAAAAGCAGTTGCGGCAAGTTCAAACAGACGAACATTTAAGAGATACGGTATAGTCAAAACACTTATAACACAACATTTCACCACAGAGATAATTATGGAGATAAGAGATATTGACTTCAGATTAAACTGTTTTAAAATCGTACCGATTTGTATCTCATAGTCCAGTGTACAAACTAAGCAATAGTCAAAAAAATGGCGGCAGTTGTGATTATATGAAACAAGAGAGCGAGTCCACAATACTGGATGACAATTCAATTCTGTACACAAATATTGCCAATAATAACACAAAACTTCGAAGTCCAATCTCCATCCAATCTCAAGATTCCACAAGCTCCCATTTTCCAGTTACAGACAAACAAAACTGCAAATGCATGTAAGGTTTAGTTGATATAATAAGTGTGGGGATAATAAGGCCACGCGTGAGAAACTGTGAGCGCTCATGTGTATTTAAAGAGCAGCTGTCACCAGAGATATTTCTGTCCACAGTTTAACCTGCAGTCACACAGATAACAATGCTTCACGCTGCATTAACGGCAACATTATGTGTTGCATTATCACGATGACAGAAATAACTATTGTGTTCCTTTCATTAAAGCGCAGACCCCTGTGAATTATAGACCAGGCTCTCAGTTTCCCTCCTGTTCTGTTCAACTGCTCTCTGGTTGTAGGAAACAGACACTGCCTTTGTTTCAGGAATTCATAAACAGTGATTATACATCAGTAAAGTCTATTATAAATAAATATATTATAAATTATATATCCATGCATGTGCCCTCATAATCTTTAACCCTCAGGTGCTCTTCGGTCATTTCTGACCGAACAATTTTCTGTTTTGAATTTCTAAAAATCACAGCTTCATTGGATTGTTATGAAACTTGGTGACTTTTATGGCATTGGGTATGTGAATACAAAAAAAAAATTGAGGTCATGATCTGAGCATGCTAAGTGGTCGTAAAAAAAATAGTCACACTTGTGGTCTTCGGTCAAAAATGACCGACCCATAGGAAATGAATGGGAAATTGACAAACACAAAAATTCACAATTTTTAATTTTTTTATTTTTTTTATTTTTTTACATTTTTTTAATTAAAAAAATCGTTTTTGAGATTGTTTCAACTATATATTCACATCCACCAAAAAAAAATGTGTTCATAAATATCTGGGGAATTCACATGCCTCTCCATAGAGAGCTGTACATGTCATCTAGTGGTTACACCATGATTCTACGCTTTTTCTCTGTACTGTAACCAAATGGTGCTAATTTTCTTCAAAAAAATATTTTTTTTTCTCAAGGCCTGGACTCTATATTAAACTAAAATACTGCATAAATAATTTTTTGAAAAAAATAATATATATATAGAAAAATATATATATATTTCCATGGCAAAAATAGACCATAAATATTGCATAAATATTAATAAATTCAATCAAATTGTCTCAAAATACTAAATTGCAAAGAATAAATATTATCGAACAAAAATAAATTGCATTGCTTTTACTGGGATGGAGAAAGTTTCATTTTTAGGTGTCCGGTCACTTTTGACCGGGAAGATAACAAGTGTGACTCCGAAACGAAGAGCACCTGAGGGTTAAAATATCTTCCCCTCCCTCTTTCAGCTCATCTCTTGTCTTCTCTGATGAGGGTGGGGCAACCTGTCACTCACTTGTGATCCACCAATATCAGACCACACCCATCCAACCAGCCAATCAATTCCCAACGAACAAAATCAAGCCCCGTCCACATTTGCTCTTGTTCCAGAAGCTCTTTAACTCTAATATCACAATATAGGGAAAGAAAAGACTATAACAACTTCCGTTTCATGGCGAATTCAAGAGCCTGTCAAGAAAAACAATCAGAATATAAAAACTTAGCCTTACATTTACATTAATCCTTACCTCTCAATTACCATTTTTGCTGCAATAAACTGATAATGTTGTTACCAACCCCATTAACTGGTTCATGTCACTTTTTCCAGTCTATTGACTGTACTGATGAGACAAATTAGATGAACAAAGGTGTGTTATATTTAACAAACAGTCTTTAAAACACTTTACCCAACAAACTAACTGTGTGTAAGTGCTGTATGGGACGACCCCCGGATTGCACACTGAGATGGAGGCCCAGGCCTCTGCTTGCCTTGGCAAGAGACGAGAAATCATCCGATAAGACTGTTTTATTGCTCAAAAGAATGTGGAAGTCGGCCTCATGCAAAAGCACAGGCCATACGAAAGACACATACGACTTTTCTTCATTGGCAAACTATGAATGAACATGCATTTCCCCAATACACTGTGTCTATACTTACTGTTTAGTATATTGTCTCTTTCTTTTAGGCATGTTTTCTGATCGAGCCAATAGATAATGTAACCTTATCGGTATGATGCTTCCTATCAGATGAATCCTTGTGTGACGCCTCTACACATTGGTGTGTCACCTCCTTATAGCATGCATTGTATGGTTATTATATTAACCAGAGCATTAACCCTCAGGTGCTCTTCGTTTCGGAGTCACACTTGTTATCCTCCCGGTCAAAAGTGACCGGACACCTAAAAAATAATTTTCCTCCATCCCAGTAAAACCAATGCAATTTATTTTTGTTCTATAATATTTATTCTTTGTAATTTAGTATTTTGAGACAATTTGATTGAATTTATTAATATTTATGCAATATTTATGGTCTATTTTTACCATGGAATATATATATATATATATATATATATATATATATATATATATATATTTTATTATTGCAGTATTTTAGTTTAAAGGGTTAGTTCATCCAAAAATGAAAATTAAGTCATTAATTACTCACCCCCATGCTGTTCAAACCCAGACCTTCGTTCATCTTCGGAACACAAATAAAGATATTTTTGATTTAATCTGAGAGCTGGATCAGCCCTCCATAGACTGCCTAAGGGACTAGCTCTTGACAGCCCATAAAGTCATTAAAGAAAAGGTTTAAATATTCCATGTGCCTACAGCGGCTCAATTATAAGTTTATCAAGCGACGAGACTACTTTTTGTGCGAAAAAACATAAATAACGACTTTATTCGACTATTCCATCACTTCCTTATGCGCGAATGCGCGAGAACTGAGACGAGGACGTTCTCCTTCGACTACTTCTTGTTACCGGCTGCTCACCGCAGGAGTATTAGCGCCACCTACCGTATAAGATGATGTGCTGATATAGCTGGAAGTGCAAAACTTTCTGTTTACAAGCAGAGGAAGATGCGTGCTGTACATACGCTTTTCAATTAGCGTATTTCCGCACTATAATGTGCACTTAAAAGCCTTTAATCTTCTCAAAAAACGATATATATGGATCATCATCTCATACGGTAGGTGGCGCTAATACTCCTGCGGTGAGCAGCCGGTAACAAGCCGAAGGAGAACGTCCTCGTCTCAGTTCTCGCGCATGCGCCAATAAGGAAGTAATGGAATAGTTGAAATAAAGTTGTTATTTATGTTTTTTTTTCACACAAAAGTAGTCTCGTCGCTTGATAAACTTATAATTGAGCCGCTGTAGGCACATAGAATATTTAAACCTTTTCTTTAATGACTTTATGGGCCGTCAAGAGCCAGTCCCTTAGGCAGTCTATGGAAGAGTGATCCAGCTCTCAGATTAAATCAAAAATATCTTTATTTGTGTTCCGAAGATGAACGAAGGTCTTACGGGGTTAGTACAGCATGGGGGTGAGTAATTAATGGCTTAATTTTCATTTTTGGGTGAACTAACCCTTTAATATAGCGTGTATGCCTACAGAAAAAAATTTTTTGAAGAAAATTAGCACCAACTGGTTACAGTATAGAGAAAAAGCGTAGAATCATGGTGTAACCACTAGATAGCTCTCTATGGAGAAGCATGTGAATTCCCCAGCTGTTTATGAACACATTTTTTTTTTTTGGTGGATTTGAATATATAGTTGAAACAATCTCAAAAACGATTTTTTTATGAAAAAAATAAATAAATAAATGAATACAAATTTTTGTGTTTTTGTCAATTTCCCATTCATTTCTTATGGGGGTCATTTTTGACCGAAGACCACAAGTGTGACTATTTTATTAAGACCACTTAGCATGCTCAGATCATGACCTCAATTTTTTTGTGTGTTCACATACATAATGCCATAAAAGTCACCAAGTTTCGTAACATTGCGATGAAGCTGTGATTTTTAAAAATTCAAAACATACTTTTTGTAATCAAAATTTATTGGTGTGTATGTGTATAAAAGTGTGTTTGTATGTGTGTGTGTGTTGGTGGGTGTGTCTGTTTTCCACTCTAGATGTTGTAGACTGTCACCCCTTTCCTGCGGTGTACTTTTTTTAGAATTGTGGCCAATTTGTAGATTGCAAGTACAAAAACTCCGAGAATTTTTTATTTTTTATCAATTTCCCATTCATTTCCTATGAGTCGGTCATTTTTGACCGAAGACCACAAGTGTGACTATTTTTTTTACGACCACTTTTCATGGTCAGATCATGACCTCAATTTTTTTTGTATTCACATACAAAATGCCATAAAAGGTACCAAGTTTTGTAACACTGCGATGAAGCTGTGATTTTTAGATATTCAAAACAGACAATTTTTCGATCAGAAATGACCGAATAGCACCTGGGACCCAAACTCAACAATCGCACCTTTCTCTCACTGGTCAAGCCGAACTGGAGTGGCGTGACCTCAGTGGAGGCTCAAGAGCTCGTCCTCTCCTGGGCGCTGTTTGTGTGGCGCGACAGGCCTCAACACATCAGGCCATGCGCAGGAGAGAAGACCACAGTCAGACTAACATCACTGACGTTTACAAGCTCTTCACACAACTTCCTCTCCATAAACTATTAAAAGCCATTAAGACTTTCATCTGAGACTGCATCTGCGAACGCGACGCCCGAGGCACTGCAAGTAACAAGAGCACTTTCTTTGCTTTTTGTTTCTTTGCATTGAGATCAACGATTTCCTGACGCGTATGTTCAGAACGATATGTGCATGGGTGCGAAACCATAAAAGCTAGATATGTTTTTTATGTAGCTATGTCTGGTGGGGAGAAAATAAAAGTAGATTTTATCCTCTGACTGGATCTGCTCCTTGCATCGTATCGCATTTTTCTTCAATAACGTGCAGCCCTAATCAAGGGAACAGACACAAAGAGGGCTCTCGAGAGCCTTATGATGCCGAATATCCCAAATGGGACTTCACAGGTGTGCATTTGTCTAGGGTGTATCGATTCCTTCGGCTCACGACGCTGGGATAGGCTCCAGCGTTCCCTCCACCCTATGTAGGACAAGCGTTTTGAATGAATGGACGAGGCAGCCATTGAAGGAAATATTAACTTTGAACCAATTCTACACAATGGCCCATATAACCTATTTGACCAGGATTTGTTTCCAGGTATGACTAAAAATGGGTTTTTGACTTTCATTTATATTGTGATTTTATACACACACACATATGTATATATATATATATATATATATATATATATATATATGTGTGTATATATATTTAAATTTTGTCTTGTCTGACTCACCTGAATGAAAGGCTCATTATTATGCAGGTCTTTGTCTCTCTCAGATAGGGTTGGGTATCGAGAATCGAGTATCGATTGGAACCGGGACTAACTTTTCGTTTTTCCCGGAATCGTTCAAAAGTTAAAATTTCGATTCCTAGTTTCGATATTCACAGTCCGCCGACCAGAAGAAGAAACCGCTGAACAACACCAATGAAGAAGCGTCTACCGGAAGTTTTGGCATAACCGCGCGAGTCGAACATGAGTAGCTTACGTCGGCGGTCCAAAGTGTGGCTTCACTTTTCTAAAAATAAAATCTCGGCAAAATGCAGAGTATTTCCCTTTAGAAAGGGGTATTTCCTTCAGAAAGACCGTTGGTTAGCAAGGTTAGCTAAACTTTTTTGACCCTGCCTCTTAAAAGAATCGGAATCGAGAATCGTTGGGAACCGGAATCGAAACAAGGAATCGGAATCAGAATCGTTCAAATTCAAACGATACACAACCCTACTCTCAGGAGAGAATCACCTAATTATACATGATGAGGGCTGGCCTGTTCACGCCTATTCGCATATTGCCTTGATAGGGCCCTATGATTTCCACGATAATGAAATCGTGGACGGAATCGCGGAATTGGCCAATTAACGCGGAATCTAGTGTTAACGCGGAATTTTCCATATTTGGTTTGAAATTCTGTTTTTGTGTGGGAGATGAACGTATGTCTGGTGAAAATGCAGACCGGGGGAAGCAAATCTAAGCGACACAAACCCCTCAACACGTAATTTCAGCTACAGTGATGAAATCAAAACAATGAAAGCATGGCGAAGGAAGCGGCTCTCCGCGGCTCTGCTTTCGTCGGCAAAATGTTAAAAAACTCAACGCCATAAGCCATCAGTGCCGAGCCGAGCAGTTCGCATGTGACTTATGCAGTGTTTCCCACACATACTAATTCGCCGCACACTGCGTTTCAGTTTTTAACACTATTTAAAACACGCAGTGTATTCTTTCAGTTGTAGTTCCCCGCTCTCCCTCCGTCTCTCTCACTCACGCGTCTCTCTGACACACACGCGCACACACACAAACACACACACACAACGTGCACACCGCGTCTGTCTATGAGGCGCCGGACTGGACAAAAGCGGAGCGAACTCCGTGAGAGACAGAGTGTGACTTTATTTAAACTTATATAAACTAATATAATTTATATTACTGGACAGTTTAAAGCTCATAACCATATTTTGTTGTTACTTGAAGAGTGCAGTGTTACGTTGCATCATGCAGTATTTGTCCTGAAAAAACTACTGAGTAAATGTTTGCATTACCTCAATAAATTTAAGGTCATTTTTTAATACATTTTAATCATTAACTTTAAAAGCATTATTTTTACAACTAAAATAACAGTCAAGGGTAAAAAAAAAACTAATTCCCAAAAATTAAAACGGAAAAAAGTGGAATTTGGGAAAAAATAAAATGGATTTCATAGGGCCCTACCTTGGCAAACAAAAAATGTTTTTCACAATACGACCCAATTCACAGTTTTATGTGAACGATTAGGAGGATGATTTTCAGATCATTGTGAAGAAAAAACCCTAGGCAACAACATCCATTAGTCAAAAGTCTTGTGGACGCATATTTCGTATGTGTTTCGTGGCCTTATTTCAGAAACTTTTATTTGTAGTTTTTACAATAACCACGCATAAACAATATTCTCTCAAAAATACAAACATGTACATACATGTTGCTCACATATTATGGTAGCCCTGTTTGAGGCTAAATAGAGTGTAATTTCACCTGTGCCATTGATATGTTTATAAGCAACTGAAAAAAAAGTACATCAAGGACCCCAAATTCACCTTGGACCCCAGAGGGTTAACACCACGACCGTTATAGAAGTGCACTTTGCTCATCCTATGCACAGAGATGTTTGAATAATGACTTCTAGACCTTACTATAGTATAACTAAGATTACTAACGCATCACACTGACCTTGGTAACGGCTACCTTGGCCCCTTTGTTGATGAGCTGAACCACATGCTCCGCTTGGCCCTTGTGCGAGGCTATGAGGAGACGCTCAGAGAGAGCTCGCACAGATGATGATGCATCCTGCTGGGTCATGAATTAGGGAGAGACTCGGGGAGGGGGAGGTCTGGGGATCAGGAACAGGAACGAGTCCCTCTGCCGTGGGATGAGAGGAGAGAGGAACCATAGATGTCCAGCTCTTGGAGGGATCTAACCCTCATGTCCTTTGGAGAAAGCCTGCAGGGAAACAGGAAACGGTTCCACCGTCATAAAAGCAGAAATATTTTTCCAGAGTAAGAGCGGATGTGACCACAGGCAATGTAAAACATTGAGTTGTCAGCATAATATGAACAGATCAGTAATGCTTTACAAAAGGTCTCTCATTTACTATTAATGTATTTAGTAACATGACCTGACAGTCATTTTATTTTTACAACATTTATTAATCTTTGTTAAATGCTATTTTATAAAAAATACAGCAGTCCATTCTTCATGTTAGTTCACGGGGCATAAACTGATGCTGACAAATGGAAATTTTGATTCGTTTAACAGTCACACTCGGGGCTTTCGGGTCAAAATTGACCCGAAGGGCGGGATTCATATTTAAAAAAGAAAATCATATTTTTTTTTTACTTGTTTTTTATAATTTTTTTTCTTTTCTTTTTTTTTGGTGTTTTGAGAAAATTTCAAAAATAAAAAAAATATAATTAGTATTAATGCAATAATTATGACCAAATTTTCCCCCATTGAATATAAAAGAAAAAAAAAATTTAAAAAATATTTTTTTTAATTTTTTTAAAGCTGTATTTCATTTTGGAGTCAAGCCTAGGCCTCATAAAAGCAATTTTTGATAAGCAATTTTATACACATGTATAATCTGAATTTTTTGGTGTGGTTTGTGTATAAAGGTGTGTTTGTGTGTGTGTGTGTGTGTGTGTGTGTGTAGATGTGTCTGTTTTGCACTCTTGATGTTTTATAGATTCACCCCTTCACTGTTGTGTGCTTTTTTTCAAGATCGTTGCTGATTTGTAGATTGTACGCACAAAAAAACTCAGTATTTTCACATTTTTGCCAATTTCCCATTCATTTCCTATGCGGGTCATTTTTGACCCGAAGGTCCTGAGTGTGACTATTTTTTTTACGACCACTTAGACTTTTCAAATCCTGTCCCCAATTTTTTTGGGTGTTCATATACCAAGTACCATTAAAGTCACCAAGTTTCGGACCATTCCGATGAAGCTACGATTTTTAACATTTTTTTTATTTAAACGCTTCGGGTCATTATTGACCCCAAGAACCCCAGAGGGTTCCTTTCTTTCTTTCTTTCTTTCTTTCTTTCTTTCTTTCTTTCTTTCTTTCTTTCTTTCTTTCTTTCTTTCTTTCTTTCTTTCTTTCTTTCTTTCTTTCTTTCTTTCTATCTATCTATCTATCTATCTATCTATCTATCTATCCAAAATACCTTAGCAACCCACTAGAAACACCCATAGCAACTTTAAATTACTTTAAACAACTTTAAACTAGAAACTACTTTAATCTAAATTAAACTTTAAATTAATTTAAACTTTAGACAAATTTAAACTTCAAACTACTTTAAAATTCAAACTACTTTAAACTTCTTCAAACTTTCTGTTACAAACTTTCACAAGCCAACTTAAAGTTTGTCTCGACGAACTTTTTAAATCTAGTTTATATTCAAAGGCAAAGCCTTCGCCATACATGCATTCTAAATCATTACTGTACATCATAATGACATCTTCTAAACGTCTATTTGACATCTGACAGGAAACGTACTTATTGCAGATGAGCAAACACTCTTAAAATTACGTTTTCCAGATGTAAACATCACCTCAAATAGACTTGTGCTATCTGGGATAGAATATAATCGCCCCACACGAGTACTATGCAGATAAAGTTGGACACAGCCAAATAAAAAAGTGTTTTTAAAGTTTTTCTAAAGTAATATATCTTCAGATGGATGTGCAGCACACGCTTTGACAGACTGATTTCATGCTGACACTGATTATTTACACCTGGTTTTGGCAAAGACTTGAGAAATGTCATTTGATCATGTTGTGTTTGACTCACTTGCATGAATTCTCTCGACACTTTCGCTTGATTTACGCAGGTAACGCCCCGAGGTCAGCAAATGACAACCGTTCAACATATTGTTCAACTGATAGAATCGTGTGCAAATATAAATACAAATGAAATAAATACAGATTAAGGAATGTATTCCTTAAAATTAACTAAACAACATGCAATGGATTTCGAAACAATGCAGTAAAAGTGGAACGAAACAGCAGACACGATTCCTCACTGGCCGGTCTCAGTCTCGCGACCACTAAACAACACTGTGAGAACCAGCGTCTGGTTTCAGTGAAGAACACAAATATCTCTGGGATTTAAGCTAGTTTAAAGGGATACTCCACTTTTTTGGGAAATAAGCTTATTTTACCACTCCCTCAGAGTTAAAAATTTGGGTTTTACCGTTTTCGAATATATTCAGCCAATTTTTTTACCCCTGAGTGGATTCGAAAACGGTAAAACTCTTGTTTAAAAAACTGTTTAACTCTGGGGAAGTGGTAAAATGAGCCTATATCCAAAAAAGTGAAGTATCCCTTTAAAGCCAGATGACGATACACAGTGTGCAACGAATGATAAAGGCTTTTCAATCTACAAATTTTTAGTTTGAAATTGGATTACTGTATTGTGCCAGAAATATGGATAACTATTGTGTAGATTGTGTGTGATGGGTTTAATACTAAAACTATTGTGCCAGGGATATGGAATTGTATTATATTATTATTGTAGACATTTATTAAAGGAGTAATGGGATATAATTAGCATTTAGTAAAATGCATTTGTGCATTTATACTAAATATGCTCCTGTTTTTCATACAAATACCATAGAAACCATATAGTTACATTTTACCTTGGTATTGAAGAGATATATGCATGGTTTTAACTATGGTTATCATATATGTATGCTAGTACCATGGATGGCCAATGGTTAAATTTAATGAAAATGTAAATAATATTACAATTTTATCATATAAAAACTAGGTTACAATTTTTACAAATGTTGCTGTTTTTGTTAATGAAAATAAATTTACATTTACACGTGCATCCCAACTCAAGCTACTGTCAAGTGCATTTCTAACAGTGATGTAATATTATATTAATATTGCAGTCATCACTCCAAACTGTGAAGATCAATAATGAATATCACCCGTTAGCACATTCAGAAACTAACGTTTTTCTATTAAGATATTTATTTTGTTAAGGAAAAAAGACTGGAATGTATAAAGAAATCAAAAATGTGAAGTGTTTGTCATGTTCTGACAATAAAGAGTAGTTTGACTTTATGACCACAAATAATGGTCTGCTTTCTACAAATTTTACTTAGAAGCAAAAATGTGCCTTTTTAGACTTGAAAGAAATAAAGAGTTAACATTTATAGCGATACTTCTCGATATCGACTAATTTTACAGATTAAATTGGTATTGACAATTAATCTATCATTGATTAATCATTGGCATTCCAAGACACTATGCAGCATTAACACTAATTCCTTAAATTCGGCATTAACAGCTGTAACTGCTTCCACATGATACAAACCTGATTGAATAAGTGCTCTGAAATGTACAAAGCTACAGTCTAAACCCCCATCCTTCAAGTCAAAAACTTCAAAGTCATTAGAGAGATTTATGACGTGTATTGATGACCACTGAAAGAGCCACAGATACACTATGGTAATAATTCAGAGGAGAGCTGACATGAGCAAGTGTAGACAGATCCTCAACACCACAGCCACACTTGCTCCTACACACATCCGTGTGTTTGACGGGTTCCCGGGACGAGGACTTGTCATGTTATATACAGTCCCAGACAATGGGAAACCCTAAACAATGGCCTGTTCACAACCTGAAACATAACTCATAGACATACCTGATCCATGGCTCATAGATACAGCTGTTTCATGCTTTCCTCAAAGAAAAAGAGAAAAACATTCTCAACTTTTTAGGAGAATATTAGACAAAAGTTGTATTTGTAAAGCTTAGTGCTCAAACAACAGAAAAACACACTGGGACATTGTGAAATGAGCCGTTTGTTTAACTGCCAAGAACTTCCAAATTATAAATTCATCTTCTTATTGGCCAAGACAACACCATGAAATTATGTATACCTTTATGAACTTTTATCAAAACACACACACACACACACACACACACATTGGGTTTCCATGTTTTAAAACTCTCTCCCCCTACACTAACCCAACCCCTAAGACTACCCATCACACACATACACTAACCCAACCCCTAAACTACCCATCACACACATACACTAACCCAACCCCTAAAACTACCCATCACACACACACAAACCCGACCTCTAAAACTACCCATCACACACATACACTAACCCAACCCCTAAAACTACCCATCACACACACACTAACCCGACCCCTAAACACTAAAACTACCCATCACACACACACTAACCCGACCCCTAAACACTAAAACTGCCCATCACACACACACAAACCCAACCCCTAAAACTACCCATCACACACACACTAACCCGACCCCTAAACACTAAAACTACCCATCACACACACACTAACCCAACCCCTAAAACTGCCCATCACACACACACAAACCCAACCCCTAAAACTACCCATCACACACACACTAACCCGACCCCTAAACACTAAAACTACCCATCACACACACACTAACCCAACCCCTAAAACTGCCCATCACACACACACAAACCCAACCCCTAAACACTAAAACTGCCCATCACACACACACAAACCCAACCCCTAAAACTACCCATCACACACACTTTGACCGGCCTGTTCTCGGTCAAACATGACACATGACCAGCCAGCCAAAAAATGCATAAAAAATAAATCTCTTACTACTCTATAATATTATCACTAAATATTGAATTCAATCTTTTTGTTTTTATTTGTGAACCTGACTGATTGAAACTGACTGACACACGAACAGCGACCAGGGGAAGAAGAAAACAGAGGGAGGTCACTCTGACAATGGCCTTTATCTTCTTGTGAGCCAATGGCACCTTAAGCTTTCAGAGGGAAAGTTTTACGATCCTTTGTCTTGAGCACGGTGCATATGTAACTGGATTTCAATGAATGAATGGAAAAGAGTCCTTTTTTACGGCAATGAAGGAGTGTTCCCTCTTGCCTGAGGACACCTTCCCCCTCCTGGAATGTGTCTGACGTCCACCAGTGTCTGGACTATAGAGTCGGCCAGGGGATAAAACTGATACTGATCAGTGGGAGAGCATCTCAGGGCTCGCTTGACCTCTGCTTGTTACATTCTTCAGGCGAATGTTTGATTGATTTAACCTCAAAGAGTACCATTGTGATAAACAGTGTTGTATATAGACAAATTAATCCACAAATAATGCTTTTTTCACTCAAAAGAGATGCATATGCACATAAAAAATGAGGTCTACATTTAATCAGTTCCAAAAATGTATAAAAAAAACCCTGTGCAAATTGAAAGAAAGCAAGTTGACAATATTAGGTGATAATATGGCATAACAAGAAATTCTCCAGCAATTTTTAAAAGGCCAGTCATTTTTGACCGGGAACACAAAAGGTGTTTTTAACACGGGTTAAGACTTGTGTAAATTTATGTGTTTTATTTTTTTTAGTTTGACCAACTAGCAGTTAGATAAAAGGAAATCCATCTTAATTTTTCAATTTAAATAAGACTTTAAAAAGTCAGGACCAATTTTAAAGAAAAAAAAACGCGATAACTAACTTTTAAGACTAGTCTAAGCAACCCATGCAACTAGACACTGAATTTGGTCGTTTGACTTCTTTGGAAGAATGAGGCTCTAGTCTGAGTGTTGATGTTGATGAAATGTTCATACTAGATGTAAGATGTAAGGATGCTCGATAACTTCCGCCGATCGTAGAGTTTTATACTCCGTGGTTATACTAAAGAAACGTTAGTCACAAAAACAGACTAAACAGACACCCCTCGTTGTATTTATGCTTCATTTTAAAATTATATTAAATAAACATAACTATATATAAAATTACATCTAAACGTATGTACGTTTCGTTTCAAAGACGGGAGGACAGTAAATTTTGAAGACTCTTCCATAATCCCGTTTTCCTCGGTTTTCCTCCGCTTTAATCTACACAACCGGAAATGGACGAGCATCCTTGCGTCAAATGCCGAATTTATGCGTGCATATAGCCCATTGGGTGATGTGAACGTTGTTCATGCGATCTCCAGCAAATGTTCCAAACACAAAGAACACTTTTAGTAACAAAACTATTTACTATGTAACACACTATATAACAGTGACAACAGACTCAAGAGCACATAAACCAGTCAGTATAGACCATTTCGCGAGATGGAAACAACACTGGTCCAGAAGCACTTCCTGTTTCAGTTTTTTAACACTATATAAACGTTGGGATAAAGTACAACCAACAGAACATATACAACTAAATCAAAAAGTTAAACATCTTGAAGATATTTTCTTTACATTTGAAATTAAGATAAACATTACAATAAACATTTTTGAGTTTGACAACAAGCAAGCCGAAAAACACATCTATTCGCCATAGTTCAAAACATAATAATAGTTAATAACTTCTGAACATTGATTCTTTAAGTCTTTAATTCACCTCTTTCTCATAACGATTAAAGAATTTCTCTTTCACATTAAAGAACGATATAAATAACAGATTGGAGATTAAAATAATACCAGATTTGAAATAAATACAAAAAACATAGACAAAAAATTAACTTAACCCTAAAACCGTATTCTGGACAAATGTGGGCAAAATAGTTTTGGTTTATTTTTTAAAAATACTTCCCTTGATCTGAGCGGTACAAGACTTGGCTACTTTTCCTAAGTTTGCCTCCTGAACACACATTTTTTTTTGACTCAATTCTTCAATGTTAAGTGGGTGAAAACAAAACTCCTTAATCTTGTATTTGGGTCAAAAATGGGCACCCATAGAAATGAATGGGAAAAACTGTAATTTAGAGCATCCTAAAATAAGACACCAGGAGACAGCAAAGTCACTTCCTCGTTAGGTTTTAGCTCTAAGATCTTATTGGAATGATATTTTAATGTAGTTAAAAAAAAACTACATAGTAATTAATTTACATAGAAATAATTTACATAGAAAATATGGTACTTTTTGAAGTAAATAAATTCAAAAACACCCCCAAAATAAAAAAAAAAACACCATAAATGGATAGACAAAACTTTATCGAAGACAGTAATATATATCATTTATAATAAATAAAAATCAGGATCACACCTGAGTCCTCTGTGCCCACATTTGTCCACAATTACAGGATTAAGGGCTAAGATACGGTTTGAGGGCTACGAAATTATTGACTTTTTCATCTAATCAGATTCCTCTTCATAACACCGACAGAGACATCAGACACACATCTGAGCACCAGTAAATGTGTTATGCTCCTGTGAGAGAGAAACACGAGTATGATGTAGAGGAAGAGCGTAAAAGGGCACTCATCAAATTTAATCTTCATGACATCATTCTCTGCGAGCAACAGCTAAAAGCCCTGGAAACCATTTAACTCTAGAAAACGCCATATTATCATAAATAAAATACGGTTTAAACCCTCATTTGTCTTGTGGGGACTGCTATTCTAGACACCTTTCCCTAAAAGGTCTTGATGATTTCCCGTTTGAAACCTTATCCCTGTGGTGGTTAGTCATAATGCTTTCGCCTTGTGGCGACGTACAGCAAGAGTTTCGTTTTTCAGCTCTATTCAGAGGACTGGAGGGAACCCATGTTCATGCCAGGAAATGTCTGGAGTTTGTGTCGCTCAGAGGCATAGAGTAGATCTGTTAAATTATGTTGATACGTTATAAGTTTTATACCCTCCCCCCAACCCGCCAAAAAAGGGTGAATCTCACAAAGCCCGTCAAGAACATGTTCATCTCATATTTCAAAAGTCAATTAAACTCAATTCCATATAATCTAAAGTTATGCAAAATATGGTTTGGTTTTTTAATTCTATCCATCCATGCCTTTTGGGGGTGAGAATCAACTAGAGCCAGACCGATATATCGGCAGACCGATATTATCGGCCGATATTAGGCATTTTCCAAACTATCGGTATCGGCAGTTATAATGGCCGATAAATGAATATTTCAAAAATAAAATAAAAATGGACGAAACACGCTTGAACCATGTCATGAGTGTTGGAGTTGTATAGTTTGTCCACCAGAGGGCACTCTACACCGTTCCTGTTGGCAACACTCGTTGAGTTGGTCACGATACATACTTTGATTAAATAACAATTAAAAGAACATCCGCATCAGTTCTCTTAACTCAAATAAGCATGACAACATTTGTGACTATCATGTCCAGTTTAAAAAATAAATAAATAAATAAATAAAATATCGGCCGATATATCGGAATATCGGATTTTAAAACCCAAAAATATTTGTATCGGTATCGGCCTTCAAAATCCTTTATCGGTCGGGCTCTTCTAGTATATATTAATAAATATTATATTTGTATTATCTTCACCCATTAAGGCATTTAGACGGCCTAAACAACATATGATGAAATATGTAAATATTATGGAGTAACATTCACTTCTATGGTGAAACCCTAATTTGCATTTAATTTCACATAAAATCAAAATCACATAATATATTTCATTTCAAAACCTTTTGAATCTTAAGCAAAATGATTTGAAGATCTGAGTCTCTCCTAAAAACATATTGAACTTATTTTAAAGCAAAAAATGATGATGATGATGATGATGATGATGATGATGATGAGGGTAATTTATAGAGTTTTACAAAGTAAACACTTGATGGGTAACAAATGGGTTATAAGATATGTACTTTAGAAGACCAATACCAGAGCCAATCTAGACAGAGTCTGAATGATATCACCACACCCTTTATCTGAGCCACACACCCCTCCATCACACAAAGGGTTAAGACAAACAATCTCAAGGAAAAATGATAACGATAAAGATGTAGGCTCTATGAAAGCAATGTAGGGTATTCCAAACCATTTCGGACACTAAATTCATAACTCATAACTGAAAAGGGGTGTGGGTGACCAGTTTACTTTAAAAGAGCACCAGATTCGACATGTACAATAAGGTGTTTATGACATATGTTTATGTTATATGGACACATTTGCTGAAAACTCTTACATGATAGCCACAGTTCGGCGAACGTGTGTGTGAAGAACGTTTTAAAAATCTAAAGCATCTTTATAAAGAGCCTTAAAGAGCCTTCCTTTTTAAGACTGTAATCATTATTCCTAATGTGAAATCATAATAAATTAAATGTATAAACTTGGTGGCGGACACCAAGCTGTATATTAAGTACATTATAGTATATTATGATATTATTTTGGTACATTTTTAGCAGCGGTTTCATGGTGTGTTGGTTACTATGGTGAATCGGAAAGGGAATGTTATGGTTGTATCATGAAGGATACAACCAGATTTTGTGTGTAGTTTGTGCTCGAAAAGAAAAGGCTTCGTCATAAACAAGTTATTAACAGTTAATAAGGTTTTATAAATGCCAAAGTTTGTCCTGTATGAGCTGCATTTCATCATCAACGTCATTTAAAAACAATATTATTAGTTAATACTTAACCAGCAAAATCATTTGTTTAAAAAAATTGTTAAAAAAAGTTTTTCTTTTTTTTCTTTTTTTTGAAATAACGTTTTCTGTCAGGAGTGTGTGTCTGTGTGTGTGTGTCCAGCACATTCTTGTGAAGGATTGTCCCAGCAACCACAGCACGTCAGCCTGATTGTTATTCAATAGAGATATCCCCCTAACTAACAGCTCTCGTATGCTCCTAACATCCCGAAGTTAGTATTGTATGGAAACAACGGTTTAAAACAGCAGGCTGAGCACAGACACACACAAAAACGAAGCAAACAAAGTAAAACAAAAACGAAGCAAACAAAGTAAAACTAATAATAATTCAAACCTACCTCACACACAGAATATGCTCACTTGAACTCTTCCTTGTACAATGTTATACCGATTTCCCACGAAACACGTAAAATCCCGCAAATTGGCGCGTGGGAAAAGTGGAGCGCTTGATAAACATGATCCAAACTGCGCAATGAAGTGAGGAGGAGGAGGAGGAGGAGGAGGGGGGATGATGGTGGGGGGGTAGTACTAGTATGCATGTGCCATCCAGCGGTGAAGAGACAGACTTCACCTCAACCATGCAGGGCATGATTACACTACTATGGCGAAGGATTATGATAATCAGACGACATTGACAGTAACGTTAACAGGGTCCTGTCGTGTCTTTCCCTTTTTATAAAGACAGGGGACGCTAAAGAAGAGTCAGAAACATCAGGAACGAAAGAACTTGCGTCTCTTAGCTGTCATTGGCTGCGTCCGAAATACTCAAGGTTTCACTCAGTACTTAACGAGCGCTAAAATAGCCTACTTCCAGATCTCGTGAAGTATGAGCCGTACATCATTCGCCATGTTGACGTTTTCATGTAGACCTTGTCCCACCAATTAATAAGTTTAGCTATAGAGTTCTGCTTCCCACAGCTAAATAAGATAAAACTTTCACACATGATACAGCTCTGCTATATATATATATATATATATATATATATAACCATTACTGAAATTTTATAGAGAGCCTAAGTCCCGCCCCTTCGCTTCCGGCTCATGGGACCTTATTTCGGAAAAAATATGAATGGTAGTCAATGGCGAGAGACAACTTATCTTTTTATTCCGTCTGAACTTTGCCCTCAGTTACACATATGATGTTTGTCAATTTAAAAGATGATTCTCAAAGTCAAAAACATCACAGTTTGTCATACAACAGAAGAGTAACATTTAGTTTTATGTGAAAATCGCTCTGTGAACTACATCTCCCGGGAAGAGAAACGAGATCCGCTGCTCGTGTGTGTGCAGTCTGGTACAAAACACTCAGGTAGGACGGCGTAACGTTACGATTATAACGTAAGACTGTAGAAATAATGACAGACAGCCTCAGTAAAATTAGCTTTATTCATTGAGAGAAAATGTGCGCCTTTGGGGTTTGTAGTCTTTGTAATTACGTATTTTCACAGTCTTATACCTCAACGGTTTTACATCAAACTGCGACTTTCTTAACTTTAAAATGTATCTTTTAAATTGACAAACATCATATGTGTAATTCAGGGCACAATTCAAACCAGATCAAAATATTTGTTGTCTCTCGCCATTGACTACCATTCAATATTTTTCCGAGGTAAGGTCCCATGGTGGCCGACCGGAAGGGGAGGGACTTAGGCTCTCTATTGGAAATTCTACTGAAATTCTATTTTACTCGTTTTATTGGGAATTTTGTTGGTTGTAATGGGGATTATAGTGGTCTCACAATAATGAGGTTAGCGCCACCTGCAGCTTCGGAATAGGTTGTACGCAGATGTCAGAGCTGATGCTGAAAATAGACAGGCGGCAAAATAAACACATTAAACAATACTCTTGCGGATGCATCGAATCGGCAGCTGTAAAATCGATGGATCGTTACGAATCGATTATCTTTTACACCCCTAGCATTGTCCTGTTAACATTTTATATCATCATATAAAATGTTAACAGGAGGACAATGTCATTACAAGTAAGAAATTATTTTACTTTATATTTTTATTTCAGGTTTTCCTGAAATCAAGAATCAGAAAAGTGCTGTACAAAATTACAACAATTAAAGCTGCAATCCACAGTTTTTTCTCTTTGTCGCCATCTCTGTTCGAAATCTGCAACTGCAGTTATTCGCGGAATAATCAACTTTACGTGAGTTGTACCTCGGCACGGCACAGGGCGGATGAACACAATGTTTGAGGAGAGTGCGAGGCGAGGCTGCCAATGACCACGCGGTGTGAATATTGTCATTAAGAATCACGAATTCTACTTTTTGAAAGTATGACCATCATAAGAGTTTTCACCCTAAAATGTCATCTGAACAAGCTAGTGAGCAACATCCATTTTTGTTCTTCTGACCAACTAAGAAAAAAAAACATTGCACTAAATCGTGCTTTCTTTAATCAAACATTCGCTTATCATATCACGTTGCATTGCGTGACTATTTAAAGCCCTTCAGATATTTAATGTTGTTTTCGCATGCCTGGTAACTGGTTGCAGTCTCTCTTTCCAAACTCTCAGTCCAAAGTCTTTTGCAATTTGCAGCAGGTGAATCTGTTGTCACTGGTGATTATCTTTTGAACCTTAGTTCAGTTTATACTGTATTTTAAACATTTATTCACAATAAGATGTTATGATGTAGGTGTATTGTTTCACCTTTTATAATATTCATAATATATAATAGTCTAAAATTTAATATCTCAAATAAAAAAATACACATATTGCATCAGAAGTATTACATCCTCTTACAAAATGTATCATTTGCTGATGTTTAGCTTCAAACTCTTTAAATAAATACATTTATCTGAGAGCTCGCTATAGACCATTTCAAAAGATGTAAACAACACTGGTCCAGAAGCACTTCCTGTTTCAGTTTGTAACTGTTTTCTTTATTTCACATGTAAAGAAAACTTCTTAAAGATGTTTGTTTAACTTTTTGATTCAGTTTTAAATGTTCTGTTGGTTGTATTTTATCCCAGCTTTTATGTAGTGTTAAAAAACTGACACAGGAAGTGCTTCTGGGCCAGTGTTGTTTACATCTTTTGAAATGGGTTGCGTCCGAAATCGAATACTTCCCTACTATATAGTATGCGAAAAACAGTACGCGAGCAGAGTAGTATGTCCGAAATCATAGAATTCGAAAAACAGTAGGCGATAAGCACCCGGATGACCTACTACTTCCGGCGGGATTCTGAAGTGCGCATACGATGGACACTTTACTATCCCATGATGCCACGGGAGAGGAGTTGTTGTCGTTATATTTGAAAATGGCGGAAACCGGAGACGCGGCTGTAACGTTAGGAGATAAACACAGACACACATGCTTACTCTATTGATTCATTCATTTTTAATTATCGATGGTAATATCACAAGCAAATAAATGGCTTTTTCCTTGCCAAAAATCAACATCTGTCATTGTTCATAGGGTGTGTTTTATGAGGTAAAATTTATTAGGTAAATAAATGTCATTTGAGAAATTCGTGAAAAAGGCGTGATCTGTGAGCAGCTGACCGACGCCTCCTCGTCGACTCGGACAACGTAAAAACGCAGATGAAAACAGAAAGCAGAACTAAAATCAATGCGAAGTTGGTGCAGTCACTGGAATGGACTCTTTAATTTTCGCACCGTTATGACCAGCGTATGTCACGCGACAACAACATGGCGCATGTAGTACGTCCGGACTCATTCATACTGCCCGTATTCATACTATATAGAACGTACTTTTTTAACGGTCGCAAAGTACGTTCTTATTTAAATACAGTACCTACTCACATAGTATGCGATTTCGGACGCAGCCATGGTCTATAGAGAGCCTAAGTCCCGCCCCTTCGCTTCCGGCTCATGGGACCTTATTTCGGAAAAAATATGAATGGAAGTCAATGGCGAGAGACAACTTATCTTTTTATTCCGTCTGAACTGTGCCCTCAATTACACATATGATGTTTGTCAATTTAAAAGATAATTCTCAAAGTCAAAAACGTCGCAGTTTGTCATACAACAGAAGAGTAACATTTAGTTTTATGTGAAAATCGCTCTGTGAACTACATCTCCCGGGAAGAGAAACGAGATCCGCTGCTCGTGTGTGTGCAGTCTGGTACAAAACACTCAGGTAGGACGGCGTAACGTTACGATTATAACGCAAGACTGTAGAAATAATGACAGAAAGCCTCAGTAAAGTTAGCTTTATTCATTGAGAGAAAATGTGCGCCTTTGGGGTTTGTAGTCTTTGTAATTAGGCTACGTATTTTCACAGTTTTATACCTCAACGGTTTTACATCAAACTGCGACTTTCTTTACTTTAAAATCTATCTTTTAAATTGACAAACATCATATGTGTAATTGCGGGCACAGTTCAGACGGAATAAAAAGATAAGTTGTCTCTCCCCATTGACTTCCATTCATATTTTTTCCGAAATAAGGTCCCATGAGCCGGAAGCGAAGGGGCGGGACTTAGGCTCTCTATGGCGGCTGACGTCACATAGGGCTGTTCGTGTGAAGCGCATCAATAAAGTTCCACCATTCAAACGCTAAGTTTACTTCCTGTTTTCATTTTTTTAATGTCCTGTGACATCTGAGAAAATTCATCTCGAAAGTAGAAAGAAACAGTGCTGCCACGTCAGGATTACAGCTCTAGATAAACACCTGGCCGAAATCCCAAGAGACACACACACACACACACACACACACATACACCAAATAACCCGAACGGAAAATACCAGCCTAGCGCGAGGTTTGTTCTGTCATGGAGAGCAAATATAACTTGAAGAGTCCAGGTATGTCCTCACATCTTTTATACATCATCGATATTAAATTTAATGGCTTGAGTTATGTGCTCAGTAAAGGCGTTATACACACGTTCAGCCCTTAACGTTACATGTCATGAGCTAACGTTAGCTGGGTTAGCTCGTTAGGAAGTGTCAATATACTTCATCTGATTCTGAGCTGGAATGCGTCGAGCAAACATTACAAACTACCATGGCATAACAACATGAATGAATATGGTTATAGTGCAATATAATGGTATATGTCATTAGTACCACTACCAGGGTATTAATTAAAGTTACCAGTACCACCACACAGTATACTGTAATCTATATTGGTAAACAACCTGCTAGCATTAATACAGTAACGTTAAGTGTAAAAGATGTGTTTAGTGTGGCACTGCATTATTTTGCCAAGCGAATACTATTTCCAATATTCAAATCACACATTTTATTGGTTGCCCTTTGTAATTGTAAATTTAAGTACTGAGTAATATGATTTAACTTCATGAACTTTAGGATTAGGGTTTAGTTTAGTTGTATGTTTACTCTAGTAGCTGTAGTAGATTGCAAAATAAAGTGTTACTCATTTTTTAGGGCTGTCAAAACGATTAATCGCATCCAAAATAAAAGTTTGTGTTTATATAATATATGTGAGTGCACTGTGTATAATTATTTTAGATATATAAACACACACACATGCTTGTATATATTTAAGAAATATTTTCATGTATATTCTGTATATAGATTTATATATAATTTATATTATATATAAATATAAATATTTTATGTATTAATAATATTTTTTTTTCTTAAATATACATGCATGTGTGTTTATATATATATATATACAAAAATAATTATACACAGTGCACCCACATATATTATGTAAACACAAACTTTTATTTTGGATGCGATTAATCGCGATTAATCATTTTGATCATTTTTACACGGGGGAAACCGTACAACAGTTGTTTACAGGTAAAGTATATGAGAATATCCTTAAATTCAAACATTGACATGTATTTAATTTATATCACTATTGAGTGAAAGAACACAATGTGTTGCCTACCCTGTCAGCACATTTTTTTACATTTTATACTTTTTATGATATATATTTAATAATTTCACAGTTTTTTTGTATATTTCACGAATCCGTTGAAGACTGCAGTAGCATGTAAATCTGTGCCTATTTCTGAGCTATTGTTGTTTTATTGCACACACACACACACGGCCGTTTTGTTCTGCAGTAATTTCACTATAACCAAATTGCTATGCTTTTTTTGATTACATGCTTTGTTAAGTTAAGTATTAAATCTTGGATCTCCTGGGACGCGTGCGGTTGCTAGGTATTTCCCAACTATCTGAAGTCAAAGGGTTCACCATCGACATCGAGTCTCTCTGATATTGCAGTCTGTGACAGTAATTCTGTGGGATTTCAAGCACGTCATTTTAAGAAATGTTGTTGCAGATATTGACATGAGACCTTAGCTCAACTGAAGTGTGTTTGTGTGTGTGTGTTGTGTTCATCAGCTGTGAAGAGGTTGATGAAAGAGGCAGCCGAACTCCGGGACCCGACCCAGCATTATCATGCTCAGCCACTGGAGGTCAGACATGTCGAGTTTTATCATTATAATTCAATTATTAATTACATTGATATGTTTTATTATTATCTTAGTTTGTGTGTCTAATTATAATCTATTTTGCTAGTTTGTTTGGAGTTATGTTATCTGTTAAGGACCTCCTCATTTGGATAAAAACGTTTGCTAAATGATTAAATGTTAATGACCAATCAGCATCTAGTAGCAGAACTAGCCGTTGTATACATCTGCCTGTCAAAAAACATCCTTAAAGGGGTCCTATACGTTTTTGGGGTCTACTGGAATGTTTACATCATTTAATGTTCAAAATACTCTCTTAAAATACTTTTTTTTTTTACATTATAATATATATTTTTTTCTTCTTACATTCACAGTGTGAATCATTTTTAGTTTTGTTGATGTTAATTTTAATATATATGTTCGTATTATATATATGAAAGTGTTAACTGTCATGAATCAGTAACACTTTACAATAAGGTTTTATTAGTTAAATTGGTGAACATTAACTAATAATGAACTGCACTTCTACAGCATTTATTAATCTTAGTTAATATTTCAGCATTTACTAAAGCATTAAAACTAAAAAGTTGTGTTTTTTATCATTAGTTAATGCACTGATTGTGGCATAAAATGAATAGCTTAACAAATAAACAATAAGATTAACCCTTTAATACCTGACGCATTAAAAAAATGGCAGAAAATTATATATTTTTGGAAATTAGATGTTTATTAAGCCTTGAATCAAAATCAAAAAAAAAATTTTGCCAAGTCATTTTGTTTATGATATATTTTTTGTATCACATTTGATACATCAGGCTTTTAGACACCTACATCTTGGATGCCCTTGAGGTAAGCTAAAACATATCAAAAATTAATTTTCAAAGTGAACTATCCCTTTATTGGTGCTTTATGTCTGTAATGTCAAATTGCTGTAATGTTATCTACTTTATGACTAACACAAAGTGAAATAAAAGGACTGAAAAAATATCTATTTAAAAAAAGAGAGAAAAACAGCCTAAAATGTTCTATGTTTTCAAACTGTTAAAGGCATAATAGATTTTTTTGCATCTAAAATATACACTGTATAAATATACACTGTAATCAAAACGTTCCCTAAAAGCCTGCTGTATCAAATTTGATACACAATTTCCAACACGATTTACTTGTAATTTAAAAATTAAATTTTTAAGTGATTATGCATTATTTCAATTCAGAAAGTGTTCAATTAATTATGTCAGGCACAATTAAATATTATTTCTTACCTTAACAACTTGAAATTAGCCTTTATTTTCCTGCCGAAATCGTCTGGCTTGATTCAATCAAAGCGGCCATTTTGAAAAGCTAAAAAATCACCCCTCTACTGCCTGCAGTACAGTGAAATTCCACAAGATGGCAGAAAACACGTATCAACATAGATACAACAGGTTATCAAAGAAAGTATTGCTCTCACCGATTTAATATATGTCTTAGAAACTCGTGTATTACATATGATACGTGCGGCATTAAAGGGTTAACAAATACAGTAACAAATGTGTTGCTCATGGTTAGTTCATACATGAATAATGAACAAATGAACCTTATTGTAAAGCATTGCTATGAAATCAACAATATAAATTACTTACAATTTAGAGTTGCACATGGACTTAAGATTTCATTTAACCAGATGTATTTCCCCGAGCTAATAACACTTGCTATGGCTTGGATGAAAACGAATGACATTGCCACTCAGATGCGTCTGAAATCGAGTTCTACTTTTATTATAATTAAGTATAACTCACACGCTGACGCACCTTTTAGAGTAGCATGGTAGGATAAATGTAATTTTCCATATTAGCTTAAGATTACCCTTTGTTCGTGTAGTTTGAAGACACGTTAATATGAAAGTCATCTTTTAAAAGTATTCTGACACATGTATTGAATTTCTTATTGTTACACGATTGAGTGTTTGTCATTGAATCATTCATTTAAAAGATTTATTCACAAACGCTGATTCCTCAAATAATGAAACATGTCTCCATCAATTATTGAATGCCAAAGCTGACTTAATTAAAAATAAATAAATACATAAATAAATATACGAAGGAATGTAAAAAAGCAAAAAAAACACAAATAAATATATAAAGAAATGTAAAAAAAGTACAAATAATTGAGTATTTATACTTTTATTTCCTTATTATGTATAATTGTATTTTTTGACACATTTATTTATTTATTTATTTATTTCTACATTCACTTATGTATTTATGTTTTTATGTCTACATTTATTTATTTCCACATTTATTTATTCCAACATTTCTTTGTCCATATGCTAATGAGGGGGGTGTGTTTTATATTTGTATATTTATTTATGTATTTTTTATGTATTTTTGCTTTTTTTGCATTTCTTCGTATATTTATTTATTTAATTAATTTATTTATTTATTAAGTCAGCTTTGGCATTCCATAATCAATGAGGCATTGACTGCATTCAAATATTTTTGTTTTAATAATTTCATTCTAATGTAAAATCAATATGTATTTTTAATTGACTAAACTAAAGCAATGAACACTTTACCAGACATTTTAGTTTAGCTCTCCTTCAGGATCTCTATACATTTTACTCATTCACACGTCAAAAAAAACCAAAAAAAAACGTGATTTTAAATTTTTCCAGAATCGTACAGCTCTCGCAGGAATTACTGAAATGAGGAATATTGTGAGATATTCGACAGGTTCGGACAAAATATGTATCCCTGCTGTCTTTTCAAATTTAATTATTTGGATTTGAATGAATGATTAATGACTCGCTCATTAAGACTTCACTTTGTTTAATTACTGTTTTTGAACGAATCTCTTGAATAATTGATTCGATAATAAACACATCTTTAACCCTTCTATTATCTTCATTTGTGTCTACACTCATTATCTTTGGGGTCTCCAGGGACCCCAGACAATAACATTTAATTTTGAAGCAGTATAATAATTTTTTTTTTTTTGCAAATGTAATTTTACTCTATTTATTAATGTTTTTACTCAACATTTGTGCAGTTTTTGGAGGATTTTTGAAATCTTTTACATTTCTATAAATAAATAAATAAATATTTATTTAAATAGGCTTTTTACAAAAAAAACGGCATTGTATGTAAAATTCACTTTATGAAAGATCCAGATTTCTAATTATCATTCATGGAGATAACATGGATCATTTAAAATGGTTTAATGAAAGATTTTTGACATTTTTTTGGAAAATGCACTTTTAAAATAAAAAAAATATCACTTTAACCACTAGATGGCCATAGACCTCCACTATAAGCTATTTGACTAACCAAACTATATTTATTTCACAAGTTTTTCCAGTTGGATTCATATCTAAATATTATAAAATCACAATTATAACAAAAAAAAAACTTTTTATCAAAGTTAAGTATTTTTTGTCCTGACAAAAGTTTTTTCAATAATGTTACATTATGATTAGAATCAAACCTGAACATGATGTTACAAAGAGAAATGTTGGAGTCTTTAGATTTGATCATTTATTTCAATTATCTGTTTTTAATATAATTCAATGATTTTAAATCAATGTTTCAGTTACGAACTGTAAAAGAAAAAAAAAATTAACAGAAATGAACAGTTATATTACATGTTGAAAAAAAAAACACATGCAATGAACTGAACAGCAATAACAAATGAGAAAATAAAGCAGTAAAACAAATAAAATCGTTGTAATAAATAAAAGATTTCCTAAAAAAATGATTTTCAATTAAATTTTTTTTTTGAACAATTAGGAACAAAAACTGGTGGTGCACTGGAGGTGTTTACTGTTTACTGGAGGTGTTGGTATTTGAAATGTGTGTGTGCGTGTGTGTGTGTGCGTGTGTGTGCGTGTGTGTGTGTGTGTGTGTGTGTGTGCGTGTGTGTGCGTGTGTGTGCGTGTGTGTGTGTGTGTGTGTGTGTGTGCGTGTGTGTGCGTGTGTATGCATTTTGGATGTTTTTTGCATTGTTGGAAGTGTGCCACTTTATTTCTGTCTATGTGATCTGCGTTGTTTCTTCGTTGTTGCTGATTTTAATGATGAATTTTGTATATTTACTATGCGGGGTCTCCAGGGACCCCGAAGATAAAGAGTGCTGGCATTTTTTTCATGCTAATATAAAGACAGACATCATTCCAAAATATATATATTTTTTTGGTAGATCATGACAGTGTAAAGAGTTGTAGAAAGTTTCATTCCATTTGGAAAAAGAGAACATTTTTTAAAATTTGACAAAGTCATTTGCGGGTCAAAAAGACCCCAAAGATAATAAGAGGGTTAACAGTCATTTGTAATGATGTAATTGACACAATCTTTACTTGAAGTGCAAAGTTACTTTCAAACGATGATTTGCTCAATTTGGTCGCTTCTGTAGACATCAGTGTTTATGTTCAAACTATAAACTTTTATCTCAGTGATACTGTGAATATTTGCAACAAAGAAATAACAATATTGTGTGTTTGAAAAGGCTGTTTCATACCTATACATGACGACCGCTCTCTCTGGCTCAGTGGCAGATTCAAACACAGATCTTCAAGTTCACAATCAAGGTCGCGGTCGTTAATCGTGCAGCCACTGTTATAGTGAATATCTCCTTTCCAAGTGGCTTTATAAACCTTTCTCATCAGCAAACGGCAACATTACACACTAAAGAAAGATGAACATGGGGGGAAAAAGCAAAATAGGACCCCTTTAAGAAATATGGGTGGAGCTTTGGTTTTATCTGAACCCGATGACCTTCAGTGTGTGACGTGACTCTCATGTGTTGATCAGGATAACCTGTTCGAGTGGCACTTCTCCGTCAGAGGACCTCCAGACTCTGATTTCGACGGTGGAGTTTATCACGGTCGGATCGTGCTGCCCCCCGAATACCCCATGAAGCCGCCCAGCATCATTCTGCTCACCGTAAGACAAGCGTCGGCTACTTCTTAACCCCACAGACACTTCTCCACACAGCTTGAGAATCGAGATCACACTCGTTTTCACCAATAGTTCTTGAATTATCATGTCTTCTGCTGCTATTGCGCCTACAGGTGCCTTGAAAGATATGTTTTAGCTTTTAGAGAGAAATCACACTAAATCAGGCTCCACTAATTTCGCACTAATGACTCGGGTCTTTTAGGGCCGTGACACACCAAGTCTGTCAGGCTAGTTTTTAGTCTAAGCGAATGAGAGTAAAAGTGAAGTCAGGACGGCACAGACAGAAGGCTGCTATCTTTTTATATCATCTTCCCTAAGTATTCCAGCAGTCAAATAATTTCATAATAACACGAGCCGCCTGGAAAGAAGAAATTGATCTGCGTGATTGATGTTCAACATAATAAGCAAGCACTGCTTTGTTTACAGCGTCTTTTTGCTGTCCTAGTTTTGATTTCTCTTTTTGATTGAAGATTACAGACTTGATTATAGACAGATATTTTTACTTATAAAATCTGACATGAGCTGTGTGTCAAAATCTATTTTTTTCAGTATAAGATTAGTAGATGGTTTGAAATGAATTTGGTGGTAAAACTTTTGTAAAATGTTTCCACCTGCTTTTTATCACTTTATGTTGAGTTCACTATATGAGTTCACTCTCGTTTCTCTGAAAAGCTCTTCTACTGCCAGTTATTCTACACTGAAATGTGTGTTCAGTGTCAGAATGTCTGTTTTTGTTTCGGTCTGTGTGACTCCGCCCTCTTCCAGTTCACCCAATAGTGTCTCTGAATAAACTGGGTCAGAGATCGCAGATTCTACCTTTACCTAAAAAGCCTCGGTGTCCATCTAAAAAACTCAATGAACTTGAAGATATTAATACGTGGATAATTAAAGGAGTAGTTAAAAAAAAAAAAAAAAAACTAAAAAAAACTTTAACTTTTAAAAAGAAGCTTTGCTGATGATTTCCTCACCCCCATGTCATCCAAGATGTCCATGTCTTTCTTTCTTCAGTCGAAAAGAAATGAAGGTTTTTGATGAAAACATTCCAGCATTTTTCTCCATATAATGGACTTCAATGGGAACCAAACGGTTCAAGGTCCAAATGAGAGTTCAAAGGGCTTTAAACGATTCCAGACGATGAATAAGGGTCTTATCAAGCGAAACGATCACTCATTTAATAAATAAATAACAAAGTTGTAGTTTTATAAGCTCAAATGTTCGCCTTGTCTTTTGGATCTTGAACCGTTTGGTTCCCATTGAAGTCCATTATATGCAGAAAAATCCTGGAATGTTTTCATCAAAAACCTTCATTTCTTTTCGACTGAAGAAAGAAAGACATGGACATCTCGGATGACATGGGGGTGAGTAAATTATCAGCAAAAGATTGTTTAAAAGTGAGCTACTCGTTTAACAATGCTCGTTTCTGGGTCCTCCCTTTATGATCTACGGATTTCTCTTCCCCTAACCGTTCTTCTGTTGTGTTTCTCTTGTATTGAATAAAAACGTTCCTCTCATCCTCAGGCCAATGGGAGGTTCGAGGTTGGGAAGAAGATCTGTCTGAGTATTTCCGGTCACCATCCAGAGACGTGGCAGCCATCATGGAGTAGTGAGTGTCCTCATGAATTGCATTTATACCACCTCAGTATGTGTGTGTGTGTATATATATATATATATATATGTATATATATTAGGGCTGTCAAAACGATTAATCGCGATTAATCGCGTCCAAAATAAAAGTTTGTGTTTACATAATATATGTGGGTGCACTGTGTATAATTATTTTATATATATATATAAACACACACACATGCATGTATATTTAAGAAAAAAATATTATTTCTATATAAAATATTTATATTTATATATAATATAAATTATATATAAATCTATATACAGAATATACATGAAAATATTTCATAAATATATACAAGCATGTGTGTGTGTTTATATATATATATAATAATTATACACAGTGCCCCCACATATATTATGTAAACACAAACTTTTATTTTGGATGCGATTAATCGTGATTAATCGTTTCAAACGATTAATCGCGATTAATCGCATCCAAAATAAAAGTTTGTGTTTACGTAATATATGTGGGTGTAGTGTGTATAATTATTTTGTATATATAAATAGACAAACATGCATGTATATGTTTAAGAAAAATGTGTTCTTAATATATCAAATATTTATATTTATACATAATATTAATTATGTATAACTATATCTAAAGTATATACTTTCAGATTTTTCTTAAATATATACATGCATGTGTGTGTTTTTATATATATAAAATAATTATACACAGTGCCCCCACATATATTACGTAAACACAAACTTTTATTTTGGATGCGATTAATCGTGATTAATCATTTGCCAGCCCTAATATATATATATATATATACTCACCTGATATATATAATATGTAAAGAGATTCACAAAAAAATCTCTTTTTGTAAAGAGATGTAAAAAGAGATTCACAAAAATGTATCAAATTAACAAATGAATAGATTAAGATCCACAAATAGAGTTTAATTATTTAATAAAACTCTCAAATAAATAAAATGAGATTTGCCAATTTAAAAAATATATATATATATATTTACTAATGTGTTTTACCTGTATGTCACAAACACAATTCTGCCTGGCTTTTATTTGTTTTATTTATCTCTTCCTGTGCATTTGTAACCCCCTCACTCATCTGTGAATTTTGAAACTCTTCTAGCGTTGACGTGCCGACAAATCCACAAATAAATGGACTCCGCCCACTGTTTCCTCAAGCCAATCAGTTAACGGCCACTTTGAGCTGACCAATCGTAGCACATTCTCACTGCAACCAATCACAATCAGGGCGGTCTTCCCTGACATAACTTTGCTCATTCATCTGCATTAGCACAAAAAGGAAGTATAAGGCTAAAGCCCATAATGCCTCAGTAAAATGTTTAAAATGTGGTTTTCGTTAGACTTAGACCATTAGACACATAGTTTATCAAGCCAAGACACATTTTTATGAGCCTTTGGAAATGCCAGAGAAACAGTGCGTAGGCTACATCTCTGTTATGGGAACAGCGCATTGTGAAAGCATCACGTTATTCATTATAAAACAGAAAAGCATAATGAAGTTGCTGACAAATGAATAACTGGATTCAACCCTGTGATAAATATGGTCATTTGTGTAATATAGGTGAAATGATTGTCCCGACAGCTTTTCCTACTTCTTCAGTCAAGTTTAAATACGCAGCCGTCCATGGATATAATGATCCATAGTCATGTTACATTAAACGTATCATGCATTTACAAGTGAAATGCCTGTAAACATATCATCCATATAATGGACTTCAATGGGAACCAAACAGTTCAAGGTCCAAATGAGAGTTTCAGTGCAAACTGTTCAAAGGGCTTTAAACGATTCCAGACGATGAATAAGGGTCTTATCAAGCGAAACGATCGCTCATTTAAAAAATAAATAACGAAGTTAGTTTAAGTTTTATAAGCATGAATGTTCGCCTTGATCTGTTCTGTTACAGAGACTTACAGGGGTTTACAAATGCACAGGAAGAGATAAATAAAACAAATAAAAGACAGGCAGAGTTGTGTTTGTGACATAAAGCACAGTTGTAAAAAAAAAATATCTGCAAATATCATTTTATATATTTGTGAGTTTTATAAATGTTTATTGAACTCTTTACATTTTGTTTGTGGATCTCAATCTGTTTATTAACAAGTAATGCAACAATCCAACCCCACAAACATTAAACCTGTATGTTATTGTTTCTCTCTGTGTGTCAGTTCGGACAGCTTTAATAGCGATCATCGGATTCATGCCGACCAAAGGGGAAGGAGCGATAGGATCTCTGGATTACACTCCTGGGGAGAGAAGAGCTCTCGCTAAAAAGTAAGATGTCAGCCTTTTTCCTCTTTATTTTCATCTGATAAAAACATGCACAGGCTCACACACACCATCAGGGTTACACACACGATACTTGATGCAAAGTGCATAATCATATGTGACGTGTCAGGCAGGGACTTGTGGGAAGGAAGGTCTTTTTGCTTTCTTTCACCATAAATTATATGGTAATTCAGAGGTTTTACTTGCAAAAAGTAAAACATACATTTGACTGTACAGTACTGGAAAATTACATTTAATACCATGTTAAACCATTTACAGTTTTTCACCATATATGGTAAATTACAGTTAACCGATTAACAGTGTTATGTGCACTTCTGAAATGGGCTATTAGAGGATATAACATTGAAGTTGAATTAAAATTAAAGGATTAGTTCACTTTTGAAAAAACTTTTGCTGATGATTTACTCGCCCCCATGTCATCCAGATGTCCATGTCTTTCTTTCTTCAGTTGAAAAGAAATTAAGGTTTTTGATGAAAACATTCCAGGATTTTTCTCCATATAATGGACTTCAATGGGAACCAAACGGTTCAAGGTCCAAAAGACAGTTTCATTGCAAACTGTTCAAAGGGCTTTAAACGATTCCAGACGATGATTAAAGGCCCGTACACACCGGGACGAATATCAGCGCGCGTTATTCGTCAGCGTTTTTCAACACGTTTTTGGTGTTCACACCCAAGTGTTTTTCGCTGACGATGAGCCGAGAGAACATGCAAATTCATTCCCTGACATTAGATGGCGCTTAATGTAAAACAGAAATAATAATAGAATATACTAGGGTGATCATATTCATGTCTCAATGTTTTATTATGACAGATTAAAAAAAAACGAATGAAATAATGATAGAAATAATGTCTTATGTATTAGAAAAATAAATATATAAATAATAAATAACTAAAAGAAATGCCTCCAAATGTAACAAAAATAGCTCTCACAAACTTACAAAAACGAACTAACAAAATCTATTTATATCTTTAGTTTTCATCCTCTTTATCCTGTTTTTCTTCCTCATCCTCCTTGTTTGCCCATCTATATTTTGCTATAGAACTGATCTTTCCCAGCAGTTTTTTTTTTTTTTGAAAACCAGGACATTTTCATCACTTAAAAACATCCAGGAGAAGACGTGGAAACAGGACATGTTTAACACAAAGTTGAGATGTTGCCCAGAGATAAAAACATAGCACTAGTTGTCGGATGAACAGATGCACGAGAGACGAGAGTTGTCGTATTTCCCCGCGTTTAATAAAACCACTCAAACGTTACACTCGTCCTCATACATGGGGATCGAGCGAGGAAAAAACACAATCAAACATCTGGTCACAATAGAAAAATAAAATAAAAGAAAGAATACAAAGAGTCGGCAGAGCGGTTATCTCCTCTCCTTACTTGTCAAAATCTAACTGACACACTACGCACACGCAGTTCCCATCTCAACTCAGATTTCTATAAAGCACAAAGTGACCGTTTTACACATGTCCCGGGAAAACAGGACTGTTGGTCACCCTATACTATACTATTATTACAGAAATACTAAAATAAATATTATCATATAGCTCTTTATGCTCCGAGACAAGCAGCTCAACATTCAACTTGCCCATAGGTATCTTCTCTTATTCGCCATATAGTCCAGGCAAAGTAGCCCATTTTGGAGCTAAAAATAGAACTAATTGTAAAAGAATTTTTTTCAGCATAGATCATTTCTATGAGGTGTCCAGAACAACATACTAAAAGTCCTAAGAAATCCTAGTTGAGGAAATATGTTTAATTCGCATCAATCCGAGATGTGTGCCAGTAAGGCCAGACAACAATACACCCCAATGGGGCTATTTTTTTCCTTTACTCCTATCAAAATAAAACTTCATACAATGAAAGTATCCATGAAAAGTAACAAATTTTGTATTACAAGTTTCTTTGAAAATGAATTTTATATTGCAAATGAGCTATACACTAATCGAATATGCACAAAACCCAAATAGGCTTAATTTTTTTCCTTTACTCCTACCACAATAAAACTTTACACAATGAAAGTCTACAAGAAAAGTAAAACAATTTGGATTAGAAGTTTCTTTGAAAATGAATTTGAATATGCAAATGAGCAATTTACTAATCGAATATGCCCAAAATACACCCTAATGGGTTTTTTTCCCCTTTACTCCTATAAAAATCGAAATTAAACCTCACAGAACAATCACAGTGAAAGTATACATGAAAAGTAACCTTTTTGTTTTACAAGTTATCTTGTAAAACAAAAATGTATGTAGTTAGCAGAGCCGGACAGTATCAGAGTACATTTACCTTAGTACAGTACTTAAGTACAATTTTGAGGGACTTTACTCGAGGATCATTTTTGGGGAGTACTCTTGACTTTACTCAAGTACAATTGAGAGGGAAATATTGTACTCTTTACTCCCACTACATTTCTATCCATAACCGTGAGCACCCATTACTACTTCTAAAAAAATGAAAATAAGAAAAATCTCGGAAACCCTCAATTTGTTGTTTCCCTCTCAAACGTGATTGGATTGTGCAAGCGCCTAGCCTGGGTTTCCCCATGGTGTCTTGCCACAGCGCGATTTTATTCACGCTGCTAAGCAGCCTGGACACCATGAACCAAATTTTCGCCTGAGCTAGGGAACCAATCACAGAACGGGGAGGGAGCGGCAAGACGATGACGATGTCTATGCAACACCGAAGCAGTTTGTGCATCTCTATGGAACCATCTTGGCAGTGGACTGCGAAGTTACCTTTTGATACAGTCTTTGTGTATACATACATACTGTAAAACTTAAAATAATAGCCCGGGCTCTTATTTTCCCAAATCATCGAACTGCACCGGCTTGTATTGGAGACAGGCGTCTAATTGATTTGATTATGCGCAAGGGAGAGAGAGCAAGACAGCGCTCGTGTTGTTTGAAGACATGAGAGTGCGCGCGTGTGTCCGGTGCGCTTTCTCTGCTCCTTATGTGCCCTATTAAGTGCAGCAGCTTCTATTCTACATCACTCACCGATCAAAATAGTCTTTGGTGGGACAAAAATTTGCTTTGGCAGACGCCAAAAAGCGGATGATCTGACAGTTTTAGAAGATTAACAACCCGAAACTAAAAAACAGACCTGGCCTCTATTTGAGACCGGCTTTTATTTACCCAAACCTGCAGCCACACCAGGCGTGTAAAAGAGACAGACTATTTGGGACTCGCTATTATTTGAAGTTTTACTTTAAATCTCCTAAATCTCTGACCCATCGTCTTTTTCCAGGTCTAATTTTCTGCCGTTCTATATACGTCATCTGGTATCATTGACCCGATTGGCTATGAGCTACGTACAGATGCATTTGATAGACATTCGTAGCACCCAATAATACGGCTCTGGGCATTCATAAACCACCCCTCAAACACAAGAAAATGAACATGTGGTTTCTAGACAATGTTTCATTCTCAATGAGACGTGGTCTGATATCAGCAATCACCTTCAGCTTTCCGCCAAAGTCAACTCCATGGTCAGATTTAGATAAGAGACCAAACCATGGACGAAACAATGGATGAAGACGCAGCTGGCCCATCCTGGGAATGTGCCGACCCATGGGCCCACCTATATTCTGAATAGTGACTGAAAAGTGACCCCGAACTCATCTCCAGTGGAACCTCAAACTCTCCCTCCAACGTCAACATCTGCAAAGTTCCAGTCTTCGGGTCTTTTACCAAATGATGGTGTGGAAAGGGGGAAGTGAACGTATGGACCCAAAAGACGGGGGGTGGCATGTTTTGGATGGGGGAGTTTTGCCAGTAATGACCGATCAGCCTGCGGCACCACCAGAAATACTAGATGTAGTCCACAGTAGTTGCAAGAAAGACTGTGGCACAAAGAGAAGAACATGCAAAAAACATGGACTCCCTTGCACTGCCATTTGCAGAGAATGTCGTAGTACTAGCTGCATGCACAAACTCACAGTTGCCTTATCTATCAGATGAATATGACCCAGAGGGGAAGAACTAAGCAAAGAACAAACCGGGAACTGATTTGGGGATGCCAGAACCAAGAGCCACAGAGCCAAAACCCTCCCCTGAGGCTTGTGTCCCTCTGTGACCCCTGAAGACTATACCGGCGGGGGTTATACCCCTGGCAGGTACTACCAACCAAGCCAGGCAGTTTTCAGATTAGAGGCCAGTCTAAAAGCAGCATTGCCATCACCCATTGGCAGTAGGATAATTGGATGAAGATTGGGCCAATTTGTCATACATATGAAGGGTGTTTCTGCCTATGCAAATTATGACATATTCAATAAGTGTAGAGCTCATGTGCATATTCAAATTAATTTCAAAAGAAACTTGTAATACAAAAAAAGTTACTTTTCCTGTATACTTTTACTTTGTAAAGTTTTATTGTGGTAGGAATAAAGTAAAAAATTAAGCCTAGGGTGTATTTTGGGCATATTCGATTAGTGTATAGCTCATTTGCATAATAAAATTCATTTTCAAAGAAACTTGTAATACAAAATTTGTTACTTTTCATGGATACTTTCATTGTATAAAGTTTTATTTTGATAGGAGTAAAGAAAAAAAATAGCCCCATTGGGGTGTATTGTTGTCTGGCCTTACTGGCACACATCTCGGATTGATGCGAATTAAACATATTTCCTCAACTAGGATTTCTTAGGACTTTTAGTATGTTGTTCTGGACACCTCATAGAAATGATCTATGCTGAAAAAAATTCTTTTACAATTAGTCTTTCGTAAAACGCTACTTTGCCTGGACTAATATATGTGCTGCTCGGCAAGACCGTTTTGTGTTTGAGCGCCCCCAAGTTGTGTTTTACTGTAACTTCAGAAGTACCACACACGTGAGCAAACCCGCCAATCTCGTTGGTCGGATAGGTTTTGACGCGGCGCGTCAAACCAAAAAAACGAACCCGAGGCGTTTTTTTTTAAAAATGACGCTTTTACGTGTGGCGTTTTTCGCGTCGGTGTGAACACTCACATGGGCGCCCATTGTTTAGTCACGAGGCGTTAAACGTCGACGAATATCGCGCGCGAAATTCGTCCCGGTGTGAACAGGCCTTAAGGGTCTCATCAAGGATGTATCATGTATTCATCACATGGATGAATAATCATATGCAAATGATATGCAGATGAGGATATGCATATTTAAACTAGGCGTTGTAATCTCCATATATGGTTATTTCGGGGAGGAGACTCACGTGCGCACAATCTTCGGCTGACTGGGATTTATGAAGTGTATTCTGGCGTACGCACGGTTTTATAAATCGGAACATTTTTTAGCGTACGCCATTTTTGGCTTCCGGCGCACGTACCCATTTAGTAAGGATCCTACGCGCAGTTTTATAAATGAGACCCCTGGATATCTAGCATGCTAGATATTATTCTGGGCTCTGCGAATCGCTTTGATGCGTTGTTGGCTCTTTCACACTAAAGCCCGGAACACACCAAGCCGACGGTCGGCCGTCTGGCAGATTTTGTGCGTCGGCCAGCTAAATTCAGAGTATCTTTATTTGTCTCCCACCGGAGAAATTAGTCTTTGGATCAAGAGAGATTGCTGCATGAGGATTACGACAAGACAAAAACACAGAAACAGTTAAACAAAACAAATAAATACATAAAAAACTTTGTGGCTTCTCAGAAACCTGTGCAAAAAGAGCCAAATCACCAGTTGCAAATCGTACTTAACATTTTCACTGGTAAGCCATACATTTCTAAATACAAAATCACATATACATCACTGGTCATTTATGAGCTTAATTGAAAGAGGTATAAATGAGCGCTTGTACCTAATATATTTACACATAGGAACCCTATACCTCTTTCCCGAGGTCAGTAACTCAAACTCTAAAAACAGTGCATGATTAGTGTCGGATATAACATTTTTAGCTTAGCTATTTTTAAAGTTTCCTCGGTGTGATGCGCACGGTTCCGTGCCGTTGGCTAAAAATAGTCCTCGTCGGCTTTGTTTCTTCCGATTCGAAATGTTGAATCGGCGTCGGGCCGTTGGGGAAAGAGAGAACTCTGATTGGCTGTTCAGCTTAGTGAAAGAGTCATTGCACGAGAATAAACGCAAAACAGCAAGCAAAGAAGTCAAAACGGTAAAGATAGTAGGCTGTTCTTATGTTACGTCTTCATACCTGAGTGTTCCTTGGCGAATATTTCAATATTAACACGAGTGGAGTGGAATAAAGAAAGTGTTCAGCGGGATTGATAATCGAAAAGGTAAGCACGCGCTGCTTTGTTTGTTATGTGTATCTGCAGCCGGCAGCGTCGGTTTTCCTTTTTGAATGACGAATATAGACTAATATATCTGCAGAAATAGACAGTTGTCTCATTAAACGCAGAACGCACATTCTAGCTGACAGTCGGCTGTAGTTCTCTCGGTGTGTTCAAGTGCAGCTTTTTACCTCGACGAGAGGCGACGACACAGCTGGCTTTCATCAGCGCTAGTTCGTTGGCGTCTTCTTGGTGTGTTCCGGGCTTTACAGATTGTTGAGTGTTCATCGCCCGCTAATCCCCCTGTATTTGCACGTGATAACACGTCGGCGAGCTCAACGATTTGCAAATCGGGATTTGAAATCATGTAGTGTGAACTAGGCTTTAGCTGATGTATTTACACAACCTCAATCTCTGTTGTGTAACGGAAGTGTGAAATATGAACTCACTGGGTCTGAGTAAACTGGCAATGAGAGACGTTTCAGATGAAGGTTAAAAAAAAACACGCCACAAAACAACAAAGTAAACTTTGATTTGACTATACAAAACCAAGGCAATAACACACACCAACAAAATGATTGTTTTTCTAAAAACAGCAAGCAGACGGGCTAACAAACACCAATTAAGACATAAGACAAAACGAAAAAAAGACATTCAGGGTAGTCCGCATTGGTTCATTAAGGAGGGTCGATGTGTTGAGCAAATACAACAGTCAAAATGTGAAACTCAGACCGTAACATACAGCTGGTAAGAGTTATAACATGGCATGTGTCTATAAAGAACAGCATGGTGTTGTGACACTGGGAGACAAGCGGCTGAGAGAATGGGTGGATTGATGATGTGTCATCTGATCGATCCAGCTGAGGCCTCATTTCAGCGTGTGTGGACATGCTGTGTCCTTTATAAACACACACACACATCTGAAGATGTAACAGATTGTTGTTGTCTGCAATGTTTCTCCAATCAACACGTGCTGATTAAACGTCACACATGCCAGCACATGAAGATGACACCCAACATCTGCACTGACTGTCCGCCTTCAAACCATCGGCATTTACTAATGCAATACCGGACCGCTCACAAGTCTGGAATCATATAGAGTCTTTAAATACTGTAAAACACTAATATTGTCAACTACATTGCCCTGAGGGAGAGTCACTGTTGGGTTTTAAATGGGCAAATGCTTAAAGGAGTTGTTCACTTTAAAAAAAACTTTTGCTGATAGTTTACTCACCCCCATGTCATCCGAGATGTCCATGTCTTTCTTTCTTCAGTCGAAAAGAAATTAAGGTTTTTGATGAAAACATTCCAGGATTTTTCTCCATATAATGGACTTCAATGGGAACCAAACGGTTCAAGATCCAAGAGTGTTTCAGTGCAAACTGTTCAAAGGGCTTTAAACGATTCCAGACGATGAATAAGGGTCTTATCAAGTGAAACGATCGCTCATTTAAGTAAGGGTTAATGCCCGACGAGGTGTCCGTTGTCAGGTTTTAATGGACGACGGCGAGGCGCGCGTCGGCCGGTTGCCTCCGCCGAAGTCCATTAAAACCTGACAACGGACACCTCGGAGGGCATTAACCCGCTTATACCATGGTCACTTGCCAAATAAAACATTTTTGAAACATTATTTTATATTTTAATTAGGCTAAATCTAGTTTTTACAAATAATAACTTGCCTTGCTTGACTGTTAAGCAACCGGAGATATTTATAGTCCACTTAGCTCGTATCCCTTCAGGTTCACAAATGCATTTTTTTTTTTCATGAAACACAAAGGTAGGCATAGTTTTTTTTTATTACATATAAAACAATTAATCAAACAACAATAAAAAAACAATTAGCTCTGAGCTCCAGCGATTTGCGCTTAACATTATAGAGGGCAATAAATTAATCAGATCAAAGAGAGGGTCATTTGCCTCAGGCTCCTTAGGCTTGAAACGCTGTAACGTTACTCTCCTCCTGCCTTGGTTGTCTGGACAGCTGCGTAAAACTCCCGCAGGGTCTCATTCAGGGGCGCGTTTCCCGAAAGCATCGTTAGCCAACTATGGTCGCAAGTTCCGTCGTTACCAATAGAGTTCAATGGAGCAGAGCAGCAGCGGTGTAATTTTCTCCGTTTTATTTACTTTTTTTTCTTTCTTCAGCAGCATACCAGTCGTCAAAGTTGCCATATTCTCCATAAATGTTAAAAGAAATAGCACGAAGTCGCTCATTGTTGTATTAGGCTATAATATCTAACGTTAGATGATAGAGCATGTGACTGCCTGTTGCTATGGTTACTCACAGCCGTTGTAGGCAGCGCATTTATTTATGAATTTCGAATGGTAAACAGGCAGTTTTGCCAGAACTACTTTACTAGGTGTCCTATATCACTTTTTAACGGACACCCTGCAGCCAATCAGAATCGAGTATTCACCCAGACCATGGTATAATAAATAAATAACAAAGTTTAAGTTTTATAAGCTCAAATGGTCGCCCTGTTCTGTGATGCGCGTTCGTGACTCTCCTGTTCGAACTCGTTCATCAAAATAAACAAATCTTTTTCCGAGTCATTCGGTTCATTCGACAAACAGAATTGACTCGAAAAAAGATTTGTTCATTTTGATGAACGAGTTTGTCCAATCCAATTTATGCATTAAATTATTATTGTATTATCATTATTAGGGGAGGCCTAGGCGTTCAGGCATTTGCCCGACCGGGTGGACACAGAAATATGCGTGTAACGAACGAGCCGTTGCGCCTGCTAATGAAGCTCTTCACCGGGAAGTTAATGAATGTCCAATTCCTCCTTCAGATATCAGGCCGATTAGTAATATGTATTAAATAAGTGGCAAGAACAGTGGAATATTATGTGCGAACTCATCCGGAAATTACCAACAGACTTTCTATCAGTCTTAAAGCTAGACTTGATCAAGTAGTGTTCACCAGATGTCGTATGGGTCACACACTTTGCTTAGAGGTGAAGACCCAACTTTATGCATCTTTTGTAAGATTCCTAATCTACAAGTAGAATGCGCTTTGTTTTTTTTGTTTTTTTTGTTTTTTTTTTTTTACAAATTTACATCACTTAAGGACTTATTTATTAAAATTATGCCTGAAAAGGTTTTGGATTTTATTTATTTACTTTTTAATTTAAAAGATCTTGTTGCTGTTTTTGTTTGGTTGGTTTTTATATGATATTTGTGTTTTATTGTATTTGCATCATGAAAATAGCCTTGGATGCTGACATGGCACTTAACCCTCTGGGGTTCATATTTAAAAAAGAAAATCATATTTTTTTTTTACTTGTTTTTTAGAATATTTTTTTCTTTTCTTTTTTGGGGTTTTGAGAATTTAAAATATATATATATATATAATTTGTATCAATGCAATAATTATGACCAAATTTTCCCCTATGGAATATAATAGAAAAAATATTAAAAAATATATAGTTTTTTTATTTTATTTTTTAAAGCTGTATTTCATTTTGGAGTCAAGCCTAGGCCTCATAAAAGCAATTTTTGAAATTAGATGGATGCCATTTCGTGGACAAACTGAGCTTTTTAAAAATGCAAAACACATGTATAATCTGAATTTTTTTGGTGTGTGTGTGTGTGTGTGTGTAGATGTGTCTGTTTTGCTCTCTTGATGTTTTATAGATTCACCCCTTCACTGTTGTGTGCTTTTTTTCAAGATCGTTGCTGATTTGTAGATTGTACGCACAAAAAAAACTCATTATTTTCAAATGTTTGCCAATTTCCCATTCACTTCCTATGCGGGTCATTTTTGACCCGAAGGTCCTGAGTGTGATTTTTTTTTTTTCGACCACTTAGACTTTCCACATTCTGTCCCCAATTTTTTTGGGTGTTCACATACCAAGTACCATTAAAGTCACCAAGTTTCGGACCATTCCGACGAAGCTACGATTTTTAACATTTTTTTATTTAAACACTTCGGGTCATTATTGACCCGAAGAACCCCAGAGGGTTAATAAAACCATCTGAATCTGAATCAGCTACATTAATTTTTTATGAATCGTTAAAATACTTGTCCAAAGCCTGTAGACTGTAGTGCACAGGGTGTGTTTTTGTGCTTAGTTTAAACTCAGCATAAAAAGGAGTCGTTGATTGTGTCGGATATCAGAGCGAAACGCTTCAGGAGCAAGAACAAATGTGGGCGGGGCTTGGTTTTGTCTGTCTTTGCCATTGGTGGATCTCATGTGATTGACAGATGACAGAAAAGAGATGCTGCAAGAGGGGAGGGGTTAGGTATTTTGATTAAAGTTTACAAGCGCACACTTTTAATAAAAAAAAAAGTGCCCAAATAAATGGTTTGGAATATATTGTGTAGTAAATGTGTTTTGTTTGTCAGGTCTCTGGATTTCTGCTGTGAAAGCTGCGGCAGCTGTATGCGCACGGCTCTGCTAGCGCTCTCTCCGGACAGCGACCCTCGACCTGTCGACCCTCAGGCACTCAGACTGGCCCAGCAGATCAGCTTCAAGGTGACACTCGACATCAACATCCCTCAGGGGAGATTCGCATCAACATTATTACGCCCCGGGAGAACAGCGTACAAAGTTTAGACACCACCGTGCTTCCTCAGTTGATTGACCACATTAATAATTTCTAGGGCTGTCAAAACGATTAATTGCGATTAATCGCATCCGAAATAAAAGTTTGTGTTTACATAATATATGTGAGTGCACTGTGTATAATTATTTTGTATATATAAATACACACACATGCTTGTATATATTTAAGAAATATTTTCATGTATATTCTGTATATGGATTTATACATAATTTATATTATATATAAATATAAATAATATTTTTTTTCTTAAATATACATGCATGTGTGTGCATTTATATATATATAATAATTATACACAGTGCACCCACATATATTATGTAAACACAAACTTTTATTTTGGATGCGATTAATCATTTGACAGCCCTATTATAAATATAAAATTATAATCTTATTTTCATGACAATTGAGCTGACGCACGTTCTCTTTCACCTTTTAATTTACAGAATGAAAAAAAATAAGTAACTGCCAAACAACTACTCGACAACAAAGTTATTTGTCGACAATTTTTTATTGTCGATAACTTCGACTAATCGTTGCAGCCCTAGTTCATACATATTCATACACTGTTAATTTGTACATTTAAATTTAAGTTTTTTGTCTTGATTATTATTCTATGTTTTCCAGGCTTTGACAATATTGTATTAACCCTTGTGCATCCTCATGGACATTTTTGTCCTTTTCAGTTTTGTTTTCTTGATCACTTTGCCTGTGTTAAAGCTAACTGCAAAAAACTTGGCTCAGGTGTGTATTTTTATTGGAATTTTACTATTTCAGCGTCATTTTCTTAAAAAAATATTTTTTGCATTAGGTACAAAAAATACTCCCTCTCAGCACCTGGACAAAAATGTCGTCATTGAAACCCATTAAAACTGCCATTTTTAATCCCCGGTTCAGTTAACTATAAAATTATGCAATCTTTTTTAAGAGGCTTTCATTCTGATGGCAAGGCTTCAAAATTTTATTTTTTACTATTTTTTATCAGATGATGTCATTTTTTTAAGTTTGGCCTATAAAACAAATATCGCTTTATTCCTGTTTTCTGGTTCGGCATACTATAGAGCCAACTGGATAAATTATGCAATGATATTTGTGTGGGTGTGTTGGTATGGATGTCAGAGTGTGGTTAGTATGTGTGTTATAAAAAAATATGTGTGTGTGTGCGCATGTGTGTGTTTGTAATACTAAGAGAGAAAAACTGCAAAAAATAATCCAGTCAGTCTAAGCTCCAGTGGGGTTTTGCTGGGACCCAATGGGGAAAATATGTTACTACACCCAAACAAACTGTTACAGAAAGCTCATTTTTTGAGACATCATCCTCAAATTTGGAACCCAACCTATTTAGATTTATGGCTTTGATTTTATTGCAGTTTTGAGTTCAACCTGATTTATAAAATATATATTTTATATAAAATATTTTTTTATAAATAATTTTCATAAACTTATACCTATATAACTTTTTTTTGGATTTACTTATTACTATTTTTTTTTACTTCAGCAATAATCTGCAAAGGGTCTTCTTTAAAACGATACCAAACTTAAGTCTGTGCTCCAAAGCGTCACATTTTTATGACATTTTTGTCCTCTTTTTACCTAAGTGTAACTTTTTAAAATTGATGCACAAGGGTTAAGTACAGTCATGCCGATAAAGCAATTTCAAATTTTATGAAATAAACACTTTTTTGCCTGTAGTTTCCCCTAAGCCAGAATAAGTTTTTTTCATCGTGACAATTTTCATCGGAATGAAGCACATGACCTGCCCAGTTCTCATCGGTTTATTGTGTCATCAGGCGGAGTCGAGCTCGTCGGCTGAGGACCGTGGCAGTTCAGCGGCAGTGGCGGCTCTCAGTGACAGTGAGAGTTCATCTACACCAGAGAGAGACACAGAAGACACGTCTTCAGCTGAGCAGGTGCAGGACCAAACACACACACACTCTTATGGTCTTTGCACACTGAGTCCGAAATCTTCGTATTCGTGATTCTGGATTGTCAGAACAGAATGTTGTGACAGTTGGTCGGTGTGGTATTAGCCCCGCCTCTCTGACGCTGTGATTGGACGGTTGGGTAAAGAGTGACAGTGATGAGCGCTGCGTTTTATCCAAAGTTGAACATTTTTCAAAACTCTCGGTGAGCAGTAAAAAACGCAGACCGCTCAGCGCTTCAAGAGACGCTCGTTCTAAAATCGCGGCGCTCCCATTGAAAACAATTGAAGACTTATGCCAGGTGTGTGGAAAACGCTTTGGAAAAAGGACAGAATGCTGATCGTTGACAGAATTTCTCACCGTAGTCTTGATGTTGCCCATCACAGTTCGGTACAGGCATCAGAACCAGGTCTCCTCGCTGCAGATCTGTGTGTGTGTGTGACGGAGGGATTCCTGACGCTGTTTTGAGTTCAGTACACATTTTATAAGCTCTCCATGAGTTTTAGTCAAAATACCAAAATATGTACGCACAATTATCCCAGAACACAGCACTGTTTTGGATGTTTGGTAAGTTACATCAAGAAATAAACGTAATAAAAGCCGACCAATCACGTTGTGAACACTATGTTTCTTTGGGTTCTGTGTTAAAGGGATAGTTCACTTTGAAATTAATTTTTGATATGCTTTAGTTTACCTCAAGGGCATCCAAGATGTAGGTGTCTTCGTTTCCGCAGTATTTTTAATTTTGACATTTTTCGATCAAACCGTTCTTGTCTGTCAGTCATATAATGGAGGTCTATGGTCACCACATCAAAGAGCATGCACAGAGAAGTCCAAATTAAACATGATTTAATGACTCGTAAATGTAAGGACACATTAATGGCCTAAGACACGAAACGAGCGGTTTGTGTGAGAAAACAAACAGTATTTATATCGTTTTTACCTGTAACCACAGTAGAGCCAGACCGATATATCGGCCGATATTAGGCATTTTCCAAACTATCAGTATCGGCAGTTATAATGGCCGATAACTGAATATTTTTAAAAATAGGGCAGTCAAAACGATTAATCGCGATTAATCGCATCCAAAATAAAAGTTTCTGTTTACATAATATATGTGGGGGCACTGTGTATAATTATTTTGTATATATATAAAAAAACACACATGCATGTATATTTAAGAAAAAAATATTATTTATATATAAAATATTTATATATAATATTAATTATACATAAATCTATATACAGAATATACATGAACATATTTCTTAAATATATACAAGCATGTGTGTGTGTATTTTTATATATATATATATATATATATATATATATATATATATATATATATAATTATAAACAGTGCACCCACATATATTTTGCAAACACAAACTTTTATTTTGGATGCGATTAATCATTTTGACAGCCCTATTCAAAAATAAAATAAAAACGGACAAAACACGCTTGAACCATGTCATGAGTGTTGGAGTTGTATAGTTTGTCCACCAGAGGGCACTCTACACCGTCCCTGTTGGCAACACTCGTTGAGTTGGTCACGATACATACATTGCTTGAATAACAATTAAAAGAACATTCCCATCAGTTCTCTTAACTCAAATAAGCATGACAACATTTGTGACTATCATGTCCAGTTTAAAAAATAAATAAATAAAATATCGGCCGATTTATCGGAATATCGGATTTTAAACCCCAAAAATATTTGTATCGGTATCGGCCTTCAAAATCCTTTATCGGTCGAGCTCTAAACCACAGCCACGTCCAACTGATCTGAAGGGGTTACAAGAGGTAAAAACAATATAAATACTGTTTGTTTTCTCACACAAACCACTTGTTTCGTCTCTTAGGCCATTAATGTGTCCTTACACTTACGAGTCTTTAAATCATGTTTAATTTGGACTTCTCTGTGCATGCTCTTTGAGGTGGTGACCATAGACCTCCATTATATGACTGACAGACAAGAACGGTTTGACCTAAAAATATCAAAATTGAAAATACTGCGGAAACAAAGACACCTACATCTTAAAGTCACAATGTGAACTCCAGGACGAAATGTTGGTCCGGACCAAACGAACCAAGCGAAACCGAGCGACGAGTGTATCCCCTGTTCAGTAGCATCGGTAATGATCCCTGCTCTCTTTCTTCTGGTCCAGACCGAGTCCTCATTCGTGGCCGCTCCGTCATCAAGCGAGGGTCCATCCGCTCCGGCGGCTCCGAGTCCCCGTCAGCGGCGCTCGCAGACCCAGAGCCCGAGATACCCCACGTTCACGGCGTCCCCCGCCCCCCCGCACCCGCAGCAGGACCCCAGTCACACGGGCTGTGCCGTCCTCATAGTGCTCCTCACACTCGCGCTCGCCGCGCTCATCTTCCGCAGGATCTACTTGGCCCACGAGTACAAGTTTGATTACGAGCTGTGAACTCTCTCTGTCCTGATCCAGCGGACGAGGTGTGTGTTTCAGGAGCGAGAACATGTCAATGGAAGCTGGTTTTCGCCACAGAATATAAAAGATGATTGCAAATCTCAAAATTCAAATATTGTTTCTAGGAATTGCTAGTTTATATCTCGCAATTATAAGATGTAAACTCATGTTATTTCTCCGAATTGTGAGATATAACTCGCACTTGAGATAAAGTCAGAATTGTGAGCCGTCACTTTATAACTAGGGCTGTCAAAACGATTAATCGCGATTAATCGCATCCAAAATAAAAGTTTGTGTTTACATAATATATGTGGGTGCACTGTGTATAATTATTTTAGATATATATAAAAACACACATGCATGTATAATTAAGAAAAAAAATATTATTTATATATAAAATATTTATATATAATATAAATCTATATACAGAATATACATGAAAATATTTCTTAAATATATACAAGCATGTGTGTGTGTTTATATATCTAAAATAATTATACACAGTGCCCCCACATATATTATGTAAATACAAACTTTTATTTTGGATGCGATTAATCGCGATTAATCGTTTTGACAGTCCTATTTATAACTATAACAATGCTGTGAGATAAAAAGTCACGATTTTATGAATTTCATCCATTGGCAGAAACGAGCTTGTATTGCATAGAGTTCACCCCTAAAAATGCACATTTATATTTGACATAAAGAGAAGGCCGTTTCTGATGTTACAGTTGTCCCCTAGCTATTTTACTTGTCAAGTATTTATGCATCATGGTGGTGATTATTGTGCCGCCTTTTAATGTTTTAATGTGGTCTGGGCCGAGCATCTGGACTCATCACTGTAACTTGAAAAATACCACATGACGTAATAAGAACTGGGTACTATTCCTGTTTTCCTCAATATAATTAATGGCTGTCAAACGATTAATCGCGATTAATCGCATCCAAAATAAAAGTTTGTGTTTACATAATATATGTGGGGGCACTGTGTATAATTATTATATATATATATATATAAATACACACACGGTTGTATATATTTAAGAAATATTTTCATGTATATAGATTTATATATAATTTATATTATAAATAAATTAGGGCTGTCAAACGATTAATCGCGATTAATCGCATCCAAAATAAAAGTTTGTGTTTACATAATATATGTTGGTGCACTTTGTATAATTATTTTGTACATATATAAATACACACACATGCATGTAAATTTAAGAAAAAAATATTAATTATATATAAAATATTTATATTTATAATGTAAATTATGTATAAATATTTACACAGTATATACATGAAAATATTTCTTAAATATATACAAGCATGTGTGTGTATTTATATATATAAAATAATTATACAGAAAGCACCCACATATATTATGTAAACACAAACTTTTATTTTGGATGCGATTAATCGCGATTAATCGTTTGACAGCCCTAAAATAAATATAAATATTTCATATATAAATAATAATTTTTTTTCTTAAATATACATGCATGTGTGTGTATTTATATATACACACTTAATTATACACAGTGCACCCACATATATTATGTAAACACAAACTTTTATTTTGGATGCGATTAATCGCGATTAATCGTTTTGACAGCCCTAAAAAAAACATTTTGGGGGTGAAATATGACGTGTTTTCAAGTTGTTTCATACAAATCCTGCAATATTTTGAGGGTTTGATGGTTTGAGATTGCAGTTTCCTAAATGCATTTCAAAAGTTACCACCAATGTGCAAAATTTGGTCTGGAAGAAACCAACGACTCGAGAATTTGCAGTCCGCTTCTGAAATGTTGTACGTCAGTCTCGGAAGCGGACATTTACGCACTATAATAACGTAGGCATGGTTGTGATATTGTATATTTTGCTTTTAAACTGTAAAAAAAACTACGTTTGCACTTGGATAGAAGAGCCTCTCTGGTTGGTCTGCTAATTTTCTGAAAACATTCAAGCCGTCAAAATGATGTTTTTATTTTTTACTAATATATATATAGCTCAGTATATGAGTTTACACATAGTACATGGATTAATGTGTGGACAAAGGCTACGCTGCCCTTAAACGTCTGTTTTTCACTTCCTTTAGCAACAACCAATAGTTTTCTTTAACCAATAAACCTGACTTTAACACAACTGTTTGCTCTCTTCACTCTGTCTTGTAGGTTTTAAAGGGATACTCCACTTTTTTTTGGTAATAGGCTCATTTAACCACTCCCGTAGAGTTAAACAGTTGGGTTTTACCGTTTTTGAATGCATTCAGCCGATTTTCTGATATTTAGACAAATATCAGTAACCAGACAGTTTCTGGTCTCATTGACTTCCATAGTATATATTTTTCCTACTATGGAAGTCAATGAGACCAGAAACGGTCTGGTTACTGATATTCTTCTAAATATTAAAAAATCGGCTGAATGGATTCGAAAACGGTAAAACCCGACTCTTTAACTCTGGGGGAGTGGTAAAATGAGCCTATTTCCAAAAAAAAGTGGAGTATCCCTTTAAATTGATGTTATTAACATGAAGGATTAAGTTGTTACTTCTCAGACTTTCAGCTGGTTGGCGACCAAGAACACACTAGAGAACCGAATCTAGCATTTTCATTATTAATTTCATGTTTCTATTTACTCCGTATATCAATATGTGCTGAATAGTTTGATTTTAAGTGTAAGATTGTATTACTGCATTCGTATATCATATCAACACACTGTATTAAGGCTTTGATTTAATGTGGGGCATTGTGATGTCTTCTGCTGTTAAACACAGATCATTAAAACATTTAAATTAATCAGAGATTCAGATCCGTTTGTCCTCTATTCATGAGTAATCTTCAGCAGGAGAATGGATTTCATGAAATGATACAAAATGTAATATGGTAATTCCTGGGATTTGGTAATATTTCAGTTTTTTTTTAAAGTGGTGGTTCGACAAAATGACATGTTAAAGCTTTTCACAATACTTTGGTATGTCTATTATAATGAATACAATAATAATTGCGTTTTAAATTTATTTTTTTTTTATCGTGAAAAATGATATTTCGATCGTACACTATACATTTAGTCATTTCCCTGAGGCACTTCACTGAATTTGCGCTGAAATTTCATGAAATGTGCACAGTGTCTAATTTTTGGCAATATTGGAAGTATGTATTTGTCGTAATTTCTTGTAAAAAGCGAGAATATTTTTCTCTACTTGGTAGAAGTTCACAAAAGCGATTAATGTTGAACATTTAATTTAGTATTCACTGCAAATTCAGAATAATATTGAACATTTAATTTACATATAATTCAAAAATTCTATAACTTCGTGCGCCCCCCGTTGGAGAACAGCTGATATAACGGGGTAGCTGATCACTGTGTATATTAGTCGTTGAGTGCGGTTTGGGCTTTTTAAAGGGATACTCCACCGTTTTTCATATTAAACTGTTATTCCTTTAAAGCTACACTGTGTGATTTTTACCCCCATCTAGTGGTGAAAAGGTATATGACCATCCACGGAATATTAGTTTCTGTTCCTCTCAATTCCGATTTCGTTTTAACTCCTACGGTGGCCAATGTAGTCCAAGATTAACATGGCTTCCAGTTCGACCTCGTCCATGAGTGTTAACTCAAACGTAAACGCGGAAGGCGAAGCTTGAATTAATGAATATGTCCCTCTTTGGCTGATGTACTTTCAAGATGGAGGGGCAACATGGCGACCCTTACCCGTATGTATTTTCAATGGCACTCACGAGAATACTTTATTACTTGAATGAAGTAAATATACATTAATGAGCACATATATTTTTGAAAGAACTACGTGTTTTTAGCTAAGAATAAGCTAAAAGAGTTACACAGTGTAGCTTTAACTAAGAGGAGTTGATACACAACTCTCTTGTCTCAGTGCGTGCACTCAATCGCTCTGGTGCTCGAGACACTTTGATAGCACTTAGCTAGATTAGCCTAGCAAGATTTTCCCTATTTAAATACAGTTACACGAGTAGAGTAACTCAACCAAGAATGGTGACACAAAACGTTGCGCTTTTCCCGTGTGTAACTAACTATAATGTATGGCGGAATACCACAGGAACTGTTTGGGAGCACTTTGAATCGGCGCAGTAATATCATCACTCCGCTAGGATTTTTCATGAGTGAAGATTTTACTGTGGCGAGTCGAAGTTTTCCCAATCACTCTGCTGTGGTACTCCGCCATACACTTTACATGGGAAAAGCGCAACGTTTTATTTTTTGACACCATTCTTGGTTGAGTTACTCTACTCGTGTAACTGTATTTAAATAGGGGAAACATGGAGGTGTTTGGTCGCTTCTCTGCTTGGCCCATATTGAATGAACTGGGGTAGTTAAGTGCGATCAAAGTGTCTCGCGCATCAGATCGATGGAGTGCACGCATTAAGACGAGACGTCGTCCTAGTTAAGGGAATAATAACGTAGTTTAATTTGAAAAAACGGCGGAGTATCCCTTTAAGACGAGGTCTCTAGTTAAATACCTCATCTTTTAAAACAAATTAGCTCGACAACAGTGCGCTCTTTCCCCAGCTGACAGTTCTGCTGTGTTCGTGTGTAAAGCCTTGTTTATACTCGACGCGTCCGCAAGAGCGCGAAGGGCGCGCGCCAAAAATGACGTCATTGCGGTGTGGGCGGTCGTGCGCGTAGGGTCCGCAAGACCCCATTGCGCCTGGCGGTGTGCACGGCACTTTTTGTAACTTTGCGCGCGGCGCCGCATCCGAAGATGGACGACTACGAGCCGAATCTGGCCGAACTGGTACGATCTGTACCAGCATGTTTATGATCCTTCTATACACAGAGACATTTGCATTGATGGGCGACCATAACATCTCATTTTGTGAACCAACCCGGTCTCATCCCAATTCGTCATATAACTGACGTTTTGGGACGTCTTTTGACCATTCGTCAATATACGACTTTTTAGGGCCCCCTTAAACGTCGGTAGATGACGTTATGGGATCCTAACTCTACCCCATACCTAAACCTAACCCTAAACCCAACTCGTCACCTAACTGACGTTAAAGGTAAAGCGTCAGTTGTATGACGACCCGGGATCGTCATCTACCGACGTTTAAGGGGGCCCTAAAAAGTCGTATATTGACGAATGGTCAAAAGACGTCCCAAAACGTCAGTTATATGACGAATTGGGATGAGACTGTGTTATGTGAACAGGAACATATTTGCATTAAGCACCTAGTTTGCACTTGTCTAAAGTAATTGGTTATATCTACAAAATAAGCCTATAAATAGCAGAATTAAGCCCTGCTGGTAAAATTAAGGTTTAAACACTCTCCAATAAGGCTTCGGGTGTTTACCTAGTTTACATGCAGTGAAAGTAGGCTACAATAAACCTACTGCATTTACTCTTTTATGAATTAGCAATTAATAAACTACTAATAAACGGCAAACTACTTCTTCACTGCTTATTCCTGGTGGTTTAGAGGAGAATTACTCCGAGTTCGCCCCCTGTTGTTTCACAGAATAGCACAACGGCGAGCGCGTCAAGTATAAATGCCTCGTCCGTTTGGAGAGGTGCGCGCGCAGGCAGCGGAGACTCGCGCTCTTGCGGACGCGTCGAGTATAAACAAGGCTTAACTGAAGCGACGAATCGATGTAATCGCGATGTGCGCGCGCCCAATCAGCGCGCTGGTTCAGCAACGCGCCGCGTGGCTCGGAGCATCATTGTGCGGGAACGGCTGTGAAGATGCTGTCTAATCTCTCCTTCACAATGAACGCTGCTTTTCTTCTGCTGTGCGTGAGTGTGTGCTGGCAGTGCGGGAAGATGAAGCTCGGCGTCAGGAGAACATCTGGTCAACACCACAATCACGGATCGTAAGTGTCGTTTCAGCTTTATTTCAGTTTTCACATAAGCTCAGGGTCTAGTGAGCTAGAGGACAACATCAGGGCAAACTATTTACAGGTTGGTTGAAATAAGTTGGCAGATGTGCTAGTTGTCACAATTACTTCAGTAAACGAGTTTGTGTAGAAAATGCTTGTGTTTTTTCATGCTGGGACTATTTATCATAATGGTTGGTCTTCAATTAAATATATAAGACTAATTACTCTTTGTGCTGATATTTTTGACGTGTCCTTTTTAATTTTCTTTGCTCTTTCATAAACACTGTCATTTTCTGCATCAAACTGTTTTACAGTAGCCTAGGCAATTCGTTTAAGCTTGTTGTGAAAACTATCATGGCAATCTGTTTTCTTCTGGATTAGTCAATATTTTAAGATACTGTATGTTTATACATATAACTATAGTTATAACTAGCACCACTAGGCTAGTTCTATATTTTCACTAGTATTATAGCATCTGGACACCAAAAGTCAGGAGCATATTTCGGTAAGGTTCATTAGTTAACTACATTAGTTAACATGTAAAATATGTGAACAATACTTCTTCAGCATTTATTAATCTTAGTTAATATTAATTCCAACATTTACTAATACATTATTAAAATCAAAGGTTGTATTAGTTAACATTAGTTAATGGACTGTGAACTAACATGAACGCACAATGAACAGCTATATTTGCATTAACAAGATTAATAAACACTGTAACTAATGCATTGCTCATTGTTAGTTCATGTTAATTAATGCATTTACTAATGTTAACTAATGAACCTTATTGTAAAGTGTTACCCGTATTTCTATATAATATTTCTATTAATAACATCCCATTAAAAATTAAAATACTCATTATGATTAAAATCACTGCTAATATATACTAGTGTGCATATACCAATAATAAACTTTGACTGTACTTAATTCTAGTTCTTTATTTTATTACTGTTAAATAGGTCATTTTAGCCTGAAAACCTGAGGACGGGTTGTTGAATAGGGAACCACCGTTTTTGCCTGTGTGTAGTGTCTCAGTTCATGTCATGGACGTCTTCATCGTGGAGTACGCGTGTTTCTGTGAGCTCGCACTGAAGTCCTGGCATGTTTTTTTGCAGTCCGCTTTTCAAGAAGACGTTGGATGAAACCAAGACACATGCGCTGAGATCAGACCATCTGCTGCGCGTCGATGATCATGACTTCACTATGAGACCCGAATTTGCAGGTAAAATCTATGTCTGTGTGTGTGTGTGTGTGTCTTACTGTGTTTTTATGCATATTTGTTCCCTTATTTTTGTTGTATGACATAAATTGGTAACACTTTACATTAATGTTAATTAGTTAACATTAGTTAATGCTAGCCTGGGTAACGCCAGACCACGTATCATTGAGATGGGAGACGTGGTCTGGAAACCACATGTTCATTTTCTCGTATTTGAGGCATGGTTTACGAATGCCCATAGCCGTATTGTTGGGTGACACATATGACTTACACTTTTAGAAAAAAAGGTACAAAAGCTGTCACTGGGGCTGTACCTTTTCAAAAGGTACACTTTTGTACCCAAAGGCTGCATGTTCATACCTTAGTGGTACATATTAGCACCTAAAATGTACATATTAGTAAAATGTACTTAACACATAAAATGTACATGTGAACACCTAAAATGGGCATATTAGCTCATGAAATGAACATATTAGCACCTAAAATGTACATTTTAACACTTAAGATGTACGTAGGTACTTAACACCTAAAATGTACATATTACCAGTTTACCACCTAAAATGGACATATTAGCTCATGAAATGAACATATTAGCACCTAATATGTACATATTAACACTTGAAATGTACATATTAGCTCCTGAAATGGACATATTAGCACCTAAAATGTACATATTAACACTTAAGATGTGCATATTAGGAGCTAAAATGTACATATTAACACCTAAAATTGACATATTAGCTCATGAAATGGACATATTAGCACCTAAAATGTACATATTAACACTTAAAATGTACATATTAGCTTCTGAAATGGACATATTAGCACCTAAAATGTACATATTAACACTTAAGATGTGCATATTAGGAGCTAAAATGTACATATTACTAGTTTACCACCTAAAATGGACATATTAGCTCATGAAATGAACATATTAGCACCTAATATGTACATATTAGCACATAAAATGTACATATTAACACTTGAAATGTACATATTAGCTCCTGAAATGGACATATTAGCACCTAAAATGTACATATTAACACTTAAGATGTGCATATTAGGAGCTAAAATGTACATATTAACACCTAAAATGTACATATTAGTACCTAAATGTACTTAACACCTAAAATGTACATATTACCACCTAAAATGGACATATTAGCTCATGAAATGGACATATTAGCACCTAAAATGTACATATTAACACTTGAAATGTACATATTAGCTCATGAAATGGACATATTAGCACCTAAAATGTACATATTAACACCTAAAATGTACATATTAGTACCTAAATGTACTTAACACCTAAAATGTACATATTACCACCTAAAATGGACATATTAGCTCATGAAATGGACATATTAGCACCTAAAATGTACATATTAACACTTAAGATGTACATATTAGGAGCTAAAATGTACATATTACCACCTAAAATTGACATATTAGCTCATGAAATGGACATATTAGCACCTAAAATGTACATATTAACACCTAAAATGTACATATTAGTACCTAAATGTACTTAACACCTAAAATGTACATATTACCACCTAAAATGGACATATTAGCTCATGAAATGGACATATTAGCACCTAAAATGTACATATTAACACTTAAGATGTACATATTAGGAGCTAAAATGTACATATTACCACCTAAAATTGACATATTAGCTCATGAAATGGACATATTCGCACCTAAAATGTACATATTAACACTTAAAATGTACATATTAGCTTCTGAAATGGACATATTAGCTCCTAAAATGTACATATTAACACTTAAGATGTACATATTCGCACCTAAAATGTACATATTAGCTTCTGAAATGGACATATTAGCACCTAAAATGTACATATTACCACCTAAAATGGACATATTAGCACCTAAAATGTACATATTAGCAGCTAAATTTTACATATTACTTAAAATGTACATATTAGCACCTAAAATGGACAAAAGTTTACTTTTTGAAAAGGTACAGCCCCAGTGACAGCTTTTGTACCTTTTTTTCTGAGAGTGTATATTATCATAGTTTTAAAGCCATAATAATGCATTTTAAGCTTTGGAAACACCCAGGGATGGTGTGTTATAATGTCACATTGAATTATGGTGAAGGTTTTCTTTAGCCTGGTAATACCAGACTCTGCTACTTCACTTTGCTTCGTAGACAGAGTCTGGAATAGCATAATAGAGAAGTGTTTTCTCTCTCACAAGGGGGCGCTTCTCTGAAGTTTAAAATCATTGGTTACCCGTAAGCCAATCAGATAAGTTTATTTATGGCGTATTTAATGCGCCGACACAGCCGCATCGAGACATTATACATCGAACTCAAATCTATGATCGAACTTACACTGTAAACAGGGAGCGGCGCTTTTGTAAAGGCTGCAAAATGTGTGCCAAAACCGGGAATGAACAATTCACAAACTAGGTTATTTATATGATTTACTGAGTTGCCGAGCCATGGCTGATTTAGCGTCCGCCGCGAGGGCGAGCCCTGCTCACGCGAGTCATGAATAGGAAGTTCATTTTACTGATTCTCTGAGTCATTTCGTTTATTTAAGTGGGTTAATGTTATAATTTTAACAGCCAAGTTCCCCGATCACATCCACCTACGCAATGTTGATCATATTCTGAATTGAGAAATCATAATGCAGTAAAAAATGATTTACAGAGAACATAATCACTTTACCTTCCGAGTCTTACGTTCATTTGTCACATGACATACGCAATGAACAGATTGTTTATGAATCACATATCTGGGACTAATGCAGCAGGATGTCGAAACGAAATACGGTGGATTGTTGTTATTATTATGATAATAATAATATGATAATAAGAGCGCGCCGACGTTACCGACGTTATTGTCATGGCCGTAAAAGACAGAAGTGACGTTGAATGGGGAAAGTTATGTCTTTATAGTTATGGGCAAACAGGTCTGATCCGTCATTACTACAATTAGCCTGAAAAAATTGGGTAGCCTAAATACTAAGCTTGAAGTGTTAATATTTTTCCTTGTTATAATGATTTGCAAAAATAAAAACAGCTGGGTCAGTGACGTGCCGCACTGATTTGCACTTCCAGGAGCAATAAATATTATATATTAATATAAAATAGGTTTAAAATTATATACATGTTTTAATCTCACATCATCTGTCCTCCTCACTGTTCTTAATTGTGTGAAATTTCAAAAATAGGTCATTTTTTAAACTATTAATGTGGTCAAATGTCATACGGTCAAACGGAATTCACTTAAAATTATTTAAGACAATTGTATTTAAAATTATTAAAAATGTTTAAAACTGATCATTTTTCATTTGGCATATTTTTTCAAGTCTTAAGATAACCATATTAAAGTATCAGTAAGATAGTCCTTTCAGAAATGTCATTAGTATCTAAAACAAATTGTTCCGCAAAAACACATTTTCCATATGTCATACGGTAAAAGTGTAGAAGCCATTTTGGAACTGAATATTAATGACTTTAGTCATGTGAAATTGGATCACATAACTCAGAGGACCCCTGAAGACCAGCCAAGTTGAAGGCAAGTTTAAGATTTTGCTCCTATATGGGGGTAATTTCACCTTTTCCAAGTGTGTTACCATGTGTCACAGATTTGGGTGTCATATGGTCAAACGTCAAAAAAGGGTTTAAAACATTTAAAATTTGAAAAAATATTTATTTACAGGTGAAATATAAAGTTTAAAAGTCAAGGTAAAGGGTAAAGATGGAAGGAGGTGGCTAAGCAACTGCCTGTTATAAATGACAGAGCACAAAATTGTCATACGGGCAAACAAAAAATGTCATACGGACAAACTATTTTACCGTATGACATGTTGTTATACCATATGACACAGAGCATTTAACTGTTATTTCTTATTTGTTATATCACATATATAGTTTGTACGACTACTATGAATTAATATTAACATATATAATATATTTCTGCCTATTTTAAGCATTTTTTTTTCACATTATTACAGATGCCTCTCTCTAGTAAGGAGAGGGGTGCATGTTTCCGTGCAAAGCTAAGGGCAGATCCTGCAGCTAGAGAGGAGAACCTAGCCAAGAGGAGGGAAAGGTATAACTGTGAGAGTATATGATGCCAGTAATGTTAGGATGTGCCAGTTTAGTCAGTATAGGCAGTATCTTATCTATAGGCCTGAGTTGAAGTCAGCATCACAATGTTTCTGGAAAGTGGCTTCATACACAGTGGGGCCAAAAAGTATTTAGTCAGCCACTGATTGTGCAAGTTCTCCTAATTAGAATGTTGAGAGAGGTCTGTCATTTTCATCATAGGAACACTTCAACTCTGAGAGACAAAACGAGAAAAGTAAACACTGTAAACACCAGCTACAGCGTGTGCAAACCTGCTGAAGACTTACAGGGAACGTTTGTTAACAAACGTCCGTTAAAATAAGGTTCACTTGAGATGCCTGTTTCTTTAAAATAATTTTGAATTGACCTACATCAATTTATTACATTAAAAATGCAATGAAACATTGAAATTGGACTATGTCATACGGTAAAACAAAATATGTCATATGGTAAAACATTGAATTTTAAAACAAATAAAAATAGATACTTTGTTTTTTTACAGGGTTCATGAAAATAATAGAGGAGAGCTAGTATGATATACATATATATATAGTTTCAAGGCATTTTGACTAATTTATCGCAAAAAAAATAGAACAAATGTCCATGGATGACATGCTGTGGTTGTTAAAAAACAAAATATCTAATATTTGTGGTGTAGGTGGTTATATTTTGCAACTTGTTATATGATACTTACAGATCAACTATTGCATTCATGTTTTTTTTTACTGTGTCATGAATTTAAATTTAATTTATTCCTAAAAATCACTTCGTTTTACCGTATGACATTTTCAAGGACTGAATACAAAGAAACACATTAAAATGTCATATATTGTTGTTTTTTATAAGGGGCACTAATAAAAACAAAAAATATACACATAGATGTACACAAAAAATGCTATATTTAATTTGTCCTTTCATTTTTATTTTTTTACTGTTTTGAAATTCTAAAACGTCACTGACCCAGCTGCATCTGTGTTGATGAGAGAATGAAAGTGTATGTGCGTTGTGCAAGCTACATAAGTTAATAGCCAAGCGTGCTGGTTTTTGCTGGTATACGTTGCAAATAGAGGGGCAGCAAAATTGTTTTTCGCCTAGAGCGGCTGAAGTGCACGCGCCGGTCCTGGCTGTAAACACTTGATGATGCGAGCGAAATACCGGAGTGAACATGGCTGTAAACGACTTTTGCTTCAGTTTGAAAAACCCCGGAATGTTCTCCATAACAGAGCGAATTGCATCCAGTGTCTTGTTTCCCAAATCTGCGGTCGTTTCGGTTTTCGATGTCTCTAACCTACAATGTAAAACTCGGCGCTTAGCGTCTACGTCACGGCTCTCAGCCCGCCCTCTGTTCGTTGATTGCCCGGCTGTTTCCAGGCCGGTGGAAAACTGAAAGATAGGCCGCTATCTCAGACGGACTTCAGGAGCGAAATGAAATTAGCGGAAGTAGGAAGTCTGACGTAGTCAGGCTAGGTTTTCTTGGTCTCGTCTGCAAACATTCAACACAGTCCTTTCCCATGTCACATCTAGGTCACTATCACATACTTTGGCTTAAGTTCTCAGCTGCTGATATCTGGAGTTGACACGTCTAACACAAGTCTCATTGATCCTGCAGAGATTTGAGGCATGCCCTCTTCTGAAGTTACTCTTGGTGTTAATTGAGTCTGCAGCGTCCACTGGGACGCTCAAGGCTTTTCTAATTTACACATTGGTTTTGCTTCTTTCTTCTTCAGAATGTTTCTCTGTCTTCATTATCACAGCAGTCAATTCAATTCAATTCAAATTCACAACCTGAACATGGATTCCTGCGGGGGTTTAATCTGTGCTAGGGCGATGATAATGCGCATTGGCGAATGCATTGCAAGCTCTGACTCAACTTAACCTTTGTCTTTAAATCTAGTTTTTGTGCGTGCTGGATGACTAACACTGCAGAAGTTCCTCAATGTTCACCCATTGAGTAATGGAGCACTTTGTAGAGATGTTACATTTGACACTGAAGCTTCAAAGCATGTATCGAGTACTCAACGCAATTTCTCATGAAGCTCGTGTTGTTTTCAGAGAAACACGTGATCAACGAGAAACGAAGCCTCACTTTCTGTCCAGTCTCGTGAATACTTCACTTTGCGTGTTAGAATGTTTGAACCCAGATCACTACTCTTCAGGTTTTTGTAAGTTTAAGTCCATTTACTAATTTATTAATACTGTGTTGGACCCCCTTTCGCCTTCAGAACTGCTTTAATTCTACGTGGCGTTGATTCAACAAGGTGCTGAAAGCATTCTTTAGAAATGTTGGCCCATATTGATAGGATAGCATCTTGCAGTTGATGGAGATTTGTGGGATGCACATCCAGGACACGAAGCTCCCGTTCCACCACATCCCAAAGATGCTCTATTGGGTTGAGATCTGGTGACTGTGGCGGCCATTTTAGTACAGTCAACTCATTGTCATGTTCAAGAAACCAATTTGATATGATTCCAGCTTTGGGACATGGTGCATTATCCTGCTGGAAGTAGCCATCAGAGGATGGGGATATGGTGGCCATAAAGGGATGGACATGATCAGAAGGGGTGTCATGAAACGATGCCCAATTGGCGCTAAGAGATCTAAAGTGTGTCAAGAAAACATGCCCCTGTACACCATTACACCACCACCACCAGCCTGCACAGTGGTAACAAGGCATGATGGGTCCATGTTCTCATTCTGTTTACGCCAAATTCTGACTCTACCATCTGAATGTCTCAACAGAAATCGAGACTCATCAGACCAGGCAACATTTCTCCAGTCTTCAACTGTCCAGTTTTGGTGAGCTCTTGCAAATTGTCGCCTCTTTCTCCTATTTGTAGTGGAGATGAGTGGTACCCGGTGGGGTCTTCTGCTGTTGTAGCCCATCCGCCTCAAGGTTGTGTGTGTTGTAGCTTCACAAATGCTTTGCTGCATACCTCGGTTGTAACGGGTGGTTATTTCAGTCAAAGTTGCTCTTCTATCAGCTTGAATCAGTCGGCCCATTCTCCTCTGACCTCTAGCATCAACAAGCCCACAGGACTGCCGCACACTGGATGTTTTTCCCTTTTCACACCATTCTTTGTAAACCCTAGAAATGGTTGTGTGTGAAAATCCCAGTAACTGAGCAGATTGTGAAATACTCAGACACCGACAACCATGCCACGCTCAAAATTGCTTAAATCACCTTTCTTTCCCATTCTGACATTCAGTTTGGAGTTTAGGAGATTGTCTTGACCAGGACCACACCCCTAAATGCATTGAAGAAACTGCCATGTGATTGGTTGATTAGATAATTGCATTAATGAGAAATTGAACAGGTGTTCCTAATAATCCTTTAGGTGAGTGTACTTCTCCAAAAAACACATTTTCCGGCTGCGCTAAACTGCACTGAACGATTGAATGCGCTTACTCTATCCGCCATGTTTTTTTGTTTTGAAAAGTGTCTTATTTTACTCAGAAATCATTGCAGTGTAGTCCTACTTAAGATAGTCAGAGTCTTAAGTGCTTTGTCTATCTGAAGTCTGACTATCTACTATATCTAAGCCATAGTCAAAGGGTCCTTTCACACATACCTTGTTTGGTCCAGACTTTCGGACTTTTCAGTTTGGTCCGAATCAAAATTACAGGTGTGAAACCTCCCCCGGACCACGGTCCGGACCAATCAGATGAAACTTGGTCCGACGAAAAGAGGTAGTCTCTGCCCGGATCAAACTGAACAAAGGTTTGGTTCATTTATAGTGTGAAAGCATTTCTGTATGGTTCGGACTTTCAGACCTTTTACAGGAAGTTCTGGTGGTTCTAGAAGTTGAAGGGGTAACTCAATTTGCACATCGCTGTCATGTGTGTATTACACTGCTTCCTGATATCATGTGCGCAAATAAATGCAACAGGCCAGTTGAACTTTTACAGTCACCCCGCCTCTCCATGCCGGGTGAACACCGGCTGATGCAGTAAACAACATTTCCCAGCGATTTCACTACAGTAATATCAAATATCCTCGCTCCTTCTCGATTATCTGGTAATATTCTATTCACAAAACACAACCAATAGTACGGTAATGTTAAGACTTACTCGTGAAAAGCCCTTTTTTCGATGGTCCGGCGATTAGAACAGGAAAATACTCCACAATGCTCTGACATCGTATCTGCTGCCACGCAACGAGACTAGGAATACGACCTGTTCAAGATGGCCGCCGGATTTCTCGGTTTCCAACAGCCAATAGGGTATCTATGGGAGAGATGCCAGACTCTATATGTACAAATGAAATGTGTGAGTCTGGATGAACCAGGCTAATGTTCCTCACCAAATTAATAAGAATGTTTTTTAATCTAAATAAAGGGTTAGTAGGATTGTAAAATGTTTTGATGTGATTGATAAATTAATTATTTCATATATAAATATAACCACAAATACAATGTGTCACCAACACTGCCTCATTGCGTGCTTGTCAGAATGTGTGACTGTTGTGGACGTGCTGGAACAACGCACCGAAAACAGCAACTAAACCCAATCAATTCACAACCATTCTGTGTCGCGCATCAATCCTTTGGATTATACACACACCAACCCTGACATAAAAACGCTATGCCGTGAACTTCACATACTTCGCATGCATTTAAAAATCCAGTGTTTGTTTGATAATTGCTCATTGTGCCAATTGTACACGGCTTTGTGTCAGGCCGACCGTTTAAGAACAGGACAAACACGTCTCCCAGATGGCTACTCCAAAACTTCTTTCAATTTCGTGTGTCTTATGCAACAGACAGTCAGCCAACGCTTCGTTGATGTGATGTCTAAGGGTTAACACTAGGTGGAGACAGACAACGAGTGACTAAATGCTTTTTTTCCACTTCTTTTCCAAATGAGGGCTTAACAGATGGTAAACATTTGACGTTGAGAGATCATATACAATATATCTTTGTTAAAATAAACATGTCATACTATTTAAATGATTAAAAGCTTTTTTAATAACTTGAGTGTTCTTGTTTCACGTTTATTATTGATGTGGTGGGGGTGTAAATAGTTCCTGATTTTTAATAATCCTTGAAATATTAAAGTGCAGATTATAAAATCTTTGAAACTAATACCGTTGTCTTCTTCTCAGGTCCAGCAGTGCCCGTGGGTGTTGATGTACAGGTGGAGAGTTTGGACAGCATCTCAGAAGTAGATATGGTAAGATCTGGGATTGTTATGAATTATTCATTATTATGCAAGGCAGGCATATCACATAAACAAACAAAATGTTTTGCATGCATAACATGTAGCCATTAAGTTTTTCTTTGCAAATAATACTAAACTAATACACATAAATACTTTAAATTTGAAATAATGTATCATTTTTACCCATTTCTGCAATGAGAATGTGATTGTTATTCAGTGGGCTTGTAGTTATCGGTAGATTGCATAGATCAGATATGGATCTCAGCGCTTGTGTTTTAATATCCCGACTGATATCACAGATGTGTCATGATATGCCTTTATTTATCATATCAGTGCCAGACAGTGTGGATTTGTTACATAATGTGCAATGAGTCACGTAGAGGGTAATCCATGGGGTTTACCCTGTGACATCACAATAAATCAGCCAATCAGAATGTGCAGTCTATCCGGCTCGATGAAGACATCCCTCAGTTATGCCAACAGATGGTAATATTTCACAAGGATTTAAGCAGTTTGGAAATGCATGGCAACACCCTGCATACATTTTTGGTAACGTTTTATTTTGATGGTCCCTTTGAACATTCTTTGCAACTACATGTCAACTCGTGCTACGAACTCTACTACCAGTCTATAATACTCTACTAACTATGGCAAGCCGTTTTAGCTATTATTCATTTCCAGGATATGAATTCTTGATATCAACAATTACATTTTTGATATCAACAATTAAATTCTTGATATCAACAATTGTATTTTCACGAGTGAAATGTCACCATAGGCTGCCATTCAAAACCAATTGTTGATATCAAGAATTGATTTCTTACTAGTTGAAATTCCATTTTCACATATCAGAAATACAATTATTACTAGTAAAAACCTTTATTTTTGATATCAAGAATTCAATTGTATCTAGTTGAAATGTCTATTCTTGATATCCACAATTGAAATGCTACTAGTAACAATGTTCATTTTTGATATCAGAAATTAAAATTGTCACTAGTAAAAATTGAATTATTGATATCATGAATGTGATTGTTACTAGTACGGAAGCCATTTTAGATATTTGAAATAATATTGATATCAGAAATACATTTTCAGATATCAAAAATTATCATTTTTACTAGTAACAATTGGATTGTTGATATCAAGAATTACATATTTGATATCAAAAATGTAATTCTTGATATCAACAATTGTATTTTCACTAGTGAAATGTCCCCATAGGCTGCCATTCAAAACCAGTTGGTATCAAAAATTGATTTCTTACTAGTTGAAATTCCAATTTCACATATCAGAAATACAATTATTACTAGTAAAAACCTTTATTTTTGATATCAAGAATCCAATTGTTACTAGTTGAAATGTCTATTCTTGATATCCACAATTGAAATGCTACTAGTAACAATGTTAATTTTTGATATCAATAATTAAATTTTTACTAGTGACAATTTTAATTTCTGATATCATGAATGTGATTGTTACTAGTAAGAATATGGCAAGCCGTTTTAACTTTTAATCATTCGCAGGATATGAATTCTTGATATCAAAAAATGGCATTGTTGATATCAACAATTGAATTGCTGATATCTGTAATTGTATTTTCACCTATGAAATGTCACAATATCAACAATTCAATTGTTACTAGTAAAAATGACCATTTTTGATATCTGAAAATGTATTTCTGATATCAATAATATTTCAGATATCTAAAATGGCTTTCTTACTAGTAACAATCACATTCATGATATCAGAAATTAACATTGTCACTAGTAAATATTTAATTATTGATATCAAAAATGGACATTGTTACTAGTAGCAATTCAATTGTGGATATCAAGAATAGACATTTCAACTAGTAACAATTGAATTCTTGATATCATAAATAAAGGTTGTTACTAGTAGTAATTGTATTTCTGATATGTGAAATTGGAATTTCAACTAGTAAGAAATCAATTCTTGATATCAACAATTGGTTTTTAATGGCAGCCTATGGGGACATTTCACTAGTGAAAATACAATTGTTGATATCAAGAATTACATTTTTGATATCAAGAATTACATTTTTGATATAGAAAATGTAATTCTTGATATCAACAATTACATTCTTGATATCAAAAATGTAATTGTTGATATCAAGAATGTAATTTTTGATATCAAGAATTCATATCCTGGAAATGAATAAAAGCTAAAACGGCTTGCCATAGTAAGAAATCCATTTTAGATATCTGAAATAATATTGATATTAGAAATACATTTTCAGATATCAAAAATTATCATTTTTACTAGTAACAATTGGATTGTTGATATCAAGAATAGACAATTCAACTAGTGACAATTTAATTATTGATATCAGGAATTCACATTTTTACTAGTAAAAAATCAATTCTTGATATCAACAATTCATTTTGAATGGCAGCCTATGGTGAAATTTCACTAGTGAAAATACAATTACAGATATCAGCAATTCAATTGTTGATATCAAGAATTCATATCCTGGAAATGAATAAAAGCTAAAACGGCTTGCCACTAACACTCTAATGACAGTTGCCATGTGTGTAGACATGTAGGTGTAATGTAACTTAGTCAAAATAACGTGTAAAAGGTCCATCAAAATAAAGTGAACCCGTTTTTTTCAGGCTTAAATCAGACTAAGCTATTTTTGTTTTACTAATCTGCATTGGTGAAGGTGAACTAAGCGGTTTTATTCTGCTAAAGGGTCGTCGTCTGTCATGGTTGAGATCACATGATCTGATGGTACAGTTTTAGTAATAAGACCACTGTGATTTCAGCCAGCAAATAATACTGGCTCAGTGTAGAACCGTGCATGAAGACAACAGATGTTCAGTTATTGAATATTAATGTGCATCTGGACATCTGCTCAAATTCAGCCAATGAAAGCAAAGTTTCTGGACATGTACTTCATAATGTTATTTCTTGACTTAAAGGAACATTCCTATTTTTTTGGACTTTAACTTACTATATCCCCCAGAGTTAGATAAGTCCATACTAGTGTTGTTTTTGGCAGCCTGTTTTAATTTTAGTTTCAGTCTAGTCTTTGTGTCAAGTTGACATTTTAGTTTTTATTAGTTTTAGTCATGTTCATATACTCTTTTTAGTCCAGTCTAGTGTTAGTCGATGAAAACTAATGTCATTTTAGTCTAGTTTTAGTCGTCGAAAACCGATGACATTTTAGTCTAGTTTTAGTCGACGAAAACCGATGACATTTTTGTCTAGTTTTAGTCGAAAACTGATGACATTTTAGTCTAGTTTTAGTCGTCGAAAACCGATGACATTTTAGTCTAGTTTTAGTCGACGAAAACCGATGACATTTAGTCTAGTTTTTAGTCGACGAAAACCGATGACATTTTAGTCTAGTTTTAGTCGACGAAAACCGATGACATTTTAGTCTAGTTTTAGTCGACGAAAACCGATGACATTTTAGTCTAGTTTTTAGTCGACGAAAACCGATGACATTTTAGTCTAGTTTTAGTCGTCGAAAACCGATGACATTTTAGTCTAGTTTTAGTCGAAAACTGATGACATTTTAGTCTAGTTTTAGTCGACGAAAACCGATGACATTTTAGTCTAGTTTTAGTCGACGAAAACCGATGACATTTTAGTCTAGTTTTAGTCGACGAAAACCGATGACATTTTAGTCTAGTTTTAGTCGACGAAAACCGATGACATTTTAGTCTAGTTTTAGTCGTCGAAAACCGATGACATTTTAGTCTAGTTTTAGTCGACGAAAACCGATGACATTTTAGTCTAGTTTTAGTCGACAAAAACCGATGACATTTTAGTCTAGTTTTAGTCGACGAAAACCGATGACATTTTAGTCTAGTTTTAGTCGAAAACTGATGACATTTTTGTCTAGTTTTAGTCGACAAAAGACATAGTCTAGATTTAGTCAATGAAAATTGTATTTTAGTCTCTTTTCAGTTGGCAATTCTATTTAACCCATTCAATATATAAGCTACCCAGTAGTAGGCTAGCCTATAATCGAAAACAAATTTTTCTTCTAGCCAAACTCATTTTAAACAATCTTATCTTATATTATCTTCTTGTATTATTGTTACCTTATAGACTCAAGAATACATCCATTCCAGACACGGAAGACGCTCTGAATTGAATTTACAACATATTTATTTTACCAACCAAACATGTTAGAAGTAGCCTACACACATGATGAAATTAAAGTTTTTAAAAAATGTAATTTCTTCTTTTTCCCTTTCTCTGTGTCAGACTTAACTTTGTTTGTTGTCGTTTATACCAACGCCTGTTTCACACATACCCGTTTGCAGTGCGTATTGTTCCCGCACCCATGTTACAGTACTAGATTAGCGTTCACACCGCGCGCTCTTTCGTCTTATGAGACGAAATATCTCGTTTTGTTCAACGAAAATGAAGAGACATTTTAGCATAGTTTTTATTTTTGTAAACCACATTTAGTCTCGTTTTTATTCGTCAGCGATATTGCATTATACATTTCGTTATAGTCATCGTCACACGACCAGCATTTACGTTGCGTCTCGTCTCGCTTTCGTCACGTGATAAAGGTTCGTTGACGACTATATTTAGTCATAATCTTCGTTGACGCAAGCAACACTAGTCCATACATACCTTTTTCATATCTGTGCGTGCTGTAACTCTATCTGACGCACCCACCGCTAGCCTAGCTTAGCACAAAGACTGGATCTAAATGGCTACAGCTAGCATAATCCCAATAAGAGACAAAATAAAGCAAAAAAAAAATCCTATTTACTGCACATCTTGTGATTTGTATTGTCACAGAATGTGCAAATAACAAGGTAATAAGAGACACAGCCAAACATGTTTGTGGTATTTTGTCACTTATTAGGATTAGTATGCTAGCTGTAGCCATTCACATCCAGTCCTTGTGCTAAGCTAGGCTAGCGGTGGGTGCGTCAAACAGAGTTGCAGCACACACGGAGATGAAAAAGGTATGTATGGACCAGTGTTGGGTAAGTTACTAATTAATTACTAGTTACCTCTTCAACAGTGTAATTAGATTACTGTACTAATTACTCTCTCTAAAAAGTATTTAATTACTTTTAATTACTAATTACTTTCAAAATCCCATATCAATCTCAACCAGCTGAATAATACAAGGATAGACATCTGTTTTAATTCTTTCAAATAAATACTATAAAATTGCATGAATTATCCTTAAACTGACCAAGGTGGAGAAGGTTACATTATAAAAACATACTTTTTAACATCAGACATAATAACATTATAATGGTGTCATGACGGCCAAAGTCAAAACCAAACACATATGACAGGGTAATGTAATGTTAACACAAAGCTAAATAACTTCTTTAAGTTTGATAATTAGACCTGTTAAGACATTTGTGACAGGTTATGATTTCTTGGTTAATGTCAAGTTGTCATAACAAAGACATTTTAAACAATGTCAACTTTGCATTAAAAGTGTCATAATTTACCGAATGACACTTAATGACAACAGTCATAAACATTCATAAAGACTCCTTCATGTTCATGACAGGTGTTATGTCATGTTTATGACAGTGTCATGTCAGCCTTATGCACACCCCTTCAAATAAAGTGTTACCTAGATTACTCTGCATGTTAAGCAGGGATAGGGGAACGTATTATTGTTAACGAACTAAACAATACACAATGAGCTTGAAAAGTCAGTCCATGTCGTGCTCTTCACACAGGACTTCACCATGACCCTGTACCTGAGACACTACTGGAAGGACGAGCGACTGTCTTTTCCCAGTAAAACCAACAAAAGCATGACTTTCGATGGTCGATTGGTGAAAAAAATCTGGGTTCCTGACGTGTTCTTCGTCCACTCCAAACGATCCTTCATCCACGACACCACCACGGAGAACATCATGATCAGGGTGTACCCCGATGGACACGTGCTCTACAGCCTCAGGTCAGTACAGTCTTCTCGAGTGCTTGATGTAGCTTTTATTCTGCCGCCACAATCCGGTTTTGAAAGTGATTTTCGGTGTGTCAGGGTGACTGTAACTTCAGCGTGTAATATGGACTTCAGCCGGTTCCCGTTGGACACGCAGACCTGCACGTTAGAGCTGGAGAGCTGTGAGTGACACTTTCCGCACTACTTAAAAGTCTTTAATTTTTTTTTAAAAACGACAGTGTGCCTTATAATCCGGTGCGTCTTATATATGGATCAATTGGTTAATTGAATCGCGCTTTTAGTCGTCCCATTTTCTTGCTAAAGGAAACACAGTTTTACTCAAATTCATCAAAATGGATTTATAGCGTTTTGGAACCAAACTCTTCATATGTAGCATAGGGTTCTTTACTCAACTCCAAAGGACATTTGATGCTAAAAAAGGTTCAATAATGACAAGAAAGGCTTTAAAGGCTATTATTCATTCATATATACATTATTCTGCACCATTTTGTAGTTGTAATTAAATTATTGTTTATTAAACTGTTGTAGTAACTTAATATCACATTTTAATCATGTTGATTTTGGAGGATAAAAACTGAAATGGCACTCTTCGTCTGATATTGATTAATTACATTTTTAACCCCCATATCTTGAATTTTGTGATCATTCACATGCATTGCATTTTAGGGGTTCCAAATATGTAGCGCTTTAGAACCTTTTAAGGTCCTATATAGAACCTTTTCTTCTAAGAGTGCAGTATCTTATGCGCCTTATAATCCGGTGCGCCCTATATATGAAAAATGTTATAAAATAGGTCATTCATTGAAGGTGCGCCTTATAATCCGGTGCGCTTTATAGTGCGGAAAATACGGGTACACACTTTTCCTGACGTTGATGTCCAGAATCACTTCTTGAGTGTCTGCAAACATGTGTTCATCTGCTGTGTGTCCAGATGCCTACACTGATGAAGACCTGATGCTCTACTGGAAGAGTGGAGATGAATCTCTGAGCACGGATGACAAGATCTCGCTGTCTCAGTTCCTCATTCAGAAGTTCCACACCACCTCCAGACTGGCCTTCTACAGCAGCACAGGTGCACACACTCGACTTTAAAAGGGGAAAATACACAGTTCGGTTTGAGTTTCAGTTTCAGAACCTGTCGTTTTGGTTTATTAGTTTCCCAGACATCTTGGAGAAATTGTATTTGTGTTGCATGCAAATAAAGGTCAAAACTCAGGGTTCCTACAGGGTCTTAAAAAGCCTTAAAAGCATTGAATTTACGAATTTGGAAATAATACCTTAAAAAGTCTTGAATTTTGAAATCTGGGTCTTAAAAATTGTGCGGTATGTCAGCGTTAATTTCATTGACGAAAATAATGATAAACTTGTCTTCAACGACATTTTTTCACTGACGAAACGAGACGCTAGTTTTGAATGACAAAAACTATGACGAAAATCTATTGACATTTTCGTCAACGGAAAAAAAAAACCTAGATGAAAATGTTAGATAGAGTCGATCTGGGAAGCGATCCAGTCAGAACTGATGTCCTGTGTGTGTGTAGCTAATGTTAAAACACAACTTAACATTGTTCGGCAAACTTTCTTGTGGCCTACTGAAATGTGTTTATTTTACCTGCTTGACTTATCATCTTTTACCCATTCCACATTTGAAAAATGAATGAACACAAGTTGAAGGATTTTGGGAAGGTAGGGACGGGAAATTGGTATTAATTTTTTTTATATAAATGATCTTAAAAAGGTCTTAAAAAGACTTGAATTTAACTTGAAGAAACCTGTAGGAACCTTGGCATCTGATTTGAATGTAGTTTTAACTTTATAGTGCCTTGCATCTTATTTTGAGTTTGGTCATCAGTGGCTTCTGTTTGCATGCACTTTATGGGCATCCTTATAATGTGATTAAGCTGGAGCTCATGCAAACAGAAAACTGCACTCTTAGAAAAAAGGGTTTTATATTTGTAGCATAGGGTTCTTTACTCAACTGCAAAGGAACTTTAATGCAAAAAAAAAATTATGATAATGACAAGAAAGAACCCCTTTGGCACAAAGGTTCATTATAGGCTATTATTCATTCATATATTACATTTTTCTGCAGCATTTTGCAGTTGTAATTAAATTATTGTCCATTCAACAGTTGACAGTCATTCAAGTTATAGCGATCCAAACTAGCTAACGATGTGGGAACACAACCTCAACGAAATTAAAAAGGGTGAAATAACAGTATACAACGGTTAACCATATTTTTGATAAAACTACGACGGTAATAGCCTGCCGAGACCAAAAATATGAGACACCTGTGTTGAAAGTCAATGGAGCGCTGTGAAAAAGTGTCGGACCTCTGTGGGAGCTCGTTTTTGGCTGCGCTGTGATTGGTCAATCTACATTCTAGGGTGTGGCTTAGCCAAAGGTGAATTATAACAGAATTCAAATTTTTGGGTAAACGATCTTTTTAAGGATTAGGTCGGTCCTTGCTCAGTCTTCGGAATCGGAATATTTTTCTTTTTCTTTTACTCTATGCTTTAATTTCATATCTCCTGCAGGTTGGTACAATCGTCTGTACATCAACTTCACTCTGCGTCGTCATATCTTCTTCTTCCTGCTTCAGACGTACTTTCCCGCCACTCTGATGGTCATGCTGTCATGGGTGTCCTTCTGGATCGACCGACGAGCCGTTCCTGCCAGAGTCTCGTTAGGTGAAAACAGTGGGGTTGTAAAACTCAACAGTTTTTGTTGATTAACATTGCATCTGACTGTTCTAGATACAAATACTCTCATTTATAATCCTAGAATATTGTGTTACGTTCAAGAATAGCCTATTAATTATTTTGGACAGCCAAATATAACAATGCTAGCTACTGAAGGGGACTGGGTTTACTTGTTTACAGCACGCCAAATACGCTTTTATTCTATCTGACTTATTTGTAAGTGTGAACTCGTGAATTTAAAGATGTCTTCTGCGCCTTGAAAGTGATAATAACGTTGTAGTCTATGGAGGGACAGAAAGCTCTTTGATTTAATCAAGAAAATCTTGGTTTGTGTTCCAAAGATGAACGAAGGTTTGGAACGACATGAGGGTGAATAATTAATGACGGAAATTTCATTTTTGAGTGAACTATCCCTTAAAATCAGTTGCCACTGCAATAAAACATGCCACAGTGCAGACAAGAAAAAGACACATAATTAATATGCGAAACGGATAGTTGGTGTGGAGACTTTATTTGTGGGAGAATTTGACTGTGATCTCTCGGTAGGCATTACGACGGTGCTCACCATGTCCACCATCATCACTGGGGTGAACGCCTCCATGCCCAGAGTGTCCTACATCAAAGCCGTGGACATTTACCTGTGGGTCAGCTTCGTCTTCGTCTTTTTATCCGTACTTGAGTATGCTGCCGTAAACTACTTGACCACAGTGCACGATGGGAAGGATCGCAAGTTAAGAGAGAAGGTAAGTGAATTTCAATAATTTTCAGATATTCATTTTGTCTTGCTGTACTTTCCTCTTGTTGAAAGTTACATGTAACTTTAGGTAATATTAAGTGACCAACCTGTTAGTCTTATTCAAGCCTAAATTAAAGGTGGAATACCTAAGATTGTTGCATTTAAATATCCCAAAATTACAAGGCCAGTGTTATATATTTAGTTAAAGGGATACTCCACTTTTTTTGGAAATATGCTCATTTTACAACTCCCCCAGAGTTAAACTGTTGAGTTTTACCTTTTTTGAATCCATTCAGCCAATCTCCGGTTCTGGCGGTACCACTTTTAGTATAGCTTAGCATACATCATTGAAGTGCACAAGACCAGTAGCATTTCTCCCAAAAAAATTACCAAAGTGTTTCGATATTTTTCCTATTTAAAACTTGACTCTTCTATAGTTACATTGTGCACTAAGACCGACGGAAAATGTAAAGTTGCGATTTTCTTGGCTGATATGCAGGGAACTATACTCTCATTCCTGCGTAATAATCAGGAAACGTCACTGCCGTACCATGAGTCCAGCAGGCGCGATGAATACACAAACTTAGTCCCGGTCACGTTGGAAGCTGGGGACTATTTTCAGGCGCTGCGTCATATCATTACGCCCGCTGCACTCATGGTACGACAGTGAAGTTTCCTGATTATTACGCAGGAATGAGAGTATATAGTTCCTAGTCATATCAGCCTAGAAAATCACAACTTTACATTTTCCGTCTATCTTAGTGCACGATGTAACTATAGAAGAGTCAGGTTTTAAAGAGGAAAAATATCGAAACACTTTGGTAATTGTTTTGGGAGAAATGCTACTGGTCTTGTGCACTTCAGTGATGTATGCTAAGCTATGCTAAAAGTGGTGCCGCCAGAACTGGAGATGGGCTGAATGGATTCAAAAAAGGTAAAACTCAACAGTTTAACTCTGGGGGAGTTGTAAAATGGGCGTATTTCCAAAAAAGGTGGAGTATCCCTTTAAGATGATTACTTACAATATTCCAAATGTTTCAAACAATGTTTAAATCACTAGAAAATTGAAATTTTAACCAAGGAAACGGGGCGTGTGAGCAGGGGTGAGCTGGGAGTCGCCAGTCAATCGCGTCATATCTAGGGTTGGGTATCGAGAATCGAGTATCGATTGGAACCGGGACTAACTTTTCGTTTTTCCCGGAATCGTTCAAAAGTTAAAATTTCGATTCCTAGTTTCGATATTCACAGCCCGCCGACCGGAAGAAGAAACCGCTGAACAACACCAATGAAGAAGCGTCTACCGGAAGTGTTGGCATAACCGCGCGAGTCGAACATGAGTAGCTTACGTCGGCGGTTCAAAGTGTGGCTTCACTTTTCTAAAAATAACAAAATTTTGGCAAAATCCCTTTAGAAAGGAGTATTTCCTTCAGAAAGACCGTTGGTTAGCAAGGTTAGCTAAACTTTTTTGACACTGCCTCTTAAAAGAATCGGAATGGAGAATCGTTGGGAACCGGAATCGAAACAAGGAATCAGAATCGGAATCAGAATCGTTCAAATTCAAATGATACACAACCCTAGTCATATTACTTTTAAACCTTACTTTTCTTGCGGTTATTTCAGTTTGATGAAAAACGAGCATGTCATTAAACGCAACAGTTATAGAAATCGAACTTTACCTCATCCATGACAACTAATTTTCGATTCCCATCTGACTGATTTATCCACGGCGGAGTTGAAAACAACAGTTCCCATCATTCCGCGTTCCTCCACGCCGTCATCAAGCAAAGCCGTTGTTGTTGTGTTGAATGTAGCGCCCTCTAGCGGCATAAAATCTTAGGTATTGTAGCTTTAAATAAGCCATCTTGTACTCTGCAGCCAAGATAAAAGTTTTCTAAATGGTAACGAAAGTGTTTGCGTTTACCCATTTTAGCCTTTACCCTGCACATGTGACCTATCTCACACAAGGACTTTGCTGCTCGATGACGCGTACAGTAAGTCTGATGTCAATGGCCTGGCAGGATATACCCAAGGTCCCGACTCCTCTGGGGATAAACAGGAGCACATGGTGGTGTGCCTGTCTTTGGCAAATGAGGCCACAGCAGCCAAAAAGAAGACCCTCAGAGGCTTCCGTATCATCCAAAACACTCACGCCATTGATGCCTACTCTCGCATGATCTTCCCAGGGGCCTTTATATTCTTCAACCTCATCTACTGGTCTGTGTACTGCTGAGTGGCCTTGAGTTGGATTGTTGTTGTAGCGTAGTATATTAACAAAAGTAAAAGCAAATTGTTGTTTCGCCATTGATATGATCCAGGCTGGATTCAAATCGAGCACATGTGTCCTGGCATTGATCTTGAGGACATGTGCAAGCAGATATCAGATGTTGGGTACAACAGGGCTAAAGATGCACTGGAGTTAAAGGAGATTACAGAGCCATACAGTCTCAGCCCGACGATTGCTGAATCTGCCCCATCACTAACCCTATAATCTCCACACTAGCTTCCGGGCTGAGACAGCTGGCTATCCTCTAAACCACTAGATGGTACTACAACTCACCACTGCACTTTCCTACACACCCACAGCATGCTTGTGGAAATTTGGCTGTTTCTAGACACCATCACAGTCAGTAGTGCAAAGCTTATTCTGCGCTAATGTGATCTAATATTTAGGCCGTGTGTCCACCAAAGCGTTTTTATCCAGCTGAAAACACTAGACCCTCTGCTGAAGATGCCGAGCTTTGGGCGCTTGAGAGCGTTTTGACCAAGGGGGTAATCCATCAGCCGGAAGCTGAAGCTCCCTCTGGGGGCTGTCATTGTAGCCCACTATCACCTGCTGTTAGCATCCCATTGACTCCCATTCATTTTGGCGTCACTTTGACAGCGAATAACTTTACATCTGAGGCGTCCAAAGACTCCATTTATCCATTATTAATTTCTAAAGAAACACGACAATGTATAAAAGGCTCCATTACTTTGTAAGTTACGTTATGGCCACGTAGAAGCCGTTCTTGTAAAGATAGGCTAAAAATTGCGTCATAACCACTCGACTGTCCGTCGCACAGTAGAGAATTACCGTATAGACAGGAAGAGAAGCTCGCACAGCCTCGCAGGCAATCTTTTACTGTCTAAAAGTCAGCCCATGGCATACATAGAAGCAAAATGACAAAATAACTAATCAGAATACTTACCAAAAGTTGCTCCAGGTCGCGCTTCGCCGTCTCTGTGCACGATTAAAATTTCCCTTGGCACAGCTACTATAAGTCTGTCAGTTTGCTTACGTTACAACTACGCCGTCAAGCTCAGTTTGAGCCTGCGCAGAACGCCCTGCTATCAGGAAGTGAGTGCCCATGTTGAGCTTCAGCTCTCTCCGTTGAAATCAACGGGGTCGCTGTGTCCATTTCTTTTACTGTCTATGGTTTTGACAGCACAGCGTTTTTTCTGTTGAGACGTTTCGTTGCTATGATACAGAATATCCGCAGCACAGTTTGAATGTGACAGTTGGTCAGCGTGGTTTAGTCCCGCCCCTCCTCCATTGTGATTGGACGGCTGGGTAAAATGTGACGGTAATGAGCGCTGCGTTTTATCCAAAGTTGAACATTTTTCAACTCTCGGCGACCAGTAAAAAGCGGCGAGCGCTTCAGCGTGAAAAAAGGCTCAACGCATCGTTACGCTCATGCCGTTTAAAAAACGCGGCGCTCCCATTGAAAACAATTGAAAACATACGCCAGGCGCGTGGAAAAACGCTTTGGTGGACACACGGCCTTAATGTGTTCTTTTTATTTATAGATTTATATAGCAAATGGATAATCTTTACAATTGGTAAATGTATTTTAAATTAAGATCGTGCTAATAATATTTGGTTTTGTCCAAGGTTATTAAATCAACAGTTTTTCAATAACTGAAGAATGTGAGGCAATAGGCTCTATGCGCGAACCCTGCTGACGTGTGTCCGAACGAATCTCAGTCAGCGTCTTTACTTCCGGAAGCGCGTTCTGCAGGCCAACTGTATAGCGGCAAAACTGTAATAAAATCCGTTTTCTCAGAAACGGAGACAACGATTTTAGAAACGCTGATTCGCTAGTCGAATTTCGTACGATATGAGAGAATACTAACACTCGAAGTTGTTGATTTGGCTCGAAATATATAATTTAAATAACTTCTCTTTTTTACTCTTGTGTGACAGCTAACTGCCTCACAGTGTTGTTAACATCATTCACGTTAACCGCAGGACGTTTTTATAAACAGCAAGTGTAATTTGACACTATCTCCACCTAAAACCGGCTTCTGACCATAGACTGACGCAGCACCGGATGTAAGTGGGCGTGCTGAGACAAACATGGAAGCGATCGTGCATAGAGCCTATAGTTCCACATTGTACATTTATGCGATTTTTAAACAAAAACAACCCACTTTAATGATTTATTTTCTTTCAAAATGTGTTGCTACGTCAATGTTCAATTTTTGTTTTGTTTGTGTGTGTGTCTGTGTGTTAGCAATCTTACACTATACAGGGACAGGCAGTCATGGCCTAATGGTTAGAGAGTTGGAATTGTAACACGAAACAGACTGATCTCATGAAGTAGCGTGTGTATGACACGCCAATCCGTATTTCCATTTTTGGCGTGCTATCAACGCGCATAATCGCTTTTCAGCGTGTTTATGAACGCCGTTGACTTAACGTTACATTACTGTATAAATACATGACCTACCCCAACCCCATCCCTAAACCTACCCGTCACTGGGGTTAATACGATTTATGAGTCTTCGCCTAGCATCCTAGGAAAAAAATATCGCTCCCCAGATGTAGATCTACATTTTTCGGACATTTAACGACGTGTACAGACACACGGAATCACTCGGACATTTAATGGCGTAGACCAACATGATGACACGACTTTTGCGTAAACATATCTCTACGCAAACTTATCTCTACGCATTTTGAGCTATCCGCGTGTATCCGCGTGTATGCGTGTATGTCTACGCCATTAACGTCCGCGTCATTCCGCGTGTCTGTACACGCCGTCAAATGTCCAGTCATAAACGCCATTAACCCCAGTGACGGTTAAGTTTAGGGATAGGGTTGAGGTAAGTCATATCTTTTTTTTTTTGCCTAGGATGGTAAGGGTACAGTCATAAATGCCATTAACCCCGGTGACGGTTAGGTTTAGGTAAGTCATATATTTATATATACAGTAATAACGTTAAGTCAACGGCGTTCATAAACACGCTGAAAAGCGATTATGCGTCTTGATAGCACACCAAAAATGGAAATACGAATTGGCGTGTCATACACACGCTACTTCATGAGATCAGTCTGTCCTCCAAGCAGAAGTGTTCCTCAGTGGGTTGAGGAAAGGTAATATGGCGAGAGACATAGGGGTCATGAACCGAAGATGATCCTGAAACTGTTCCCAAACCAGCTCCGCATGATGGAAACTGACATTGTCCCCACACAATAATGCAAGACAGGGGATTTCTTCACCCTGAAAGGCCTGCTAGAATTTATTTTGAAAAACGACCAGGTTTTCAGTGTCATATGATCCAAGAAATGCTGTACAGCTTGCCACGCCACCTTCATATTAAGCCACTCACATTGAGACGTTTCCCTCATACTTTATTCACTATTTTATACAGTAAAGCCATTTATTGTACCGTAAAATTATTGTGAATAGTAAGCAGACTTGTAGATATTTGTTGGTTATGGTTAACTAACCTAGCAGTCTCTATGGTAAGGCCTCTGTTAACCATATGCTCAAGAATGATGGCCTGTACTTCATTTGAAACAACTGTAAGGACAGTCCTACTATAGACATACTTAACACAGTGTCATCCCAATTCGTCATATAACTGACGTTTTGGGACGTCTTTTGACCATTCGTCAATATATGACTTTTTAGGGCCCCCTTAAACGTCGGTAGATGACGATCCCGCCGGGTCGTCATACAACTGACGCTTTACCTTTAACGTCAGTTAGGTGACGAGTTGGGTTTAGGGTTAGGTTTAGGTATGGGGTAGAGTTAGGATCCCATAACGTCATCTACCGACGTTTAAGGGGGCCCTAAAAAGTCGTATATTGACGAATGGTCAAAAGACGTCCCAAAACGTCAGTTATATGACGAATTGGGACATACTAATTGATTAAACTTTAAGATTATTTGGATTAAACGATAGACGTGTAGTAACTTTGTTAGTAATAGCATTATGAAAGCCCGTTACTGTAAATTAAATATATGGATATTGATTTGTGGATTCTACTAATGTAAATTTGCACCAACACACTTAACATCATAGTTCCCAAAAAGCTTGACGTCATCTTGATGTTTAGAATAATATTCCATAGCCCTTCCTCTATTTGTAACACTAATGCTCTAATGTAAAACACTACTAAAATACGTATGAATCCCTAACAATTTCATGAAAGGACAGTTGATAAAAAGCTTCGCAACCCCATAGCTTACCATAACCCTGCTCGTTCCCTTGTTCCTAAAATTTAATTGAGATGTTCCTCCAGTACCAACAAGAATGTAAATCCAGGATCATGTCAGCCAGAAAACCCTTCCTTTATAATTGAATGTTCTCAATCTCCCCTCATTAAGGGTCACCAAACAAGGGAAACCCTCAAGGCTCCGTGTTAGGCCCACTTCTGTTTCCTGATGCACCCATAATTGTGTTACAAAACTGAAGTCATTGACGTTTGTGGATGATATAATGTCACTGATCACAGATGGTGAGCAGAGCATGTATAAAGAGAGGAAGTTGAAACGAGGATATTGTGAGAGGACAAAAACCTCTGTCTGTGCAATTGTGGAAATATGGATGTAATCATGACCTAGATACTTGTCTACTCCTTTAGACACCTTGATAGTGCCTCCTTTTTTCAAAGATCAGATTAAAAATGGTTACATGGAATTAAATATCTAGGCCAATCTCACTATTACCAGTAGTTCATTTAATTGTATAGTAGAAATGGGAGTAATTCTTTCTGCCTGGTAGCGTGAGGCCCTACAGGCTCAGGGAAGGCTTGTGGGCTTGCCTACCCAACATCATGGACATAAACTCAGGTGTCGTCAGATAGTCAGTTCTGGATAGATTGACCTCGCTTACTGCAGTTGAACACATAGTCAAAAACCAAAAGACTACTAAATAATGGAATCCGAACAATAAAATGTATTAAATAAAAAAATAAAGTGTGTTCGAGTTTGGACTTTTGTGTTTTTTCCTGTTTCTGTTTCATGTTTGTAGTCCTTGCTTAGTTGTTCATGTTGATTAGTCCCTGAACGTTCCCCGATGTGTAGGGTTGGGTATCGAGAATCGAGTATCGATTGGAACCGGGACTAACTTTTCGTTTTTCCCGGAATCGTTTAAAAGTAAAAATTTCGATTTCAAGTTTCGATATTCACAGTCCGCCGACCAGAAGAAGAAACCGCTGAACAACACCAATGAAGAAGCGTCTACCGGAAGTGTTGGCATAACCGCGCGAGTCGAACATGAGTAGCTTAGGTCGGCGGTCCAAAGTGTGGCTTCACTTTTCTAAAAATAACGAAATCTCGGCAAAAATTTGTGACAAAAGGAGTATTTCCTTCAGAAAGACCGTTGGTTAGCAAGGTTAGCTAAACTTTTTTGACCCTGCCTCTTAAAAGAATCGGAATCGAGAATCGTTAGGAACCGGAATCGAAACAAGGTATCGGAATCGTTCAAATTCAAACGATACACAACCCTACCGATGTGTCTTGTTCGTCTCATTACCCCTTCTGTATATAGAGCCCTTGTGGTTTGTCAGTTTATGTTTGGTGTTTTATGCATGTACCAGCTGTCTGCGCTCTCTGCGTTTCCTTGCTGTTCTTCTGTTTGGATTATTATTAAAGTCCCCGTGAACCGGAAGTTGCAAACGATTTTTCTCCAGCTGTTGCGTATTTCCTAGTGAAACGGAATATTGAACAGAGGGCAGGGTTTTACTCTAGCGCTCCTCCTCTCCATCTCTCGCTCATAGCAAACTAACGGTTTGTGGGGAGTGGTTAAGCGTTCAAGTTGTGAAACCTACGTCATCAGAAAAAGAAACCATTCCAGACCGGAAGTAAGTTTTCAGATTTTGATTAAAGATTACCAAGGTAAAACATTTTTTTATATGTATATTTACATGCACGGATTAATTGTTCACCACAAGCCTAGTAATATGCGCTAACAAAGTAAATAGGTGCAATTTTGATTTCACGAGGACTTTAAACTCCTGCACTTAAATTCACTTCTTCACTCGCTTTCCTCTACCTAGCGTTACAATTCCTTTCCATTTTAATTCAAATTCTGCATCCTGTTTCCATCCTCAAAAGACACAATTGACAAGACGTGTTCGGCCGCACAGCGATGGTCAGCAACCGTGGCGATGGAACGTTATGTGTCCCGTTCCGTCCTTCAGGGAACGAGGGTTACAGTAGTAACTATGGGTGTAACGATTCATTTTAACTTCGATTCGTATCACGATTCATGGTTGTCGATCCGATTCAAGGACGATATTGGTTAATTTAGAACGATACGATCCGAAACGATTCAGTGACTTGAAATCGATTCAGTAACTTTTTAGCCAAAAATTCAACCATTGTGACTGAAATAAATACCTGAAATTATTTATTCATTATTAGGTTATAAATATTATTAACCTGGTTAATTTAGAATTTCTAAAATTTCCAAACCCATATATTCCCGGAGAAAACATCTATGAACCTATTAATATTAATGTTTTTTAAGTTTGAACATTCAATACAGATACAGATTTAACTGTGACTTGAAAAATAGCTTAGAATTAAATAAAACCACTTTTCCTTAAGTAAAACACATTCTTCTTTTTAATGAATGATGCATTCTTTATAAATACTTGCATACATCATTCTTTTATTCTTTCAAGTAGACAAATTTATTTATATTAATTAAATATGATTAATCCTTATTATTAATTTAATAATAACAAACAGTGAATGCTTTTCTCTTTTTCTTTTGTCACTTGAATATTAAGGACACAGACCACATTAGGTTTATTGCCACTGTCACATCATGTCCAATGACATATGCGGATACAATTGCACTGATGCACATCCGATACACTCACAACTGTTTAATTAATACATACCCTACATGGTTTACAGTACATGAATAACGTTACTCTCCAAAACGGACATTTAGACATAATGTTGTGTGTATTTGTGCATTCAGACACGAAAGAGAGCTCAAATCTGCATGGTTGGACGTTTGGGTCGGTCGGGTGTGAGCGCACAGAAATCCTTTTTTGCATCTTATTCAGATCTGCATACTCTACTAGTCATTCTGTCAGACGCTGACATATTTAAACGTTTTATGAGACCACTGGGTAGATCAGCTCGTTATAGTCTGTGCGCGTTACCACACGCAGGACATCAGTTCTGACTGAATCGCTTCCGCTGCTTTTGCGTGGCGATTACGTCACAGATAGGCAGACTGAATCGAGCAACGTTTAACGCCTGTGTCATTAAAACTAAAGTTCAAAAACATCCATATAAAGTCTGACGTGCTTAAATTCAATGCGTTATTTCCTAGTATCGATACAATCGATTGATAAACTTTTAAAACAATTTTATATCGATATTATGCCGATCTTAGATCGACTAGCAGAGCACAGATCGATGTAGTTGGATCGTAGGAATATAAATCGAAACATCGATGTAGTCGATGAATCGTTACACCCCTAGTAGTAAGTAACCAAGAAGTTACCTTTCAGTCGCTTACGTTCTCAGGGGTTGCATATCGCCAACCTCGCTCTCTTGGGAACCAGCGATAGAGCTCTGCTTTTGCTGATTTTTTTTGCTGTTTTTGAACTGCAGGGCTAGGCTAAGTAAAAAATACATTAATGTTTAATTATAATTTATTTTATAATTATTAATGAAGCAAATAATGTTTATGTATTTATTAATTTGTTTAGTTTTGTAAAGAAATTCATGTATGCACTAGGCACAAATTACAAGCATTTAAGAAAAACATGTTTTTATGGTTTGAGAAAATAGGATTTACTGATTTACTACTCATCAATTGCAATTCCAAAGTATTGACTGTTCATAGCTCTTTTCGATTTCATATAGGCTATTCCAAATGATCACAATTTCATGAATTATAATTTAAACAAACATTAAATATTGTAAAAATGTTGACCTTTAACACCTTTAATATATATATATAAGAGGTGTTAGTGAGGCCAGCAGGGGGTGGTCACCCTGTGGTCTGTGTGGGTCCTAATGCCCCAGTATATTAATGGGGATACCATACTGTCAAAGAGCACCGTCCTTCGGATGAGACGTTAAACCGAGGTCCTGACTCTCTGTGGTCATTAAAAATCCCAGGATGTCTTTCGAAAGAGTAGGGGTGTAACCCCGGCATCCTGGCCAAATTTGCCCAGTGGCCTCTGTCCATCATGGCCTCCTAATCATCCCCATATATACCAATTGGCTTCATCACCGTCTCCTCTCCACCAGTAAGCTGGTGTGTGGTGAGCGTTCTGGCACAATATGGCTGCTGTCGCATCATCCAGGTGGATGCTGCACATTGGTGGTGGTTGAGGAGATTCCCCCCTTTATGTGAAGCGCTTTGAGTGTCCAGAAAGGCACTATATAAATGTGATGAATTATATATATATATATATATATATATATATATATATATATATATATATATATATATATATATACAGTATATATATATATATATATATATATTCTAGAGATAGGCTACAATTTGTAGGAAACTAGAACAATGTTCAGTGGCTATACCACTGGATTATGTAAGTGCAATTCAAATAACACGTAATACCCACAGAACATTGCATAATATCCAGCCAGCAAATGTCTGTTTCCCCCTGTAAACTGTGAAAGCCCCTCCTGGTGCAGCAAACAGCGGATCTGACCTTCACATTAATACAGATTAACCGCACGCAGCAGACTGCATTAGATGGCAAAGGACCGTCTTTAAGGGTCCGGTGGTGGCAGTGCTGGGGATTTGAACTCTTGAACTGCTTCTAGAAGCGTGCATGGCTGCATGTTGAGGTGCCCAACATGCACGCGGATGTCTCATTTCTTCTGTGCGCGTGCTTTCTCTCCACCGGAGCGCTTCAGACCTGCAGCCAAGCCAGGTGAGAGCAATTACACACTAATGCATTCATCAGTTCAAAACAAAACAGGTGAGAGCATCCACACACTCGTGCATTCATCGGTTCACTCGCTCGTGAGAGAGCGTTAGTTATTCATGGCAAGAGCGGACGATACGGAGAATGTAGTCGCGCGCTGGAGAGCAGATGGGATATATGCCACTGCATGAGTGAGGATGAGGATGGCATGATGATTGATTCACTTGGTGTATTGTATTCAATAATTATGTAATGTTTATTGTTATTTCTGCCATAGTTTTGATACAAAAGTTATATATATATATATATATATATATATATATATATATATATATATATATATATATATATATATATATATATATTCAAAACAAAAAAAGAAAGAAATTAAATGTGGAAAAAAAGCTTTTAAATTCAATTGTCTTTATTTTAGGATTGATGAAAAATGTAGAAAAAAAGTAGAACAGAGCACCACAATTTCTAGTCATTTAATTGGTTGTAAACAAATGTGTGGCATTGTTAATGTGAGCTGCTTTGTAAAGATGATTTCTGCTGAAGCATGCAGTTGGATTATTCTCAAATCGTACTGAAAACCATGATCCCCCACGAGTGCTGGTATCATTATTACAGCTAAATGGAAAATACAAATAGTAAGACCAGTGATCACTGTACTTATGGATATTAATATTAAAAATCATGCTTACAATTCTTTCACAGCATAATCATGAATGTGTCTGATGAGTTGTTGCTATGTTCTGATATCAAATCATCATGTCACTTCCTGCATTTGTCAGATCCAAACGAGAAACCACCAGAAGAGAGAGAGAAGCTCGTAAACCTGGCAGGTAAAACTACTGTCAAGTTTATCATACTCATACATTTCATTTTCTTCAATAGAGAGAAAAAAGAATAAACCATAATTTGCAAGTATCTTCATGTTAAAGTCACCAGTACTGTTGACAAATTTAATGTTACACTATATGATGTGTTGCATTATGTTCAGTTAAGGATTTGTATTTCATTGATTTCCTGTGCTCTGTTTCATGCATTCCCTATTTTTCCTGTTATTAAGCCTTTTTTCTCTCAGTTTCATCTGTCTCGTTTAGTTTTTTGCTTACCGGTACACTCTAAAAATGTTTGGGTTGTTTTTTTAACCCAACTTTGGTTCAAATATGGACAAACCTAAACGTTGGGTTAAAAATATAATTAAAAAAATGAACCCAATGGCTGGGTTTGTCCATATTTCACCCAAAGTTGGGTTAAAACAACCCAGTAATTTTTAGAGTGTAGCTTATGTATTTTGACCCCTCAGTTTTCAGTGGTGTTAGTTGGTTCTCGTTGCATGTAGAGTGTTTTTTTTTCTTCTCCTGTCTTGGATATTGTTCTCCTGAATGCTTTTGTTTTGATAATTGAAGTTTTTGACTTTTGGAATTTTGATCCACACCTTTATCAAAATGTTTTCGTGAAAGCTTTAACATGTTTATTTCAGCACCTTACTGATGAGAAGTCCAGACGTCACAAAAGCTCCCTTCACAAAATCAGAACAACTCCTCAAGTTAGATGACCATGACTTCACCATGAGGCCTGGCTTCGGAGGTGAGTCCCAAAAAAATGCTGAAATTATATTATATTTATATATATATATATATATATATATATATATATATATATATATATATATATATTAGGGCTGTCAAAACGATTAATTGCGATTAATCGCATCCAAAATAAAAGTTTGTATTTACATAATATATGTGGGTGCACTGTGTATAATTATTTTAGATATATAAATACACACACACATGCATGTATATATTTAAGAAATATTTTCATGTATATTCTGTTTATAGATTTATATATAATTCATATTATATATAAATATTTTATATATAAATAATAGTTTTTTTCTTAAATATACATGCATGTGTGTTTTTATATATATATAAAATAATTATACACAGTGCACCCACATATATTATGTAAACACAATATATATATATATATATATATATATATATATATATATATATATATATTAGGGCTGTCAAAACGATTAATTGCGATTAATCGCATCCAAAATAAAAGTTTGTATTTACATAATATATGTGGGTGCACTGTGTATAATTATTTTAGATATATAAACACACACACATGCATGTATATATTTAAGAAATATTTTCATGTATATTCTGTTTATAGATTTATATATAATTCATATTATATATAAATATAAATATTTTATATATAAATAATATTTTTTTTCTCAAATATACATGCATGTGTGTTTTTATATATATATAAAATAATTATACACAGTGCCCCCACATATATTATGTAAACACAAACTTTTATTTTGGATGCGATTAATCGCGATTAATCGTTTTGACAGCCCTAATATATATATATTATATATTATATTTTATATTTTTATATTATATTTTAACTCTAAAATATATAAATAATCAAGCTATTCTACCGAATCTAATTTTATTAAGTGTTACATTTGAGTTTTTATTACAACACAAATGGATGAGTACTTTTTTTCTTTTTAGATGATGTCTGATTGCTCTAAGCTTGATTTTATTGGCTTTATTTGTGGTGCATATGGACTAATAAGCAACCTATGGTTTTCATTACTGCATTAATGGCAAATATGAAATACCGAGATCTTAATAAACGCCACAAGACTCGGACTTATGGCGGATTTGGACTGACATCGCAGGCAATCAGCTTTACATAAGCTCACGGCAGATTATGACACTGATTTGCTGTGGCTCTGTGCCACGAGCATCCACTTATCGGCCCAAATCTTCACTAAAGTTCACACAAACTGTAAATACTATATGCTCAGATTAAGGGATTTGAAAATGATGTCCTGAGGTGAAAAAAAAGGACATTTAGGGTTTTTAACAGAGTTTCATGCAAGTTTTTTTTGTTTGTTCCTTGAGTGTAAAGACAAACACAGAGATTTGCAAGAAATGTCTGATGGTTTGGCGAGTCAATATCTGCATTTGAATAGCTTTCTATGTTAATTCATTTTACATTTCAGCTAGATAATGATTGAATGGTCTATTGCAGAAGTTGTATGTATTGTGAGGGTTCGTTTTCATCTAATTTGTGTCAAGATAAACCGGGGAAAAATCTTTTGAGTAATGTGGAGCACTTACTTTTTAAAATCTATTCTAACATAAGCATTTCATATAGCAATTAGAGTGTGGGCATTTGCTTAAAGTCACTAAATGGCCCAACAAAGAGAGTTAAAGTGTAGATCAAGGTGCAAACAGTCTGTTTTTTTTACTCAAAGTAATAATGTGAATGATGAACAATAATTTTCAGGGAGAAAGGGGAGAGCTGGACGAACCAAAGAATAGAAATAAACAAAATATACCCCACCGCTAACCTATTCTATTTATACACATCATGAGGCGTCTCGCACTTGCATTGTGATCTGTAAACCCTCGCTTCCATCTTGTTACCTACCATATTTATTTTAAAATCTTTTATATATATCTCTATCTCCATGGTACCACTTGAATGCTCCTTGACGAGAGGTGGTCCTTCTGTGTACAAAATTGATCAAAAATATATTGGAAGATGCAGGAAGATTGGACACTCCTGATCTAATCTTACAGAAGTGGATAAAAAATGGATGGATTTGATGAGCAGATTATTTAGGTCTATGGTTAAAAGATTTGTTCACTTTTAAAAAACTTTTGCTGATAATTTACTCGCCCCCATGTCATCCAAGATGTCCATGTCTTTCTTTCTTCAGTCGAAAAGAAATTAAGGTTTTTGATGAAAACATTCCAGGAGTTTTCTCCATATAATGGACTTCAATGGGAACCAAACGGTCCAAAAGACACTCTCAGTGCAGCTTTAAACGACACCAGATGATGAATAAGGGTCTTATCAAGCGAAACGATCGCTCATTTAAAAAATAAATAAAAAAGTTTAAGTTTAAGCACAAATGCTCGCCTTGCTCTGACCTTTTCAACGTAATTGCATATTACATGATGTCACGCAATTGTGCTCATAAAACTTAAACTTTGTTTTTTATTTATTAAATGAGCGATCGTTTCGCTTAATAAGACCCTTATTCATCGTCTGGAATCGTTTAAAGCCCTTTGAACAGTTTGCACTGAAACTCTCATTTGGACCTTGAACCGTTTGGTTCCCATTGAAGTCCATTATATGGAGAAAATCCTGGAATGTTTTCATCAAAAAACCTTAATTTCTTTCCGACTGAAGAAAGAAAGACATGGACATCTTGGATGACATGGGGGTGAGTAAATTATCAGCAAAAGTGAACTACTCCTTTAAATGTTGTCATAATTACACATTTAACTGGTACTTTGATCTTATGTGCATTGTAAAACAGTTTAAAGCTCATTGGTGTGTGCAAATTTTTGTTTGATGTTTCCTGATTTAAAAAGGAAAAATTGCGCTTGATTTCAGGTGCCGCGATACCTGTGGGTGTTGACGTTCAGCTTGAGAGCCTGGACACCATCTCTGAAGTTGACATGGTAGGAGATTGACATGTTTTTAGAAATATTGCATCATGAATGATTGAATACTGGATTTGAATAATAGAGCTCTAATTACACATTTCCAAAAAAACAAAACAAAAAAAAACAACAACATTTTCGTATAGAGGGCTCTTAGGCCGTGTGTCCACCAAAGCGTTTTTATCCAGCTGAAAACGCTAGACGCTCTGCAGAAGACGCCGTGCTTTGGGCGCTTGAGAGCGTTTTGGCAGTGCCGCGTTTTTTCCGTTGAGGCGTTTCGTTGCTATGATACAGAATATCTCCAGCAGTTTGAATGTTGTGACAGTTGGTCGGTGTGGTTTAGTCCCGCCCCTCCTCCACTGTGATTGGACGGCTGGGCAAGAACTGACAGTGATGAGCGCTGCGTTTTTTCCAAAGTTGAACATTTTTCAACTCTCGGCGACCAGTAAAAAACGCCGGGCGCTCGGCGCTTCAGCGTGAAAAAAACGCTCAACGCCTCGTCATGCTCATGGCGTTTAAAAAACGCGGCGCTCCCATTGGAAACAATTGAAAACAAACGCCAGGCGCGTGGAAAAACGCTTTGGTGGACACACGGCCTTAGGATAGAAATAAGGCTACTGTTCAAACTGTTTTCAATCAGTTGTTAAAGGGATACTCCACTTTTTTGGAAATAGGCTCATTTTACCACTCCCCCAGAGTTAAACAGTCGAGTTTTACCGTTTTTGAATCCATTCAGCCGATTTTCTGATATTTAGAAGAATATCCGTAACCAGACAGTTTCTGGTCTCATTGACTTCCATAGTATATGTTTTTCCTACTATGGAAGTCAATGAGACCAGAAACTGTCTGGTTACTGATATTCTTCTAAATATCCGAAAATCGTCTGAATGGATTCGAAAACGGTAAAAGTCAAACGTTTAACCCAGAGGGAGTTGTAAAATGAGCTTATTTCTAAAATAAAAAAAAAAAGTGGAGTATCCCTTTAAGACGAATATATGATTGGACTGTGTCGCAGGACTTCACCATAACCCTGTACCTGAGACATTACTGGAAGGACGAGCGACTGTCCTTTCCCAGCAACACCAACCAGAGCATGACCTTCGACAGCCGGCTGGTGAAGAAAATTTGGGTGCCCGACACATTTTTCGTCCATTCCAAACGATCCTTCATCCACGACACCACCACGGAGAACGTCATGCTCCGAGTGCATCCCGACGGCAAAGTGCTCTACAGCCTGAGGTAACCGTCTCCTCAAATCACATGATCTTGTGCTACAAACAGAGCTCTGACATTTTATTCAGGCTATGCTTTTTTTCTTTTTGGTATTTAACATTATCCCTCTCAAATACGCTCAATTTAATCCCGATCAAAGCTCGAGAAACAGATTGCCAGCCATCAGAAGAGTTACGTTACGCCCAGCTTTGCTGGATGACATAGCCGAGCCTAAACCTAATCAGTGGGAGAGACTCGGATTTGCTCAAACACAAAGATCTCTAGTTTTACTTTACTTGGCATTTCCATGTTTGCTAGATTCTCAATTTTTTAATTGACCAAGATCTGTCTTCTCCAGGAGGCTCTGATTCTGGTTCTTGCTTTAGATGAGTGAACGTGTGGATTAATATCTGTGGGATTAATGCAACCCACATGTCCATTCAGACTCAAAGCTGGCTCATTGGTGAGCTTTAATCTCAGATCCGTCCCACACCCAGTCTGCTGGACGAAATGACTTTTCTTCTTCCACGAACATCTCAATTTACAATCTATAAGTCAGTCTGTTGTGTCCTCCCTCTCAACCGTTTCATCCAGTATCTGTACACTGATCCCAGGCCAGATGGCCGATCCCTAGGGTTTTGCTATTTACAGTGCATTCAGAACATATTCAGACCTTTCCTTTTACATGTATGTTGTAGTACACTAATATTTCCAACATAGACGATGACAGACAAAGAAACCTTGAGCCTGAGACAGCTTGGTGTCTTGTTCGACCAATCGATGTCTCTGGATGGTCATTCTAGACCAGGGGTAGGCAAGTTCGGTCCTAGAGAGCCGCTGTCCTGCAGAATTTAGATCAAACCCCAATCAAACACACCCGAACAAGCTAATCAATGTCTTCAGGATTACTAAGGCTATAGGAAGGAGAGGTTTTTTTTTCAGTGTTGGAGCCAAACTCTGCAGGATAGCGGCTCTCTAGGACCAAACTTGCCGACCTCTGTAATCTAGACGGTTGATCTGAAACTGTTTTTATCATTTGAGAAATATTGAGGAGATTGGTGCGTGTCAGTGGATCTCAAAGACAGTGCTGTTTGAGAATAGATGGCTTAAACAACTTGACCGACAGATTTTGTTTCTAGCCTTTTATTGCGGTACATTCCCAGATAGCAAACTGACATTGAATCAACGTGGAATCAAACATGACATCGAAACGACGTTGATCTGACATTGTTTTGCTCATCGAATTAACGTTGAACCAACGTCAGACGCGTCATTCGTTCAAAACTAACGGAAAATCAACTTGAAATCAACGTTGTTTTATCGTTATGAAAGCAAACCAATTTTCGATTTTTCATTTAGCTTTGAAGAATGCCGCGTCTGACGTTGGTTCAACGTTAATTCGATGAGCAAAATCAACGTTGTTTCGATTGTCAAGACGTCGTTTCCACGTTGATTCAATGTCAGTTTGCTGTCTGGGTTGGCAGATCTTGTTTGTTTTTGTTGCTGATGCTAAGGGCTTGCTTTCTGAAGACTTCTGATCAAGGGGGTAATCCATTGAGCGGATGTTGAAGCCTCGCGGGAGCCGCCATCTTGTAGCAGAACTTCACTTAGCATTAGCATTTCCATTGACTCCCATCACTCAGAGTTAGCATTTCCATTGACTCCCATTCATTTTGGCGTCACTTTGACAGCGAATAACTTTACATCTGAGGCGTTTGAAGACTACATTTGTCCATTATTTATTTCTAAAGAAACACGACAATGTATAAATAGCTCCATTACCTTGTAGCTTATGTTATGACCCCGTAGAAGCAGTTTTTTTTGTAAAAGTAGGCTAACGATTACGTCATAACCAAGCGGCTCTCTGTCGCACCGTAGAGAGATTACTATATGGACAGGAGAAGAAACTCGCGGGCAATCGGGGAAACGTGGAGGCAAAATGACAAAATAATTCATCAGAATACCTAGCCTGGATGCCAGCCCGAACTCCGCCCACAACATTTTTTGGACGGGAAGTTCGGTCTGGACTCGATCCATTGAGGAGTAATTATGGTCGGTTCAGAATTCATCGGGCCAATCAAATTGCCAGGGCGGGCTTTATACGATGATTGACAGGTGGTCTTCAGTAACGTAATCCTCACGTCGTCAAAGAGCGCTTGTCAAAGATGAGTGCAGCTGGAGAATTGAGATGTATAGATTCCGCTGTCGCGTCTTTTGTAAAATAAATCGACAGCGCATTCATTTTAATAAACAAACAGAGAACTGCAATCAAGGCATTTGTCGATCGGAAATATATTTTTGGCGTCCTTCCTACATGATTCGGGAAAAGTGTAACTTATCAGCTGGCTCTGACGGTCGCTAAGAAGACAGGACGTAATGAAAAGCCTGTGGTCGTTGTGGTTTCTCCTTTGGTGGCACTCATGGAGAAGTAAGTAAAAGAAGTAACACTCGTTATTTAACTTCTAAAATAAATAAAGTAGGCTACGTTCTGTATTTGAAAACTGCGCTATGCAAAGGAGTTGACTTATGCGTTGCTCTGATTGGTTGGTAGGTCTACCGACTATCCAATTGAGTGCAGAGGGTTTTTTTTGTCGTGGTTCGGTTACGACACGCCTCATAATTAAAGTTCAATTGAGTGATTTCAGACTCATATTCTCATTAGAATATGAGTATGACGAAGTCAGGCTACAGAATACCTAGCAAAAGTTTGTCCTGCTCCTAGCTCATGGACAGCTCCTACTCACACTCTCCGCCTCTGCATGTTTGGGAAGGGAATGATTCAGATTTCTCATGGGACAGCACTAGAAGACAGACGGGTCACTCATGTCACATCTACGTATCAAGCTCTGTTTGAGTCGGTTTGAGTCTGTGCGTCAGGAACGGAAGTGCTAAAAAAAATCGCTAAAAACGGGCTTCACTTGTCTCAATGGAGTTCCAATGAGATCGCTCTGTCCACTTCTTATACTGTCTATGGTTCTGATGGGTTGATAATAAAATCAAACCTCCATATTGGTAACATACACAGACAGCATAAACTACATTCTGTTTCTTTCTGGTGCTTGCAACGCCAAGGTCATGGGTTCGAGTCTCAGCGAAAGCAAGAACTGATAACAATGCAAATGTGTACCTTGAAATGCAATGTACTGTAAATCACTTTGGATAAAATCGTCTGCCAAATTGCATAAATGTTTAATTCATTTAGGTTTATTTTGATGCAAGATAACTCCTCAAAATGTAGGCTGAGCATTGATTATGTCTGGAGAGAGTATCTTCTCTTCTCAGTCCTGATGCTATGCTTCAAATGACCGTTATTGTTGCGCTCACTACTGCACGGGTGTTTGGAGAACGCAGGTTAATAGGTGGGAGGTGCACGTTCCTGATTGAAGGAGGGACAAGTTAAGCATTGAAACGCTTATCAGTGAGATCTTAAAAACGGTGCGTTATTATGAGCTTGAGATGTACGCAGAATCAAGTTTGTTTGCATGATTGTCTCGTCGGGAGAGACGCGCCACCGGTAAGCTGCTGTTTAATAATAAAATGCTTAATGAGATGCGGGGTAAGTTGCCTGTTTGTTTATATAATTAATGACGACCGCGGCATGCGCGCAATTTGTGTGTAGATAAATGTTATTAAATGTTGCTGTGGGAACACTGAGAACCTCGTTTGAAATCAATGTTTAATGTTGTCGTATCGATAGTATTCGTGGTAAAACTTAAGGAAATGTTTGGATTTGGAGCGCTTCACTTTTATATGAGTCACTTCCTGGTTTGCGATGCCGGATGGGAAATGTAGTTTGTCGTCTTGCGTTGATAATGAGTTACTATACTGAAGCGCCACTACATAAACTACACTTACTAGATTCGTCGGGCCAACGTACTGAGAATATTTCTTTGATTTAGAGCGATTGGCTTAATTGAATATTGATGTATTGTGTGAAGCTGTTGCATCTCTGTGTTTAATGTTTATGTTATAGTCATTTAGGTTGAATACTAGATTATATAATATTTATTGAGAACGTTGATTAATATTACGAGATATTTATTAGAATTAATATTTTATATTGTTCAGAATTTATAGTATGATATGTAAGTGGTTATTAATATTGTTATTTACTCTATCTTTTTATGTCTATAGGTTTATAACCTCTTTGTTTGTGGACTAATCAACTAAATGTGGAAATAAAGATCCAAGTAAACAAAACCACAATTGAGTTATGAAACGTGTTCTCTCCTGACGCCCCGTTCGGTGGGGAAATTCTTGGAAAAACCGAACAGTTATAAACCGCGGCCCATTGCACCGGAGTGAGTGCAGTAAAGAACAGCCCCAAACTGCTTCTTTAAGGAAGTTTGATCAACAGAGGATCAGCTGGCTTCTCACTTTTGTGACTGACTCCAGGTTTTCATTAACTAAACTGCCTGTTGATCAAAGATAAAAGAGGTGAATACACATTGAGTGTGACAGCTCTCTAGTCAACAAAGGGAGTAACAATGGCAGACTTGGAGCAGCTTAAAGGTGTGCGATCAAGAGCACAGGCTTCATTCACTAAAAGAGCTCATATTCTCACCAAACCTGGGCTTTTGGAACCGACTGAAGTCCTCAAAGAGTGGAAGATTTTCAGGACGGATTTTTCTAAAGTCACAGAGGCGGGATTTGAGTATGTTGAAGCCCTGAGGGAGTCAACGGATGAAAAGGTGCAAGCATCGGCAGATCAAATTGATGTGAAGACAGCGGAGTGTGAAAAAAGGTTTCTTGAAGTAAAGGCAGCCACTCAGGAAATTTTTTGGAACAGTTACGCAGAGGAGGCGTTCTTCAAACAGGTTAATGAGGCTGAGAAGGCCATCGCTCGGGCGGAGGAAGAGGAAGTTAACCCTCGGAAGTCAATCAAGGAGTGTAGGTTAAGGAATAAAGCTCTTGAAAGAGAGGTAGTTGAACTCGAAGAAATGTTAGTGGAGTGGGAGGAGTTGGTTCCTGGTTCAAAGAGGTTAGATCTCCGAACTCGGCACAAGACATTAAAGAAGCGGGTCCTGGCATTGTCTGACAAACTTGAGCAGGATGAAGCAGACCTAGTGAATGGTACAGGAAGAAATCTAGGAGAGGATAACAGCGCAGCTGGGGATCCAAAACAAGAAGATCCTTTCCTCTTTCTCCCTAAGATGTCTTCCGATCGCAAGCTGAAGCCCAAGAGTTATACAGGTGCATTGAACATCAGCTCTCAGCCCCTCTCACAGCAAAGCAGCCCGGAAAGGACCAAAGGGCACCCTGATGTCAAGCCTCAAATCAGCCTTGAAAAAGTACGGCTACCCACTTTCTCTGGTGACATGAGAGACTATTATCGATGGAAGAGTGAGTGGGAAGACCTACAAGAATTGGGTAACCCACAAGGAGTGGAATGTATAAAAAAGTTTCACTTGTTAAATAGTCTCCATGAAGAAGTCAAAAAGGATCTTGTGCTATCTCGCTGTGGAACCGCCGACGACATGTTCAGGTTGCTAGACAGCAAATATGGGAACAGAGCAAAAATAGTCCTTATGATCGTCAATGAAGTCCAGTCTCTTCCTCCTGTCAAAGGAAACAATCCACGAAGAACCATTGAATTGATCCAAGCTGTAGAAAGGGCACTGTGCAACCTCCAGATCCTTGGTGAAGAGGACGCTGTGAAGAACCGAGTTGTTGCTCAATCTCTAGAAAGTAAGCTTCCCAGTTCACTCAAGAAGGAGTGGATTATGCACAAAACTGACCCAGCAAACAGGTTCTCTCCACTGGATCATTTTGATAGCCTCCTAGAATTCCTAAAGAGGCAGGAGGAGATTCTTGAGGAGTTGGACCAGCTAGAGCCAAGCCCTGCAGATAAAGGCTCTGTTGAGAAGGGTGCTGCGGATTACTTCGAGAAGAGGGGGAGGAAGGCTTTCACTAAATCCTCAGTAGGTCAGAGGGACGGTTTCCCCAGTTGTACTGTCTGTGGAGATAATTCTCATGGTGGCAAGTTATTTGCGTGCAAGGTCTTCAGAGAGGAAGATCTTGCGAGAAAAGGGGCCCATGTGAAGAAACTAGGGTTGTGCTTCAAGTGTTTGCGGTCTCACCCTAGGGATGGGAAAGGATGTACACCTAGATACCTCTGCCCAAAAGTAGACTGTCGGAAAGGAGGGGTGTCAGATCACAATTACCTTCTGTGTCCTAAACCACCGGTTCCAAAGAAGGACAGCAGCAGTGAACAGCAGAGCGTTATGAAAGTTGGAGGAAGGAAACTTGGCCTAACCAACAAGCAAGAAGAGTTTCTGGCAGAGTTGACTCCAGAACAAAGAGAGAAATACAAGAGTGTGTTCTCAAACAGAATATCAACTACCGTATCTGCCACGGCTGAAGATAGACTGCAAGAGCATCCAGTGGTGATGATGCTGATGGAAGTAACAACAAACTCAGGTTGCCTTATTGGCTCTCTAATCGACCTCGCATCTGACACAAATTATATCACCAATGAGACAGCCGATCGCCTTGGACTGTGCGGTGAGAAGATCAAGCTTATAGTTCATGGAGTCGGAGGGATGAAGAAGACTGTCTTTACAAAAAGATACTCCCTACGGTTAAAAGTGAAGACACCTAAGGGAGAGGTAGCAGAGCATAGAATTTTCTGCTATGGGTTGAAAGACATCGCAGAGGTGACTCAGCCAGTCACAGCCAAGCAATTGCAGAAGTTCTTTCCAAATGTACCCAGAGACGAGCTAGTTCGTCCCAAAAAGATTGACCTCCTTATCAGTCATCGAGAAGGCCGCCTTGTTCCCCAGCCAATTAAAATAGTAGGAGATCTCGTCCTTTGGGACGGTCCGCTGGGAAAGACTGTTGGAGGTACCCATCCTGATCTTATTGAGACTGTTGATTTGGCAGTATACCACTCTGAGACACACCTAGCAAGGACCATGAGATCAGCTTCGATGGCGTACAAAGAAATCATCTTACCTCAAGAAGGAGATGCACTTGTCCGAAGCACTAAAACCACTTACAATGAGGTTCTTGAGTGGTTCAGGTGGGACAGCATTGGAGCTGCGTGCAGTCCTCAATGTGGAGGTTGTAAGTGTGGTAGGTGCCCTCCTGGGGGAAAAGAGATGACCCTCAAGGAGGAGCGAGACCTGGAAAAGATAAAAGAATGTCTAACATATGTATTAGCAGACAAGCACAGCAACTCTCCCCATTGGGACGCAGCCTATCCCTGGAAGACAGACCTCAAGACACTGCCCGACAATAGGCAGGCGGTGGAGGCAACATTCAGAAATACTGAAAAGCGTCTGGAGAAGGAACCAATGTGGAAAGCTACATACAAAGAGCAAATACATGAGATGGTTTCAAGGGGAGCTGCTGTTAAACTCACGGAAGAGGAAATAAATAAGTGGGAAGGACCAAAGTGGTATATCAGCCATCTGGTTGCACTGAATCCGCATTCCTCTTCAACCCCAGTGAGAATTGTGTGGAATAGTAGCCAAGAGTATCGAGGTATAAGTCTGAACAATCTCCTCCACAAAGGTCCCGATGTACTCAATCCCATCAGAGGAGTCCTGTTGAGGTTCAGGAGTGGACGCCATGCCGCACTGGGTGATGTAAAGAAAATGTATAACTCCGTGTGGCTGAAAGATCAGGAAGTTCACCTCCACCGATTCCTCTGGAGAGATGACCCTAAAGACGATATTGAGGTGTTTGCGGTTGTCAGAGTGAATATCGGTGATAAACCCGCAGGATGTATCGCCCAAGTCGCAATGAGGGAAACTGCCAACCTTCCTCAGTTTGCTGATATGGTGGAAGAACGCCGAGCTCTGATTGAGGACAGTTATGTGGACGATATTCTAACCTCACACAATGATCCTGAAGCTTTGGAAAAGATCACCAAAGGGGTAGAGGAGATGTTAAAAGTGGGAGGCTTCTTCCTGAAACCATGGGTTCTATCATGCCAAAGTGGGAGGGGTGGAGTCACTACTGAAGCCAGTATACCAAAGACCTTGGTATTGCCTAACCAGATTCATGATGGGGAGAACAAAGCACTCGGAGTCGGTTACGAACTTGAAACTGACAAACTTCGGTTGCAGACGTCTATCAATTTCTCCAAGAAAAGAGGAAAAATGAGGACGGGAGCAAACCTGAGCATGGAGGATGTCAGGGAAGGAACACCAGACCCCCTTACGAGACGCATGCTTCTTAGCCAGATAGCCGCCTTATATGACCCTGTTGGTCTTGCTTCACCAGCCAAGCAAAAGGGAGTAATGTTGGTTCGGGAATCATTTCAGGAAGCTGGTAGGGACAACCCATCTAAAAATATATGGGATTTCCCTCTCTCACAAAAACTTCGAGAAGCCGCAATAACTTTCTTTGAAGAAATCGTGAGACTTGGTCAAGTAAAATTTGAGAGAAGCCTTACACCGCCTGGAGCTAAAGGGTTGCCAATAGGGATCACTTTCTCAGATGGAAGCGAATCCTCCTATGGGGCTGTACTTTATCTGAGGTGGGAAACCAGTGATAAAGTTGAGGTGAAGTTGGTAGAATCCAAAGCGAAACTCGCGCCTCTTGACTTGAAAGGAGATGTAATCAAATCAGAGCTTTGTGGTGCGGTGTTTGCTACCCGCCTAAAGAAATATTTTGAGAAACACTGCCATATTAAAGTCAAGGAATGGATTCACTTCGTGGACAGCCAAACAATCCTGGCAGCCATCCAAAAGGACAGCTATGGCTTCCAAACCTTTTTCGCTAACCGAATCGGCGAGATTCAGAAAGCTGGAAATGTGGAAGATTGGAGGTGGATTGAAGGCAGAAGAAATATTGCGGACTTACTGACCAGAGGTGCAACTCCTGAGGAACTTGGTGAAGGGTCAGAATGGCAGCAAGGCCCTGAGTTTCTGAAAAATCCCAAGATAGACTGGCCTATGAAGATGGCTAGTGAGATTATACCCTCTGCTGCTGAAGATGTTGGAAAACTCCAGCGGAAAGCCTTCTCGGCGGTGGTCACTGGGGCCCAGTCTAAAGAAAAAACTGGACTTAATGGGCTTGACAGTAAGGCGAACCTCAAAAATGAAAGAGTTAATAATAAATCGACATCACCAGCCATCCCAAGTGTAACATCAGTAGCAAACAAGCAGAGAAAGTATTGGGCAATTGGGCTGGTGCGCCTTGTGGAACCTCAACGTTTCAGTTCTCTGTCCAAGCTGTGTGGTTCCATAGCCTGGACTCGACGGGCTGCAGACACTTGGCTGAGAAAATGCCAGGCACCAGACTCATTAAAGTGGGAGGCAAACAATTCTATCCTGTCAACTGAGGAGAGAGCACAAGCATTCCAAGACCTGGTCTTCGCCGCCCAAGATGGTTGTCAGTTTCTGGACTCAACACTTAACCGCTTGGTGGTCCACAAGGACGAGAACACAGGACTTCTTCTCTGTGGAGGACGAATCCAGTGCTGGAAAGAAGATGGGACAGCTGTTCCCTTAATTCCTTTCAATTCATGGCTCGCAACACTACTGTCTAGAGAAGCTCATAACAAGAACCATGAAGGTGTTGCTGCTACACTTTTGCATACCAGGAGGAAGGTGTGGATTATGCAGGGTCGTAGGATAGTGAAGAAAGTTGTAAACGACTGTATTGAATGTCGCAAGAGAAAAAGTAAGATGTGCCAACAAATGATGAGTGACCTGCCGCCAGAAAGATCACAGCGTGCTAACCCATTTGAATACACCACACTTGACCTCTTTGGCCCTTTTGAGATCAAGGATGCTGTCAAGAAAAGAACTGGAAAGAAAGTTTGGGGTCTAGTATTCTGCTGTATGGCATCAAGAGCAGTTCATGTGGATCTAGTTGATGATCAATCATCTGAAAGCTTTCTCCAAACTTACTTTCGCTTTGTAGCAATGAGAGGCAATCCCAGAAAGTTGTGGTCAGATAGGGGAACCAATTTTATTGGAGCTAAACCTGCCCTACAAGACATGCACAGGTACTTGGAGACTTTACAGGAAGTAGCTATAGAGAGCAAAGCCGCCAAGAATGGAACAGTGTGGGCATGGAACTTTCATCCGGCTGACGCACCACATCGTAATGGGGCTGCGGAAGCTGCAGTTAAACTTATTAAAAGAGCCCTCACTAGCCTTGGAGGCACAACAAACTCACTCACTTGGGGTGAGCTCCAAACACTCTTCTTCCAGGCAGCTAACCTCACAAATGAAAGGCCGATTGACGCCAGAGCACAAGAACAGGAGGACTCTGTAGAGTATTTGACCCCCAATGATCTGCTTCTCGGGAGGACAAGGCAAAGTGGGGATACAGGTGGAATTGACTTGTGTATCCATCCCTGGCGCCGTCTCAGGTCCATTCAGATAGGTGTGGATATGTTCTGGAAGAGGTGGAGCGAACTCGCCGGACCTAACTTATTCATCAGACCAAAGTGGCACCGGACCCAAAGGAACGTGGAAATTGGTGACATTGTTTGGATTGCTGATCAAAATGCATTACGTGGGCAATTCCGGCTTGGACGGATCCAGGCCGTGTACCCTGATAAGAAAGGACTTGTGAGAGATGCTGACGTTAAAGTATGTGCCAGCCTTCCTGCCTCCCAAGTAAGTGGACAACTTAAGAGGATCCTTCAGCAGCCGACATCAGTCATCCTACGGAGAGACGTGAGAAGACTGGTAGTCCTCATTCCTGTGGGAGACCAATGACTCGTAGAAGCTTGTTTCTTTACCATTAATTGCACTAACTTTCAAGAGAATGGACCAACCTTGACAGAAGACTATATCTGTCAGTGGAGGTTAACAGAGACATAAGGGTTTTATTAAAAAAAAAAAAAAAAAAGGAAAAAAAAAAGATGTCTTTGAAATGTAGAGCCGTGACCGTTTGGAATCATGATTACACGGTCAAGTGGGAGGTGTTGCGCTCACTACTGCACGGGTGTTTGGAGAACGCAGGTTAATAGGTGGGAGGTGCACGTTCCTGATTGAAGGAGGGACAAGTTAAGCATTGAAACGCTTATCAGTGAGATCTTAAAAACGGTGCGTTATTATGAGCTTGAGATGTACGCAGAATCAAGTTTGTTTGCATGATTGTCTCGTCGGGAGAGACGCGCCACCGGTAAGCTGCTGTTTAATAATAAAATGCTTAATGAGATGCGGGGTAAGTTGCCTGTTTGTTTATATAATTAATGACGACCGCGGCATGCGCGCAATTTGTGTGTAGATAAATGTTATTAAATGTTGCTGTGGGAACACTGAGAACCTCGTTTGAAATCAATGTTTAATGTTGTCGTATCGATAGTATTCGTGGTAAAACTTAAGGAAATGTTTGGATTTGGAGCGCTTCACTTTTATATGAGTCACTTCCTGGTTTGCGATGCCGGATGGGAAATGTAGTTTGTCGTCTTGCGTTGATAATGAGTTACTATACTGAAGCGCCACTACATAAACTACACTTACTAGATTCGTCGGGCCAACGTACTGAGAATATTTCTTTGATTTAGAGCGATTGGCTTAATTGAATATTGATGTATTGTGTGAAGCTGTTGCATCTCTGTGTTTAATGTTTATGTTATAGTCATTTAGGTTGAATACTAGATTATATAATATTTATTGAGAACGTTGATTAATATTACGAGATATTTATTAGAATTAATATTTTATATTGTTCAGAATTTATAGTATGATATGTAAGTGGTTATTAATATTGTTATTTACTCTATCTTTTTATGTCTATAGGTTTATAACCTCTTTGTTTGTGGACTAATCAACTAAATGTGGAAATAAAGATCCAAGTAAACAAAACCACAATTGAGTTATGAAACGTGTTCTCTCCTGACGCCCCGTTCGGTGGGGAAATTCTTGGAAAAACCGAACAGTTATGGACAAAAGTTAATCTCAGTTTTTAACTAAAGCTTCCAGCAAGAAGTAACGGGACTCCTCCCCCAATAAGACATATCAGGATTATAAATGAAATAACATTTTATTTTATTTTCTCATGTATTCATATTGCAAATTTTAAAGGGGCGTTTGATTATGATTTTACTTTTCTAACTTTAGTTAGTGTGTAATGTTGCTGTTTGAGCTTTATCCACATCTCCCAAGTTACAGTACAGCGCTCAAAGTTCAAAGCAAAGGAAGATATTCGCTTTTAAAGAAATAATTTTTTTAAATAATTAAATAAAACATTTTTTTTTTTAATTAAATAATTTAAAAAAAAATATTTTAAGGACTTCAACAAACGGCTTGTAGGGACTACACGAGCTTCCTCGCGGTTAGTGACATCACTAACCCTAAAAATTACATAAACTCCGCCCCTGGGAACACGCAGTCCATGTTGAGAAGAGGAAGAGCTGTTGATGTAGTCTAGAAAGTTGTAGAAAGTCACTCTGTTTGCATCTCACAACAGTTCCTATACAAGCGATTTATACATGATCCTGAAAGAATATGCTAACTGAAGTAGTTAACTCCACATCAGCAACGTAAATTCATCAACTAACCATTCAGAGACGTCCTGTTGCATTCTACATGTTGTCACTTCTCCTTGAGTCTCTCCATCTTTGTCTGACTCTGTTTTAAACATAAAAGGTGGAAGAGTTTCTGATATTTTAGCGTGTGTCTGCTTGAGGTAATTTGAGCTGCTAACACTCGCACACCCTTAAAGCTCCGCCCACAGTGTCGGGAGCTGCAGCTCATTTGCATTTAAAGGGCCAGGCACAAAACAGTGCGTTTTTGCTAACCCTAAAAAAAATTTTTTTAGGGTTATTTTTTGTGTGTACAAAAGTTTTTTTTTAGGGTATTTTGAGCTAAAACTTCACATACACACTCTGGAGGCATCCGATATTTATTTTTTTTGTTTGTTTTGTTTTTTGTTTTTTTGGATGAATATGAAAATGTTAAGAGTGGGGAAGGCTGCACTGCTGCTAAATTCCTGACGGGGCAATTCCAAATGTCTAAAATAAGATAAAATCTAAAATAAGTATAAGGTTTCCATACAGTATTTGTTCTATATATCTGTGACCCAAGTTTTACTGCTCTCTCAACAGGGTCACGGTCACAGCGATGTGCAATATGGATCTCAGTCACTTTCCGCTGGACACCCAGACTTGTTCTCTGGAGATCGAAAGCTGTGAGTCTAAGCACAACATGATTGATGGAAACCTTTTCATGACTGAATTGAACATTTCACAGAGTATGTGACAAACGTTCAGTGTTCATGCAGTGTTTGTATATGTATTTGTGTTGTTTTCTGTGCAGATGCCTACACTGACGACGACCTCATGCTGTACTGGAAGAGAGGAAACAAATCTCTGCAGACGGATGAGAGGATCTCTCTGTCCCAGTTCCTCATTCAGGAGTTTCACACCACCACAAAACTAGCTTTCTACAGCAGCACAGGTACTGATGAGTGGACGTCCGCTACAGTTAAAGCATTGGCTCCTGGAGCTCCACCATTTTAGATGTCTCTTTTCGTGAAGTCTCTACTAATGAGCAGATAAGTTGAACCAGCTGTGTTTCATTAGGGAAACACACAAAATGTGCTGTGTTGGTGGTGCTCCAGGACAGGTTTGTCACGTTTTTTAAATAACCGTTGATTAATTGGTCTAATTATTCATTTAGCTGAAGCTTAATTCCAAAGCGACTTACAATTGCTACATTGGTACAATGGATACATTGGTGTCTCACAGTGGATTCGATCACGGCTCTCTCACACCAACGGCACCAAGATAATTATATTGTTCGACCGGACCTAACTGTTTTATAAATATAAATATAGGCTTTGTGTGTTTGCGCATGTGATATCAGGAGGTAATGTAATACACACATGACGACAGGAAGGTGACAGCGGTGTGTAAGTGGAGTCACCCGTCCCACTTCTGCTTGTTCTACTGAGATTTCAACCCGTTCTTATCCTAGGGTGTCATATAGTGACACTTTTGAAATTTCGTCTAAATCCAACGCACATGGCACCCTTTTGCGTCAATATAACACGCTTCGGTTATGGGTAGGTTTGGTTCTGGGGTAGGGATATGGTTAGACCACTAGGAGGCGCCTTCTGCCCCATATATATCTGCGTCACATATTGACGCTAAAGGGTGCCATGAGCGTTGTATGTAGACGAAATGTCAAAAGCGTCAGTATATGACGCCGTGGGATGAGAACGGGCTGGAGATTTCCTATCCCGTGCGAGTTGGCCATTATCATAAAGCCCGGAACACACCGAGCCGACGGTCGGCCGTCTGGCAGATGTTGTGCGTCGGCCAACTAAGTTTCCTCGGTGTGATACGCACGGTTCCGTGCCGTTGTATGAAAATAGTCCTCGTCGGCTTTCTTTCGCCCGATTCGACATGTTGAATCGGCGTCGGGCCGTTGGGGAAAGAGAGAACTCTGATTGGCTGTTCAGCTTAGTGAAAGAGTCATTGCACGAGAATAAAAGCAAAACAGCAAGCAAAGAAGTCAAAACGGTAAAGATAGAAGGCTGTTCTTATGTTACGTCTTCTTACCTGAGTGTTCCTTGGCGAATATTTCAATATTAACACGAGTGGAGTGGAATAAAGAAAGTGTTCAGCGGGATTGATATTCAAAATCCTTTTTGAATGACGAATATATAGACTAATATATCTGCAGAAATAGAAAGTTGGCTCATTATACGCAGGCACAAAATGCACATTCTAGCTGACAGTCGGCTGTAGTTCTCTCGGTGTGTTCAAGTGCAGCTTTTTACCTCGACGAGAGGCGACAACACAGTTGGCTTTAATCAGCGCTAGTTCGTTGGCGTCTGCTTGGTGTGTTCCGGGCTTTACAGACATCCTGTGGTCAAATTACATTACTCCACCTACACTTGCTAAACTAATTCTGTCTGAATAGAGCTTTAGACAATCACATGTCATAATGGTGCCAGTCCTACTCCAAGCCCGGGGTTGGGAACCACTGAGTGTCTGAACTGATCCGTACTAATCCCACTTTAAAACCAGCACTGATCAGCCCTACCACTGACAGCTGTTGCTACCCTCCACATTGTCCCATAATGTGAGTCATATTGCGTAATACCATACAGTAATTCCTTTAACAATTCCTGGTTGTTAAAGCTATTTTGAGACTCCATTTGTGTGTCCTATTAAAGTGACCACAACAGCAGGGCTTCAACAGTTAAAGATGGTTTAGTAACATGTAAGTATCTAGGGAGAATATGCAGGAAACACACAGGGTGTGCAATATCTCACTAAACAGTATTATTTTATCAAACCTTCATATAAATCTAAAGTCCATGAGGTGGATTATGCTTATCTGTATGATTATTACATTCCCAAAGTAAGTCATAAAGGTGATTCTAGTGTGGTAGTCCTGTTAGTAAAGAGGTTACTAGATAATAACCCTGAACATATCTCTACAGGACATTGGTCCTTAAGGAGCGGATTTGGACAACCTTAACTTATATCACTTAGAATTGCTCTCAAAAGAGACTTTTCGGTTTAAAGTTTAAAAGTGAGAATCAAAAGGGAACTCTTTGTCAGAACGCCATATTGGCTTCACTGTGGTGAATAGTGGTAATCAAATCAAATCAAACATCAAGAAAAGGTCTGCATGAAATGAAAAGTCCAGCCATGCCTTTACCTGTCACCTGCCCATATACGGGCAACCTAAATTTACTTCACTATATTACTATTAAATCCTAATCGAGTCATATGTCGTTGGAAAGGTCTAAGCCTGCTAAATAGATATTTGACGGCTGTTTTTTGCTACAAATTATGGAAGAAGAGTAACCAATGTTTTTTTGACAAGAGTTCGCCTCAAGAACATCTGAGTTCTGACCTTTGTCACAAAAAGTTGACCCACACACCTTTAATAATTAAAACTTTGGGTTTTCATGCTAAAAGTTCATTTTAAAACTTAAAATCTAGTATTTTTCTATAAAAAATTATAATATAATATTATCCTCTAAAATATCATCTTTTTTTATCATATCACATATTTTAGTAGTTATCATAAATTAGGTATCATTTTGAAAGCTTACTAACTCAGAATTCATCCTGAGAAAACCGTTTTATAATTGAACGTTGCGTTACCATAGAAATAAATTATTTTATCAGGCTCCTCCCCTTTTGGTCAACATTATATTTCATAATTTATGATTAAAACCTTTTCTAATCTTGACAGAACACATATTGTCGGAAATGTCTGTGTCTCAATGTTCCAAATTTTGTGACAGAATTGATATTTGGACAGAAATGTATTATTTTGTTAAGGCAGAATGTATACAAATAAATAAAATGGAATTCAATGGCACCCGGTGGCTATTTTTGGTACTACGCCCAAACAAAATCTCATGGGAACGTCAATTTTTGTGATATCAACTTCAAATTTGGAAGATTGATGGCTTTGATTTTATAGTAATTTTAGAGAAAAAAAAAATATTTTGTAAAACTAATATTTTATATAAAATAAAAAAATATATAGTGCAGTATATTTGATTTACTGTAAACTTAAACTTCCATAACTTTTACCGGATACTTCATGACACATTTTACATTTATGCATTTGGCAGACACGTGTATCCAAAGCAATTTACATTGCCCCTCAAGCTACACATTTTTACATTCTTATCAGTTCTTGCTTTCCCTGGGACTCAAACCCATGACCTTGGCGTTGCAAGCGCCTGCGCTCTACGGGGGTTGGACAATCAAACTGAAACACCGGGTTTTACAACACAATAATTTGTTAGAATGGTGAGGGCCTCATTTTGCATCCAAATACAGCACCAATTGACAGATCGAAGTTCTTCACAGTGACCAGAGGGATTATGGGCCGTTCCTCTTCCAGAACAGTGTCAAGGTCACTATATGATGCTGGTGGAGGAAAACGTTTTCTGACACTTCAATAATATTCAGATCTGGTGACTGTGCAGACCATGGGAGATGTTCAACGTCACTTTCATCTTCATCAAACCCTTCTGTCACAAGTCTTGTGTGTGTTGGTGCTTGATCATGCAGATACGCGGTTTGAGCATCAGGTGCTCATGATCCTCCAGAAGGGTTTGGTAGTCCTCGGCAGTGTCGTGACTCGTGTCCATCAAATACAATCAGGATTGTCATGATATTGGAGCTCAAACCATCACTGATCCACCCGCGCTTCACTCTGAAGATTGGCCACCAGGCATATAGATGTGAAACCTCCAACATTGGCCAGTGTTTCAGTTTCATTGTCCAACCCCTGTACTGTTCAAGCTCCAGGAAAGGAGCTTGAGCCATTGATACGGAATCAACGGTTACTTGTTACATCCTGATTTTAATTCTTAGTGCAATTACATATTGTATATTGCAATTAAAAGCAAATTGAATTCACACAAATCACTCCATTTGTTTGAGAAACTGCTGAAAACAACCCAGGGTCAGAAATAAACTTTTCCACGCTGCAAAAAAAAGTGTAAAAAGGAATCTGATGCAATGTTAGCAGATCTAAATGTAACACCGCAATCAACACTTTTCATTTGGATGTAGTGTAATTTGAGCAGGATCATTTTTAGGGCACTAGATTCTGCTTGGACAGCGGGGCTTTTCTACTCTGTTCGTACCGAGGAGTTTAGTTCATCAACTCTAATTAAACGCATCAGAAGCGGCTAATCAGGGAAGTACTCCATTATCACGGGAGGGCGTGTTTGATTGGGGTTAGATCAAAACTCGGTGGGAATATGACTGAAAAGCCCTGCTGTACACCATGATTGTTGGACTAAAACTGCTCACCTTCCCCCTTCGATCTCCTGCAGGTTGGTACAATCGTCTGTACATCAACTTCACTCTGCGTCGTCATATCTTCTTCTTCCTGCTTCAGACGTACTTTCCCGCCACTCTGATGGTCATGCTGTCATGGGTGTCCTTCTGGATCGACCGACGAGCCGTTCCAGCCAGGGTTCCTCTCGGTGAGACGTCTTCATTAATAGTGTAACCGCAAACCAAGTCACACACACACCAGTTACACATGCAAGCCTGCACTTTTGAATAGACCGATCTCTCGGTAGGCATTACGACGGTGCTCACCATGTCCACCATCATCACTGGGGTGAACGCCTCCATGCCCAGAGTGTCCTACATCAAAGCCGTGGACATCTACCTGTGGGTCAGCTTCGTCTTCGTCTTCCTCTCGGTGATCGAGTACGCCGCTGTCAATTACCTGTCCACGGTGCAGGAGCGCAAAATACAAAGCAGCAGGGTAAGCTAAGCTAAGCTAAGCTAGTTTGGTTATCAGTTTGGTGTGCTTGTTCTGTGGTTAATACAGCATTTTAGCAAGGCTAATCATTAATATTTATGGACAAACATAGAGGGACCTGTCTTGTTGTCTATTAGAGATCATGTCTAACATCATCAAGATATGCACCCGCCACCCACCTGAACCTATGATTAGAAATGATTGTAATTCTCAGTGTCGGTGTAAATCAACAGTTATTTGAAGTAAAACTTTACATTTCCATAGCCTAATCATTGGCTTTACTTCCTTCCAACGTAAATAGACACTGTTTCTGTCACTGCGACTTCCCGAACACACAGAGGACATTAAAAACGTTCAGCCCGAGAAAAGGCTGGAGATGAGCTTAATTGGTTTATTTTCATATACAGCGTTTCACAGCCATTATATGTCACATACCCAGCCCTTGATTCATCCCGGTTCATTACTTCACTAAAACCCTCTCAAACTGCATTTTTCTGTCTTTTGTTTTGTTTTTAATTCTCCTTTTTTAAATTTCTCTCGGATCTGTGTTGCCTCCAGCTTAATGAGTCTGCAAATTAGTGTCTGACAAAAAATTCATCATTCTTCGGCATGGTCATCATCCCAACATCCGTTCCTGTACATTTCCTCCAATTCACAGCAATGCATTTATACGTTTGCTCTCATATTTCTCAATCTATTTCTTTATCCATCCATCCATCCGTCTGTCCGCCCATCGGTCCATCCGTCCATCCATCTCTGCATCCCTCCATCCATCATCCATCCACCCACCCATCTATCCGTCCGTCCTTCCATCTATCCGTCCGTCCTTCCGTCCATCCATCCATCCATCCATCCGTCAATCAATGTCTCCATCAATCCATCCATCCATCCGTCAATCCATCCATCCATCCATCCATCAATCCATCCATCCATCCGTCAATCCATCCATCCATCCATCCATCCATCCATCCATCCATCCATCAATGTCTCCATCAATCCATCCATCCATCCGTCAATGCCTCCATCCATCCATCCATCCATCAATCCCTCCATCTGACCATCCATCCGTCCATCCGTCAATGCCTCCATCCATCCATCCATCCATTCATCCATCAATGCCTCCATCTGACCATCCATCCGTCCATCCGTCAATGCCTCCATCCATCCATCCATTCATCCATCAATGCCTCCATCCATCCATCAATGCCTCCATCCATCCATCTATCCCCCATCAATGCCTCCATCCGACCATCCATCCGTCAATGCCTCCATCCATCCATCCATCCATCCACCCATTCATCCATCCATCCATCAATGCCTCCATCCTTCCATCCATCTATCCATCCATCCATCTGTCAATGCCTCCATCATCCATCCGTCAATGCGTCCATCCATCCATCCGTCAATGCCTCCATCCATCCGTCCATCCATTCATCCATCAATGCCTCCATCCATCTATCCATCCATCAATGCCTCCATCCGACCATCCATCCGTCAATGCCTCCATCCATCCATCATCCATCTATCCATCCATCAATGCCTCCATCCGACCATCCATCCATCCATCCGTCAATGCCTCCATCCATCCATCCATCCATCCACCCATTCATCCATCCATCTGTCCATCCATCAATGCCTCCATCCTTCCATCCATCCGTCAATGCCTCCATCCATCCACGCGTCAATGCCTCCATCCATCTGTCCATCCGTGCATCCATCCATCCGTCAATGCCTCCATCCATCCATCCACCCATTCATCCATCCATCCATCTGTCCATCCATCAATCCCTCCATCCTTCCATCCATCCGTCAATGCCTCCATCCATCCACGCGTCAATGCCTCCATCCATCTGTCCATTCATCCATCCGTCCATCCATCAATGCCTCCATCCTTCCATCCATCTATCCATCCATCCATTCATCCGTCAATGCCTCCATCCATCCAACCATCTGTCAATGCCTCCATCCATCCACGCGTCAATGTCTCCATCCATCTATCCATCCATTCATCCGTCCATCCATCCATCCATGCCTCCATCCATCCATCCGTCAATGCCTCCATCCATCCGTCAATGCCCCCATCCATCCATCCACCCATCCATCCATCAATGCCTCCATCCATCCATCCGTCAATGCCTCCATCCATCCATCCATCCATCCATCCACCCATCAATGCCTCCATCCATCTATCCATTCATCAATGCCTCCATCCATCGATCCATCCATCAATGCCTCCATCCATCCGTCAATGCCCCCATCCATCCACCCATCCATCCATCAATGCCTCCATCATCCATCCACCCATCCATCATCAATGCCTCCATCCATCCATCCATCCATTCATCCGTCAATGCCTCCATCCATCCATCCATTCATCCGTCAATGCCTCCATCATCCATCCATCCATCCATCCATCCATCTATCCATCCATCAGTGCCTCCATCCGACTATCCATCCGTCAATGCCTCCATCCATCTATCCACCCATCCATCCATCCATCTGTCCGTCCATCCATCAATGCCTCCATCTATCCATCCATCCATTCATCCGTCAATGCCTCCATCCATCCATCCATCCATGCCTCCATTCATCCATGCGTCAATGCCTCCATCCATCCGTCCATCCATCCATCCATCCGTCAATGCCTCCATTCATGCATCCGTCAATGCCTCCATCCATCCATCCATCCGTCAATGCCTCCATCCATCCATCCATCCATCCATCAATGCCTCCATCCATCCATCCATCCGTCAATGCCATCATCCATGCCCACAGTTTAATCAAAACCCCACTCACACACATCCTTTCATTCATAGGCACCGATTTCTGTTTCTGCCAGTGGGTGCCCAATACCATACACTGGGCCACATTGGTATTTTCAAACCAGTCTATCCTTTCCCCCTCCCTCCCCCAAAACCCTTGGATGACAGCAGCAGAATATGAAGAAAAACTCACTTAATAAAATTTCACCTGATCAATGTGATTTTAAATCCCGAGTCCGTCCTGTAATACAACATGCGATATGTGCTTGTGTGATCCAGCAGTTGCCGTGTTCATGTGGAATGACCCATCCTGGTCAGATGATGATGAGCAGCAGCTACAGTGACATGGACATGATGACCACGGGAAACTACGGCATGTCGGAGGTGAACATGGACAAACAGGAGCAGTTCCTGGTTCATCTGGTCCTGAATAATGAGCAGGGAACTCAAAGACCTGCTGTCGCCTCAAAAAGCAGCTTATTAATAGACACCCATGCCATAGACAAATACTCGCGGGTCATCTTCCCCGGCGCGTACTCGCTCTTCAACATCATATACTGGTCCATCTACCTGCAGTGACGGCTTTACTATACCGGTCTCGGGAATGCAAATCAACAATCAAAAAAGTTTGTTCTTATTATGTTGCAACATGTAATTCATTTTAGCCAGTTAGCAATAAAAGAATACATGTTACTACATATGTGGGCATTTGACATGACCTGTCATATATATATATATATATATATATATATATATATATATATATATATATATATATATATATATATATATATATATATATATATATATATCATTGGTAGGATAAATAGCAAAAAATCTTTTTTTTTCAATAAATATCAAACTGCTTATGCAGATAGATTTGTTTTGCAATTTCAAGTAAATTTCGGAAATTGTACCTCACCATGAACTGGAAAATACAGAAATGCATCAAATTGTTCAACATAGATGGGTAACAAGGTACTATGAACAGGCCACTCATCCTTCCACAAGGAAATATAGTTTACATATTTGTCTTGTTAATGTATGTGTCATGATCTGATCATGTGTCACCTAGACGAATACTTTGAAATGTACAGTGTGTTACATTATAATGACTGTGCATATTATTTGCATGTAATTGCTGAGCGCATATTATTTATTATCTACATACTTGAACTATTTATTTGTAACACCTATTTATTTGTAAACGTAAAAAGATTATTAAAGGGACAATGTGTACTTTTTTAGGTATTTTATTGTCTAAAATCAATATTTTTTAGGGCTGTCAAACGATTAATCGCATCCAAAATAAAAGTTTGTGTTTACATAATATATGTGGGGGCACTGTGTATAATTATTTTAGATATATAAATACACACACATGCATATTTAGGGAAAAAAAATTATATATAAAATATTTATATTTATATATAATATAAATTATATATAAATCTATATACAGTAAACACATGAAAATATTTTTTTAAATATATACAAGCATGTGTGTGTGTATTTATATATATATATAAAATAATTATACACAGTGCACTCACATATATTATGTAAACACAAACTTTTATTTGGATGCGATTAATCGCGATTAATCGTTTTGACAGCACTAATATATTTATTCATAAATATGTCATCAATGGTGTACAAATACCTCTGCTAATTATCTGGCTTATCCTCATAAACGAAGAATTTAATATCTTTATATACATGGGACGGGTAAGTCCACGGAGGCTTCCATGTAGTTCCGCCATCTTGAAAAACTATAATAGCAGAGAGGGACAAAAAGTACTTGGCCAACGCGTTTCCAAAACGTGTTTTTGTTCAGAGCTAGCGTCACCCGAAGGATGAGAAAACATCCTGTCAGAGCTTTTTGGTACATAACAGCTACCGTAGATACAACACTTATTTGAAAAAAGCGTGGCGCTGGAGAGCACTTCCTTTTAATGCAATATACAATTTCACCGCTAGATCGAGTTGTTTTTGGCGGCCTGTTTTAATTTTAGTTTTAGTCTAATCTTTGCGTCAAGCTGCCTTTTTAGTTTTCATTAGTTTTAGTAACGTTCATACTCCTTTTAGTCTAGTCTAGTTTTAGTCGACAAAAACTGATGACATTTTAGTCTAGATTTAAGGCCATTGCACAGAGTCCGAAATTCGCATTCGAATTTTTCGCACGTAAAAAAAAAAAAACTTCGACCACACGTTATGTCAATCACGCTAGCACACCGCCTCCGAAACTTTCGTCCGTCATAAAAAAATTCAGATCGGGTTCGATTTCCTGCGTTTTTCGCATCCACAGTCAGCATTTTGAGAGTTTTTTTTGACAATTCAGGGCCGGGGGAGCTCGTTCCTCACATCATTGCACATATGCGCCGTGCTTTCAGTTTCGGTTTTCAATTCGATCAAGTGTTTGTTCTCTTCTCTCGATTGGATTATGAAAGGAATAACCTCCCCTTTCAATCAGATTGAAATTTCGGATCGATTAATGTGTGATTGAGCAGCCAATTCGATAACTAATAATGTATTATTTGGGTACAATATATAACCTGCAGCCTATACAGCTGTTCTGTCTGCCCAGCGCTTCCACACGCATGCGTGTGTGTGTGCCCACCGACTCCCATATGAATCGTTTAGCGAGTCGTTTTCCAAAACCCGCCTTTGCGTGACGCTAATATACGGTGATTGGTCAGATGACCTAGTCAGTTGTGATTGGTATTCTCTGTGCAGAGATTGTCGAAAACGGAACTCTTATCACCTTCAATGGGTTCTCAACTCCAGTCCTCGCGACCCACTGCTCTGCATATTGTGTATGTCTCCCTTATTTAACACACCTGATTCAGATCCTCTGCTCGTTAGGATAGAGCCGGCTCGCCAATCCATACTTTATAGCGTTTAGGTTTGTGATGCAATCATCTTCAAAATGACGCGAACACAGAACAAGGTTTGGGCTATACTTGTGTGGTATAGCGGTACTTGTATATATGAACTGCAGCCACTTAGTCTTCAAATGCTCCTCACTTGGCAGGTGAAAAAAGTTCGCTTTTGCGTCGCACTTCAAAACACAGCGTCTCGTCGTCGACATGATTGTTTTCCGAAGCCCAGATCTCGAAAAACGACAGTCCAAAAAGGTGTGGTGGGTCCAAACCTCCATGCTCTCAGACCTCCCTGGCCAGCCCAGGCAGGGTGGCCCGTCCTGGGCCAGTTTCAGATTTGCCTGCCACCCCTGGAGCTCCGGTTTTCCCTGGCGTCTCCGAGCGCAATAAGTGGGCGTTTCTTATTCAAATAACTTGTCAAGTTGACGTCAACCAGACAAAGGAAAAGCATCGTTCTTCGAACGATTCATATCAGCGACTCAGAGTCGACTCTTACTTTTGAGAGACAATAACTTTGTATACGATGAACTTTCATGTTTCAAACTTTGCAGGATGTTTTCGTTCACTTAGATCTATGTTAAACACTACATGAAGGGCAATTTTCAAAAACCCAAAATAGGTACCCTTTAATATGTGGCTCCAGAATCGCAAGCAAAGCATCAAACTGTCCCACTGACATTCTGAGGTAAATTTCGAATCGCTCGGGATAAATTCGCATAAGGGGATGCTTCCTCTCGGCGCAATTTCAGGATGGAGGCAATATTTTCTCTTTCTTCTCGAGAGGACAACAAAATCATCCTCACTGCTTGACGAATCCATTTTGTATTTTTGCGTTTTTTTCCCCGCAAAGTTTTAATAAATACGCATCGGACTCGGTGTGCAAGGTTTCTGTGCGTGACGAATTTTAAGGCTGACGAACACGAAAAAACACATACGAAAATGTCGTACTCAGTGTGCAATGGCCTTTAGTCGACAAAAGACATGGGCCCTATCCATTGCACCCGGTGCAAACGACTTCCTACACTAACGCATGTCTCATTCCTATTTTGCACCCGCGCAAAGTGGGTTTTTCCCTCCACAGACGCACGTCGGTAAACTAGGGAATGAACTTGCGCTCCCTGGGCGGATCGGTGCGAAAAGGAGGCGTGTTTCGGCGCAAACATTCCCTGGTGTTATTTTACACTTCCAGAAAACACTTCCGTCACTGACCAGAAAAAAACTGGTCTAAAGTTTAAGTTTATGCGTGTATGCTTGGCCATAATGTAGCGGGTGCACAACGCACAACTAATGCAGCAGTTTTTATGTTTGCAAATCATACATTATAACAAGGATAATGGGATGAAGTTTAAGTTTTATAAGCGCAAATGCTCGCCTTGCTCTGTTCTGTGATGCGCGTTCGTGACTCTCCTGTTCAAACTCATTCATCAAAATGAACAAATCTTTTTTCGTGTCATTTTGTTCATTTGACGAACGAAATGAACGAGTTGACTCAGGGAAAAGATTCGTTCATTTTGATAAACGAGTTCGAACAGGAGAGTCACGAACGCGCATCACAGAACAGAGCAAGGCGAGGATTTGAGCTTATAAAACTTAAACTTTGCATTTTTTTAAATGAGCGATCGTTTCGCTTGATAAGACCCTTATTCATCGTCTGGAATCGTTTAAAGCCCTTTGAACAGTTTGCACTGAAACTGCCTTTTGGACCTTGAACCGTTTGGTTCCCATTGAAGTCCATTATATGGAGAAAAATCCTGGAATGTTTTCATCAAAAACCTTAATTTCTTTTCGACTGAAGAAAGAAGGACATGGACATCTTGGATGACATGGGGGCGAGAAAATTATCAGCAAAAGTTTTTTCAAAGTGAACTACTCGTTGGACAACGTCGGACACATAACGGCAATTAATAAGATAGGCCTTTTCTTCTCTATCTTATCAAATAGATTATAATGTGTTGCTAATGTTGCACAAACCACATCACAGAACGTCAGTGGAGAAAGGCACATTCATCAAAACATCGTAATTCATCATGCACCCGCTATATTGCTAAATCTACCTGATTTTTCATATCAACAAATTAATATACTGGGATAACCTGGCTTCTCTTGCGACTCTGCAGTTACTGATGTGCTAAAGCCCGCCGGCACGTTACAAGGTCGTTGGTGACGTCAGAAACACTGCGATTTAAACCGTGTTTTTGAGACTGTCTTTGGTTCACTGCAGTTTTAAGCAGAAAATACTCGACTTATCGACTTATGAGTTAACACATAGTTACCACATAGACACATAAACAACATTAAAATTGTTTAAAACTGATTTTCACCACAGGGGAATCTTGGCCTTTGATTGGGCATAATAATATTTAGTTTTGAGTGCTTAGAAAGTACGCTGTGATAAATTGGTTATTCAGTAATGGGAGAATAACTTACATTAGGAATGAACACTTTTGCAACACACTGCACAAAAACATCAGACCAATAAGTCTAAAACACACACACAATAGCGACCAAAACTCTTTATTTCAAAATGGGCAGAATAAAAAGATAATTATTACTGTATCCTTTTTTCCATTTTGAACTGCTGCAGATGACACAACAGAAAGGCAGTGAGAGAATGGGTTTGGAAGCGGTTCAAGCACGACACCCCGACACTAACAGACCATGTGCAAGATGGTACATTCTTAAGTCAATTAAAGACAAAGAGCAATTGAAATAAAACATATCATTGCTTGAAGATTGGCATTACTGTCCACTGTGCTTCAGTACACAGTTTAAAACACACACCATTTTCTTTTCTCACTATCAGCGGTCCAGCTCTTCATGGTGATTGTCCAAGTGGGCATCCGCCCAAAAATCTCTTTTATGCTTGTGCAAAATGTTACACGTACACTAATGCAAAAAAGCTTCAATAACAAAACCAAATTGTCTTTTCAAGTAAATTAACAAGAAAAAAGTGTTTTTCACTTCCACAAGTCTTTAAATTTAAAGCAGAGGTCCTCTTTAAAGTCCTTTTTCCTCTTTGTCGCCATCTCTGTTCGAAATCTGCAATTGCAGTTATTCGCGAAACTATCAACTTTACGCGAGTTGTGCCTCGGCACGGCACGGCATGGATGAACACGATGTTTGAGGAGAGTGTGTGTGTTTCAGGCATTCAGAATCACAGATTATTCTTTTCGGAAGTATGACCAACATAATTTTCACCGGAAAATGTAATCGAACCAGTAAGAAACATCCACTTTTGTTCTGGTTCTGACATCGCAGTAAATCGCGCTGATTAAATCTAACAATCGCTTATAAGTTATCATTTCACGCGAAACCGTGCAAATTAAACTTTGTTCTCAAATTGTTAATGTTAACGATGTCAGTATTGCGTGACGACAACTGATCCTTCCGATATTATCCTTGTTTTCGCATGGGCCGAACTTCCGAAAGTCCGAACGAAGTCTTTTGCATTTTACAGTGAATCTTCCGTCACTAGTGATTGTCATTTGAATCTTTCTGGATCCGCCATCAAATTGATACGTTTAAATTAGAGCCAGACCGATATTATCGGCCGATATTAGGCATTTTCCATAATATCGGTATCGGCAGTTATAATGGCCGATAAATGAATATTTCAAAAATAAAATAAAAACGGACGAAACATGCTTCAATCATCTCTCCTTGGTCTGTTACATTGAAAATGTATGTTTTACAATTTGCAGTATGATATCTATTGCTAAATTATGGTTCATCATAGACTAGCTAACCACAAAGCTAGCTAATGCCACAATCATCAGTGGAAGACCGCTAACGTTAACATTAATGAGCTTGGAAACCACAATGAACTTTTTCTGCCTAAATAAAGTAATGATTACTGTATTTATAACTAGCGTATCTCTAGTTACAGTCCCTGCGTTGTAAAATGTAAGTTATACTTGCGAGGAGTGAACATTTAGACACAGAGAAAAAGTATCAAACGTATCTTGTGCAGAAAAGTTAGCTTTACTTTTACACTTGTGTGAAATCCAACAATATTTAAAGGGATACTCCACTTTTTTTGGAAATAGGCTCATTTTACCACTCCCCCAGAGTTAAACAGTTGAGTTTTACCGTTTTCGAAAATATTCAGCCGATTTTTTGATATTTAGAAGAATGTCAGTAAACAGACAGTTTCTGGTCTCATTGACTTCCATAGTAGGAAAAAAATATACTATGGAAGTCAATGAGACCAGAAACTGTCTGGTTACTGATATTCTTCTAAATATCAGAAAATCGACTGAATACATCTGAAAACGGTAAAACTCAACTGTTTAACTCTGGGGGAGTGGTAAAATGAGCCTATTCCCCCAAAAAAAGTGGAGTATCCCTTTAAAAATAAAAATATCGGCCGATATATCGGAATATCGGATTTTAAAACCCAAAAATATTTGTATCGGTATCGGCCTTCAAAATCCTATATCGTTCGAGCTCTAGTTTAAATATATCAAGTGCTGTGAGAAAAGGCTATAAATCTCCACCTCCAATATAGCAAACTTACCGAGACTCTTCTTTATGTGTACAGATGCGACGTAATGACGCAAAGACACACTCGAATCTCCCGCGGAAATCCACCAGTCCCACTTGAATTAAAAACATTATTACAAGCTAACCGCTTTGAATCGAGCTACGGCAAGCAGAGAGCGTTCAACACTGGCTGGTTATGTATTTTTTCAAATATGTATTTTGGATAATTTTTAACCCAAAAAAAGCTACGGACTGCAGCTTTAACTGAAGAGTGGTTTCCGAAACAACTGCACGGTTCAACAGTTCTCTGCAACAAGATGTTACCTGAACTGTGCTTCAATATAAGGTTAAAAAAACAAACCATGTTAACGGTAGTCCAGCTCTTCATGGTGATTGTCCAAGTGGGCATCCGCCCAATCATCTCTTATACACTTTTTACTCTTGTGCAGAATGTTACACGTGCACTGCTGGAGTAACATGTAGAGCCAGACCGATATATCGGCAGGCCGATATTATCGCCCGATATTAGGCATTTTCTAAACTATCGGTATCGGCAGTTATAATGGCCGATAAATGAATATTTCAAAAATAAAATAAAAACGGACGAATCATGCTTCAACCATGTCACGAGTGTTGGAGTTGTATAGTTTGTCCACCAGAGGGCACTCTACACCGTCCCTGTTGGCACATCCTGCAACCTGCTGATCCAGCCAGAGTCGGGCAGACAGAACCAGTTATGCATTATCATATTATTTTAGTTAAAACTCATAATTAACTACAAATAACTAATGTTAGGGAAATCCGTTAATATTTTGTTGCGCATTTCTAAAATAATAATAAAAAAAATAATAAAAAAAATTTAAAAAATAATAATAATATCGGCCGATATATCGGAATATCGGATTTTAAAACCAACAAATATTTTGTATCGGTATCGGCCTTCAAAATCCTTTATCGGTCGGGCTCTAGTAACACGAATGGAAAACAAAACAAAACAAGACTATAAGCTCCAGTAACAAAACTAAATTGACTTACAAGTAAATTAACATGAAAAAATACACTTTATTTTCAAGTCTTTACGTTTAACTTGAGAGTGCTTTCCGAAACAACCGCGCGGTCGAACAGTTCTCTGCAACGAGGCGAGTGTGTGTGTGTGTGTGTGTCAGGGCTCCGGCTGCACCTTCAGCAAGCTCTTCAGGTGCTCGGACATCTGCTCTCGGCTGCAGTCGTGCTGGAGGCGGCGCTCGCCCACCCAGTGCCGGGGCGGTTTGGGGAGGACGCTGGGCGAGGGCGGCTCGCTGAACTTGGCTCCGGCGTACGTCTGGAGCTCGGGGGCGCAGACGCTCGGCCTCCTCAGCGGGATCTTCTCCGAGCGCATGGAGATCTGAGAGTTGTCTGGCGTGTTCCTCTGCCTGCGTTTGTTCAGCTTCTCGTTGGCTTCACACTGGCTTCCTCGCTCATCACACTTGATGTTCGACTTCGGCTGCTGAAGACACACAAGAAACGGTTACACTTTATTTGGTTTTACAGTGTCCTTGTTACATATGTTATATGTACTTACTAAGGGGTAACGATACACGTATTCGTATTGGACCGTTTGGTACGGTTTTCGGTGCGCATTTTTAACCCTCAGGTGCTCTTCGGTCATTTCTGAGCGAAAAATTTTCTGTTTTGAATATCTAAAAATCACAGCTTCATCGGAATGTTACGAAACTTGGTGACTTTTATGGCATTGGGTATGTGAATACAACATAAAATTGAGGTCATGATCCGAGCATGCTAAGTGGTCGTAAAAAAAATAGTCACACTTGTGGTCTTCGGTCAAAAATGACCCCCATAGGAAATGAATGGGAAATTGACAAAAAAAAAAAAAATTCTCTGAATTTTTGTACGTGCAATCTACAAATCGGCCACAATTCTACAAAAAAGTACACCGTAGGAAAGGTGTGACACTCTACAACATCTAGAGTGCAAAACAGACAAACACACACACACACATAAACACACTTTTATACACATACACACTAGAGCCCGACCGATAAAGGATTTTGAAGGCCGATACCGTTACAAATATTTTTGGGGTTTAAAATCTGATATTCCGATATATCGGCCGATATTTTATTTATTTATTTATTTTTTTTTTAAACTGGACATGATATTCACAAATTTTGTCCTGCTTATTTGAGTTAAGAGAACTGATGGGGATGTTCTTTTAATTGTTATTTAAAGAGCAACATGCAGGTTGATTTTATTTCTGAATTAATACTTTAAATTGTCTGCAGAGGTCTTTTAAAAACACTTATGTAAAAATTACTAATGAAATCTCATTTGATGTAGAGATTTTGATGAAAATGCGCTTAGGCTCTGGAATAACGCCTCTCCCGCAAGCAACGCGTCATATGACGTAGCCCGAGGCAAATAACAGAGCTCGCGGCCGCTTTCTCATTGCTGGGTGTTGATGTAGTTAGAGCAGTAGCGAGAGACAGAGAGTTTTAGATCGAGTTTTAGAGATGCCATAATGGTAAATTATTGTTTGTGGTTGTTGCACAAATTCCAGCCTGTCAGGACATCATATCCATCATTTTCCTTCTAGGAAAAACAAGGCTTTTCGGTCATGGGTGCGTTATGTGCAGGTGAATAGAGCAGACTTCACTGCCGCGTCTGCACTCGGTCGTTTGTGGCGCACATTTCACTCGCTTTAAATTGTATCACTAACTGCATTTGAAAAGCATTATTTATTTGTTGTTATGGCATGATCAATGTGGATAGTGCTAACCAGCTTGGATGGACTGGATCACTGTCAGTGTAGAATATGAGAAGACAAAATGTTGCTGGCTTAAATTAAGACAATCTAAATAGATGTTTAATCAAGAACAAAGTCAAATGTATGTTTGCTAAAGCAGATTTATTATAAAACACCAAGGTATAGCCATACAGTAGATGAATCAGCGTTAGCCGCGGTGCTAACTTACATGAACTCACTTGCCCTATTCGCCACTGGTTTTCTCGACACCACAACTCTAACGTTACTTCTTTCCTCTGCCCATTGTTCGTCTCCCGATCTCCCCCTGACTTCTATCTCGCCTAGAAGGCTCATAATTATTTGCCTGTGGGTCATCATAGGCATATTCGTCAACATCACAGAACGCGGTTTCGTCGTTCGCATCCATTGTAACCTGAGCCTGAACTTGAACAGACTCCCTCGCCAATCGTCACTTCCGGTTAGTGCGTCATAGACGCGGGAGTTATTTTATCACAATTTTTCTCAAAATATCGTTAATGGCTAAATATATATTACTCCAGTTCAGAAAATCTAGCTGTTTTATCGTCAATATACACTATGCTATATAGGGGTGTCCAACGAGCTATATACGAGTGTTGCCAACAGGAACGGTGTAGAGTGCCCTCTGGTGGACAAACTATACAACTCCAACACTCATGACATGGTTCAAGCGTGTTTCGTCCGTTTTGATTTTATTTTTGAAATATTCATTTATCAGCCATTATAACTCCTGATACCGATAGTTTGGAAAATACCTAATATCGGCCGATAATATCGGCCTGCCGATATATCGGTCTGGCTCTAATACACACCAATACATTTTGATTACGAAAAGTATGTTTTGAATTTTTAAAAATCACAGCTTCATCGCAATGTTACAAAACTTGGTGACTTTTATGCCATTATGTATGTGAACACACAAAAATTGAGGTCATGATCTGAGCATGCTAAGTGGTCTTTAAAAAATAGTCACACTTGTGGTCTTTGGTCAAAAATGACCCCCATAGGAAATGAATGGGAAATTGACAAAAACACAAAAATTCACAAATTTTTATTAATTTTTATTTTTTTTCATTTTTTTAATAAAACATCATTTTTGAGATTGTTTCAACTATATATTCAAATCCACCAAAAAAACAGCTGGGGAATTCACTCTCCATAGAGAGCTGTCTAGACATGCCATCTAGTGGTTGCACCATGATTCTACGCTTTTTCTCTATACTGTAACCAGATGGTGCTAATTTTCTTCAAAAAATATTTTTTTTCTGAAGGCCTAGACTCTATATTAAACTAAAATACTGCATTAATAATTAAAAAAAAAAAATATATATATATATATATATATATATATATAAAATATATTTTTTTTTCCATGGCAAAATAGACCATAAATATTGCATAAATATTAATAAATTCAATCAAATTGTCTCAAAATACTAAATTACAAAGAATAAATATTATAGAACAAAAATAAATTGCATTGGTTTTACTGGGATGGAGGAAATTTAATTTTTTAAGTGTCCGGTCACTTTTGACCGGGAGGATAACAAGTGTGACTCCGAAACGAAGAGCACCTGAGGGTTAAACTCTGGGACCATTTTTCATGCCGACCAAAATTTCGTTATTTCAAATGGCAAGCGCGCTCATAATGTAAAAGACGCTGGCGTGACCACAACATTGCCCAACATCAAATGCAAATGTAACGCAAGTGTAACGAAACTGCGCTACACGTTATTGTGTGGTTGACGGTTGTGTGGGTTTACTGTAGTAACACTCACATGGGATTTTGGCAGGAATAGTAGACTATAACGCTTTCGAGTAACATTACGTCAGTTTTATTTTGACATTATGAATACAATTGGTGCCTTCAAATGTTAATCTGAACTAAAAAAAACCTTTGTTTATAACTACTACAATATCACATCTCATTTTGTCCAAGGAGCCGTTTTGTTTTATATCCGTCTAATGGTGCATTCACACCGGACGCGAATAGCGCGAATGATTTCAATGTTAAGTCAATGCAAAGACGCGTTACGTGCATAAATTTCGCTTCAAACTTTTGTTTTTACGCGTATCAGTTTCATTCTTGATGCGTGAATTAACACAAAGTGGTCAAGCGTCAAACTAGATGCGGTAGACGCGAATTTGACGCACTACTCGCGTCTGGTGTGAACGCACAGTAAGAGAAGTCAAGTATTGCTCCATCAATGCTTAAAGTAAAAAAAATATATAATCATACTTTACGATGTTAGTTTTAATATAAATAAAATTAAAAAAACAAAATCATGGAAATGTTTCAGGCATTTCTTTTTGCTGTATTGAAAATGTACTTAACCGTGACACAAATGTATCATATCAAACCGAACTGTGAATTTTGTGAACCGTTACCCGCCTAGTACTTACCATAGTAATAACAGTAAATTATGCATAATTACATGCAACTAACCATTTTATCTTTAAGAATTTTTTTTAAATGTACACAAGTTCGGCTCGCAGTTTTTGGTAGTCATAACCTTATTTATAATGGTAACATAGATCAAAAACAACTAGGCCTAAATTATACCAAGGCCTATTTTATTTGTTTATCTATTGTGTTGACCCCTGAACTAATATGAAAAATTGCATCATGACAATTTTTTATTGTTTAGCCACATCGTCCAACTTTATATATGACACCGACTCAAAGATGCGGGTGTAATAATAATAATAATAAAAAAAATCTTATTTTAAACCCCAAGGTTTCAAAATGCAACATGTCCTATATTATAGTGTTGGACGGGTGTGTGTCTCTTTGCACCTGAGCAGATGCGTACATTTGGGACCATCTGATGATCCTGCATACATTTCATGGCAGAAAAGAGGAAGATGATGATGAAGAGGAGGAGGGGGAAAAGAAAGAATCAGTACAAACACACTTCTGTGACTGAACCTCCAATTACAGGTCATTTATTTAATATGGGGTTCAGTCACTCTTTTGATGCTGATATAGAGTCTGCCAGGATTTATCAAGACTTGTGGGATTCAAACCCACACATTTTATCAACCTATTAAAAAGCGATTACACTGACTAAACATATACTATCAGCGTTTAGTCCAAAGTAAACATCACTGAACATGCGGAAGCGACATGCTCAGAAAGCCTGTTCTCACCAGGGCAGTAATAAAGCTAGCATGTTACCTGTTGTTTATTCGTGGCTGGTTTAGACTGAGCTGGTTTGAGCTCTTCATGGGTGGTTAATGGAGATTTAAAGCTGCTTTTGTTGCTGTTTGCTGATGCTTTGTTGTGTTTACTGTGGACGTTTCGTCCTCTCTTCTTCAAGAGCGCTTGTTTTGATCTGCTTATCTTCATTGCTTTATTCTCCACGCTTGATTCGACACGATGTGCAAAAGCATCCCCCAGCATGATATCAGCTGCACTATACAGATAACTTTGTGTCAAATACGCCCAGATGTAAACAGAAACTGATGCTGCTGGTGCTGCAGAAGATGTTGTGGGATGTTTGGTCGTATCTCGAGGTCCGCAGAAGGTGACGGCCAAGGGAGTTTTCTAAATCAAATATTTTAATCTCTTTCTTCGCTAATTCTATTAAAATATGCGTCTGTAACGCGGTGCAAATGTGAAACCATCGCCGTTTCCTCCTTTTCCTCCCCTGTAATGGCCACATTAGCACTTGCAGCGCATGCGCTCTTACGTCATAACGGTTTGAAAACATTCGATTTGAAATGTAAAGCGATTAATTTAGGAATAAATAGACTCAAGGATAACATGTATTGACCGTATAAAACTAAATCTAAATTTTAGGTGAGGGTTTTGATTTGTGCTGCTGAGCAGCTTTTATCTGGTGGCTCAATAGAAACATATTTTTATGTTTAAATACGTGCATATTTATACAGATATCAATTAGTAAAGCGCATATTGACCATTTCGCGAAATGTAAACAACACTGGTCCAGAAGCACTTCCTGTTTCAGTTTTTTAACACTATATAAACGTTGGGATAAAGTACAACCAACAGAACATATACAACTGATTCAAAAAGTTAAACAAACATCTTTAAGATATTTTCTTTACATTTGAAATTAAGAAACTATTTACAAACTGAAACAGGAAGTGCTTCTGGACCAGCGTTGATAGATAAGGAGCAAGATAGTCCAGTCATTTTATGAAAAAAAAGGTTGAACAAACCCCAGATAGCACAAGGCTGATGTCTATTTACAACTGAACGACGTTTTTTAAGTGTTTGCTCATCTGCAAGACGTCTATAGGACGTTTCCTGCAGATGTCAAATAGACGTTTAGAAGATGTCTCTAAGATGTAACGAACATCTAATAAATGTCTATTTGACATCTGACAGGAAACGTCCTATAGACGTCTTGCAGATGAGCAAACGCTCTTAAAAATACGTCTTCCAGATGTAAATAGGACATCAAACAGCCTTTTGCTATCTGGGACTGCATTTGCAACAGACGCAAACTCAACTGATTTTGTATTCTCAATATACTGTATCATGAGTAAGAAAAAAAGCCCCAAAGAATCCCATTAGGGGGAAGTTTCGAAAAGACCCAGATTTGGCCTATTTATTTATATGCCTATATATATATATATATATATATATATATATATATATATATATATATATATATATATATATATATATATATATATATATATATATATATATATATATATATATATATATTATTTATTTTATATTTCTATATATTTTTTTTTTCCCCACGTGAATCGGGTAACATTTTTAATGTTATCTTCATGAAAATGATTGAGATGATTACTTAGCTACATCAAGACCAGGCTTGTGCAAAATTCAGAACTGAATTGAGAATGACTCCTGAATTCCAGTTCAATTCTTGAATTTGAAATGCTGTCAAAAACAGGATCTAGAATTTCAATTCAAATTTGAATTAAAGGAAGCAGAATTGCAATTCAATAAAAAAAAAAAAATCAAAGAAAGCCATATACATATTTTTCAAGTTTTTAACAACAAAGCTTTACAGTATATGTCAGATATGATTATATATTCTATAAATTATATTAGTTTGAACTATGTACAGATTAAGCAGGAAATGTTTTCCCCCAGGAATAAATATTAAAAGCTCTAGTCACAGAACAAATAATGATCTATTGTAATAGTAATTTAAAATAGAACATGAATCCATTATGACTCCATTATATGAACCTATTTCCATTATAGCAATTACTTTAGTAAATCTTCATGGGAAAAAACAATTTGGGTATATATATATATATATATATATATATATATATATATATATATATATATATATATATATATATATATATATATATATATATTAGGGCTGTCAAACGATTAATCACGATTAATCGCATCCAAAATACTTAGTTCGTATTTTACATAATTTTGCACAACTTTTTGTATTTTTACATAATTTTTAAATTACATAAATTTGTATTTTAAAAGTTTGTGTTTACATAATATATGTGGTGCACTTTGTATAATTATTTTGTATATATAAATACACACACATGCATGTATATTTAAGAATTTTTTTTATTTAAATATAAAATTTTTAAATTTATATAAAATATAAATTATATATAAATCTATTTGCAGTGTATACATGAAAATATTTCTTTAAAAAATATAAGCATGTTTGTGTATTTATATATACAAAATAATTGTACACAGTGCACCCACATATATTATGTAAACAAAAACTTTTATTTTGGATGTGATTAATCGTTTGACAGCCCTAATATATATATATATATATATATATATATATATATATATATATATATATATATATTAGAACAAAATAGATGCAGGATTGAAGAGTGACTAGTTCCGTGTAATGAAATTATGTTATTTTAAATTGCAAAATGAGTGCAATTGCACTTAGTTTTATTACTGAGGTAAAATGTGTAATTCAATTAGTTACTAATCAAATTAAAAGGAAATTGTTTTACATTGATAAAGTAATCCAAATAAAGTCACCTAAACCATTATATAAGCAATTGCATTTCCAAAATAACCTTCCTGAATGTATGTGAGATTCAACACATTCTTTCTGTTGTGTGACTGTGTGGAATTTCTTTCAATTTGCATTTATAGTGTTGCTATTATTACATATCTTTAATTAAAATTTGTCAATTAAATATTAATATGGTCAGAGCATATTTTTACCTTTCAGGTGAATCTGTTTCTGCATTGATTACTCAATTATTATCAACTTATTTGTGAAAATAAAATGTATAGAGTAGTTGATTTAGTATTTTACATTAAAATCAATCTATCTATCTATCTATCTATCTATCTATCTATCTATCTATCTATCTATCTATCTATCTATCTATCTATCTATCTATCTATCTATCTATCTATCTATCTATCTATCTATCTATCTATCTATCTATCTATCTATCTATCTATCTATCTATCTATCGCCCCCTGCTGGCCGCCTGGAGTCACTGCTGTCGGTTGTAGATGTAAGTAACGCACAGAACTGCGGGACAGTGAGCGTGGGGAATATTACTGTTTACTTCTGAGCAGGGTTTGGGAAAGCGCTCGCCTCATGGAGCTCATCTCATGAAAGTAAGCCTTTCTACCGCACGGAGCTCTTGATACAGCGGGTGAACGCCAACAGCATTGGGTTTGTGTGTGTCAAAGGCCCAGACAGCGGCTCACAGAAGCTGAGGTCCTCCAGCCCGCTCGACAGGCTTGAGCCCCGGGGCAGCTGAACACGGAGTCCCGCTCGAGAGCATGGCTCAAACCGGAGCGCCTCCTCGGTGGAGGAACTGTCCCAGAAGAGGACAACCTGTGGCTGGTGAGCATATACCAAACTGTTGTCAACAAAGCTGCTCTGCTAATCCACACTCAGTCTCATTAATGCAATAATTCAGCTTCTTAGAGTTAGACTATTATGGAGAGCATGAATGCACTCGATCACTGAACTGTGCGGCTGCTGCTTCAGTGAAACCAGATTAAACTGATTTCAGTCTAACAGAAAGCTGCCGTTAGCCTGTGCTTGGCTAGCACTGCGTCGTTTGCCAAAATGAACCAATGATAACTTTGCCTAAATGAACTAATGATGACTTAATGTGCGTGTGTTTTCAAATGGGCGCGTGTACGAGGTCAAGATACATACGAGGGCCACTCTAAACTTGTTTGTTGGGTCTGTTTTTTTTAAATGGAGTGGCTAGCGAGATTAGCTCGCTACAAGCAGATCAACACAAGTTACGTCACTGGACGAGAGGCGGGAGCGGCGTCGTGTTCGAATTCTACTATGGCTAAGGGCTTGATTCATGAATATTAATCACGCAATGTTACGCTCGGCGTCCTGATTGGCTGAGAGCCAGGCGTCGGCAGGATTGTAACGAATCGCACTATGGCGAACCAAGACTGCATAAATATACGTTGAACTAACTCGACCTCCATGTACACTATGATGAACCATATAATATATAGATACGACTTCAACTATAACGTTAGTGTTTTGCAAAGCAGCGGTTCCTTACCTATTTGGTCAGCTGAACACTTAAAAAAATAATTAAATGGACGTTTCCCCTGACATTTCATGCAGTGAGTGTTCTTACTTTCGCGTGTATCTAAGAACATGGATAATGGTTGTTTTGGCATCTAAGATCAGAGAAAAGTATTAAACTTGAAGGAATAGTTAACTTTAAAAAAGGAATTTGGTCATAATTTTTCAAAACCCTCATGTTTTTTTCAAACCTGTATGAGTTTCCTTCTTCTGGTGAACACAAAAGCAGATATTTTGAAGAATATGGGTTATCAAACAGTTGATGGACCCCATTGAAAAAAAACACACTGTTTGATAACTCATGTTCTTCAAAATATCTTCCTTTCGAGGTTTGAAACAACTTGAGGGTGAGTTAATGATGACATTTACATTTTTAAGTGAAATATTCCTTTAAATGTGCTACATGTCATGAATATTATGTTTTAATACCATTGTATTACCCAAAATTGTATTTTGGCACCACAGAAATACTTTCTGTAAAGGTTTCACTGAACCAAGGTTCCTCTCCTCAGGTAAATTTCTGCCCATGAAGACCATGCTTGGACCTCGGTACGATGACAAAGTGCCCGAGGAGAACCGGTTTCATCCCAGCATGCTGTCCAACTATCTCAAAAGCTTGAAGGTATATGGAGGATCCTCTGAGATGGATCTGTAATGCTCTTGTTCTGACTGAGCTGTGTTGATGTGATACTCACCTGTCCGCAGGTGAAGATGGGTTTGCTGGTGGACCTGACCAACACCAGCCGCTTCTACGATCGAGCCGAGATCGAAAAAGAAGGAATCAAATACGTCAAACTTTCCTGTAAAGGGTATGTGAACCTCCGCATATGAAAATTGTGTTTTTTTGTTCTGAAATGCAATGCAACAGCGCATAAGAGAAGATGTATATATTTAAGAAATATTTGCATGTATATGTATATACTGTATAGAGCCAGACTGATATATCGGCTGGCCGATATTAGGCATTTTCCAAAATATCGGTATCAGCAGTTATAATGGCCGATAAATAAATATTTCAAAAATAAAATAAAAACGGACGAAACACGCTTCAATCATCTCTCCCTGGTCTGTTACATTGAAAATGTATGTTTTACAATTTGCAGCATGATGATATCTATTGCTAAATTATGGCTCATCATAGACTAGGTAACCACAAGCTAATGCCACAATCATCAGTGGAAGACCGCTAACGTTAACATTAATGAGCTTGGAAACCACAATGAACTTTTTCTGCCTAAATAAAGTGATGATTTCTGTATTTATAACTAGCATATCTCTAGTTACAGTCCCTGCGTTGTAAAATGTAAGTTATACTTGCGAGGAGTGAACATTTAGACATAGAGAAAAAGTATCAAACGTATCTTGTGCAGAAAAGTTAGCTTTACTTTTACACAAGTGTGAAATCCAACAATATTTAATAAAAATAAATATATACGGCCGATATATCGGATTTTAAAACCCAAAAATATTTGTATCGGTATCGGCTTTCAAAATCCTTTATCGGTCAGGCTCTAATACTGCATTTATATAATTTGATAATGCAGTTTTTTCTTAAATATATACACGCATGCACAAAATAATTATACTCAGTTCACACATATATCATGTAAACACAAACTTTTATTTTGGATGCGATAAATCATTTCACAGCCCTAATATAAAAATGAATAAATAACCAAAACATGGCATTTAGTTAACATATTCAAATCACAAAAAGGTTACAAACTGTAAGCTTACACTAAGTCACAAATTTGTCTTGTGTGTGTGTGTGTGTTTTTTCAAACAACCAAAATAAACATTTTGGAAAATGTCATTAAATAATTAGTGTAAACTTATTTTTATGATTAAAATACGATGCAAAACGACAGTAACGACAAATTTGAAGCTTTATTATAATTAAATTGTATAGGGAATTAGCATGAAAGCGTGTGTGTGCTCAGACTGCCTTTTCATTTAACCTTTGCTTTGTGTGAATAGACCTTCATGTGTGACTTTATTCTGCGTGAACATGATCCACGAAACCATGAAGGTTTTAGCCACTCAGAGACGTCAGATCTGTTGCTGCCGTATGATGTCATTACTAATGGATCTGTGTGTGTGCCGTTCGAGCCTCTCTGCCATAGATATGTATATAAAGGCTAGATGTGCTACGGCGGAGTTTCTATCGTCATCACCGGCGGCCATCTTGTCACAGACAAGCTGATGTAAGATGAGTGGTCAGCACGAACACAAATACTCGTATCTCGTTGAAATCTTGACGGATTTACAAACGGTTTGGTTTCTTACAAACGTCATTAATGTGGCTATAATTATCTGGATGATTATTTATTCATACACTTCTTATTCATAAGTATGCAGTGTCATAACTACATCTCTGACGTTTATAACAAACCAAACGGTTTGGTTATGGTTATGGTTACTTAAATAGTACATGTACCATTAACACAATGTTACGAGTGAGCGAGCTGCCTGTGACAAGATGGCCGCCAGGTGCAGACGACGATCTCCATTGGCCAGCAGCGCTGACGACACATCTAGCCTTTATATACATATCTATGCTCTCTGCTGTAGCTGACATGCTAGCATTGATCGTTCATGCTAACATCATGTGTTTGTCTCACTCAGCCACGGTGAATGCCCCACAGCAGAGACTACAGAGATGTTCATCAGACTGTGCGAACACTTCATAGAGAAGACGCCCACCGAGCTCATCGGTAAGACCAGCCGGCTCAGCTTTGACACTTTTACTTGATTTTGTTTTTGGAAACCCTTATTCCAACAATTAGACTGTGTGCTATCTAGTCCGCAATCTATCTATATGACTTTTATGCTGATTTCCAATTTCCACTTGTTATTTTTCTCACTTGAGGAACAGACTGCCGTGCCTCTATTATGTTTTATCTGATATGCTCGTTCCTGCAGTGAGTAATACTGGTAAGCAGTCTGCAAAGTTTTAAAGATCGAAGTGCAGATAAAGTGCAGTTATTGCCTCCCGAAAGACAGACGTGATTCTGACCTGGCTCAAACGAGTCGTCAGTATTTCCTAGGGCTGGGTATCGGCAAGAGGCTCACGATTCGATATGTGTCACGATGGCGTCATTTCAAAAGTGAGGGGGACAGAATGTCAAGTGTAATACCAAGTGTCAGGTTTTTGCTTAACCCTCAGGTGCTCTTCGTTTCGGAGTCACGCTTGTAATCTTCCTGGTCAAAAGTGACCGGACACCTAAAAATGAAACTTTCTCCATCCCAGTAAAACCAATGCAATTTATTTTTGTTCGATAATATTTATTCTTTTTAATTTAGTATTTTGAGACAATTTAATTGAATTTATTAATATTTATGCAATATTTATTGTCTATTTTTGCCATGGAAAAATATATATATTTTTCTATATATATATTATTTTTTCAAAAAAACATTGATGCAGTATTTTAGTTTAATATAGAGTCTAGGCCTTCAGAAAAAAAAAATATTTTTTGAAGAAAATTAGTACAGTATAGAGAAAAAGCGTAGAATCATGGTGGAACCACTAGATGCATGTACAGCTCTCTATGGAGAAGCATGTGAATTCCCCAGATATTTATGAACACATTTTTGTTGTTGTTGTTTTTGGTGGATTTGAATATATAGTTGAAACAATCTCAAAAACTATTTCTTATAAAAAAATTGACAATTCACTTGGTTTTTTTTCTTTCATTTTTTTACAATTTCCCATTCATTTCCTATGGGGGTGATTTTTGACCGAAGACCACAAGTGTGACTATTTTTTTAAGACCACTTAGCATGCTCAGATCATGACCTCAATTTTTTGTGTGTTCACATACATAATGTCATAAAAGTCACCAAGTTTCGTAACATTGCGATGAAGCTGTGATTTTTAAAATTTCAAAACATACTTTTTGTAATCAAAATTTATTGGTGTGTATGTGTATAAAAGTGTGTTTGTATGAGTGTGTGTGTTGGTGGGTTATCTGTTTTGCACTCTAGATGTTGTAGAGTCTCACCCCTTTCCTGCGGTGTACTTTTTTTTAGAATTGTGGCCGATTTGTAGATTGTACCTACACAAATTCAGAGATTTTTTTTTTTGTCAATTTCCCATTCATTTCCTATGGGTCGGTCATTTTTGACAGAAGAGCAAAAGTGTGACTCATTTTTTTATGACCACTTAAATTGCTCGAATCATGACCTCAATTTTTTTGTGTGTTCACATACTCAATGCCATAAAAGTCACCAAGTTTCGTAATTTTCTGAAGAAGCTGTGATTTTTAAATATTCAAAGCAGATTTCTATAATCACAATTTATTGGTGTTTTTGTGTATAAAAGTGTGTGTGTGTGTGTGTGTAGGGGTGGGTACGTCTGTTTTGCACTCTTGATGTTTTAGAGTGTCACCCCTTTAATGCTGAGCACTTTTTTTTCTGCATCGTGGCCGATTTGTAGATTGTACACACAAAAATTCTCAAAGTTTTTGTGTTTTTGTCAGTTTCCCATTCATTTCCTATGGGTCGGTCATTTTTGACCGAAGAGCACAAGTGTGAGTAGACCAGAGTAGACCAATCACAACAGACTGGGTCATCTGACCAATCAGAGCAGAGTAGACCAATCACAACAAACTGGGCCATCTTTCCAATCAGAGTAGACCAATCACAACAGACTGGGACATATGAGCAATTAGAGCAGAGTAGACGAATCGAAGTGCGAAAGACATTTTAGAGTTACTGAAAGTGAACATGCTGTGCTAAGAAACACATTTAAAGCCAGCCGGAAAATATTTAATATTTAATATTAAACAGAAATAAAAACCAAGCCCCCCCCAAAAAAAATGTCCTGTTGCTTGTTTCATCTGGTTATTTGTCCCTCGCTGTCATTTATGAACATTTACGAACACCCCCCCCCCCCCCGAAATAATTTAATTTATAAATAATTTAACCAGTTAAATGAATTTTATACAATTTTAAATTTACAGGTTTGCTTTTTAATTGTTTTAAATTAACATCATCAATGCACAAATGAAACCTCTTTTCGTAAGTATTTTCTTATTTTTATTTTTCATTGAACTAAAATGAATGTGGATTTAATAAGTTCTGATGCGCGTTTAGATATATGATATGATAGAGACAAGAATAGATGAACGAGAATGAAAGTAAAATTACATTTCATTTGATGGCTAAATAAATGGCTGAACCATCCAGGCGTGATGAATGAGGCATCATGGGAGATTTTATTGAGTCAGTGACACAGTGATGAACTCTATGAATAATTCTCATCAGTGCTTATGTGCAGCCAATGACTGAGGTGAAATATATGAAATAGAAATAGTATGTAACGTGTCTTTTTGATCAATTTAATGTGGAAAAAATCCCCAAACATTAGTTCAAATTCAGATATATCAAAACAAATTGTTTTTACACATTGAAATATTTTCAGTCTCTGCTTTGTCACCTAAACCTGAGGTTTGGTTTTACACAAGTGAGTGTTGGGTTTGTGATTGTGCAGTTTGAGCTTGTCCTGCTGGAGGCGCTCTTGAGTCGCTGGGATCCTGCTAAATGAGATGCGAGAGGATGGAGTATTATGAGTGTCATTGTTATCGCCACGGCAACAGAGTGATTGACACCGCAGGGAACATGGGAACGCAGAGAGTCTGAGCTCAGGGCAGCAGAGCAACACATGTGAAGCGCTAGATCACTCTCATTATTAATCAGTGAAGTTAGCTAACCTGGAAAAATCATAATTCATAACATAATTCATCAGTACTCCAGATAATTATTGTGTTTGCAAGCACTATAAACAGGCAAAAATACTAAAAAACCTGTAGACTTTCACTGAAGGAGGGAGCTGAACATCACAGAGCTGATGAAAAGATCATAATTGATCTGAATGTAACATTAACATGAGGAAATGGGGCGCACAAGTCATCGGAATAAAACTGAAATTGTGATATCAAAGGTGAAATCAGAAATTGCGCCCGGCTTTTCTTCCCTATTGATGTATACCGACGTGAAACGGCTTAACATGGAGCGGGACGCATGGGACAGGACGTGATTGATTGTATGTTAATGTGACTAGAGGAAGTGTGAGTGATAAAGCTGCATGAGTTTGTGTGAAGCACTGCTCTCTCTCTCTGAGGGTCCAGTGCTGAGTTCACACAAACCCAATGCAAAATTCACAACCGCACTCATTCCTATTCAAATGAATTGATTTTGACTGAAATGTGACAGTAGCTCCACAGGGTCCTGGGGGACGGATGTATAGAGAGCTTAAGCCCCTCCCCTTCCGGTCGACCACCATGGGTCCTTATTTCGGAAAAAAATATGTATGGTAGTCAATGGCGAGAGACAACAAATATTTTGACCTTGTTTGAATTGTGCCCTGATTTACACATATGATGTTTGTCAATTTAAATGATACAGTTTACAATCAAGAAAGTTGCAGTTTGATGTAAAACTGTTGAGGTATAAGACTGTGAAAATACGTAATTACAAAGACTACAAACCCCAATGGAGCACATTTTCTCTCAATGAATGAAGCTAACTTTGGTGAAGCTAAAAGAAGCTACCTTTACTGAAGCCAACTTTGCTGAAGCTCACAGAAGCTAACTTTACTGAAGTTAACTTTACTGAAGCTAGCAGAAGCTAACTTTACTGAAGCTAACTTTGCTGAAGCTAACAGAAGCTAACTTTACTGAAGCTCACAGAAGCTAACTTTACTGAAGTTAACTTTACTGAAGCTAGCAGAAGCTAACTTTACTGAATTTAACTTTACTGAAGTTAGCAGAAGCTAACTTTACTGAAGCTAACAGAAGCTAACTTTACTGAAGCTCACAGAAGCTAACTTTACTGAAGTTAACTTTACTGAAGCTAGCAGAAGCTAACTTTACTGAAGCTCACAGAAGCTAACTTTACTGAAGCTCACAGAAGCTAACTTTACTGAAGTTAACTTTACTGAAGCTAACAGAAGCTAACTTTACTGAAGCTAACAGAAGCTAACTTTACTGAAGCTAACAGAAGCTAACTTTACTGAAGCTCACAGAAGCTAACTTTACTGAAGTTAACTTTACTGAAGCTAGCAGAAGCTAACTTTACTGAAGCTAACAGAAGCTAACTTTACTGAAGCTCACAGAAGCTAACTTTACTGAAGTTAATTTTACTGAAGCTAACAGAAGCTAACTTTGCTGAAGTTAACTTTACTGAAGCTAGCAGAAGCTAACTTTACTGAAGCTACCTTTACTGAAGCTAACTTTACTGAAGCTCACAGAAGCTAACTTTACTGAAGTTAATTTTACTGAAGCTAACAGAAGCTAACTTTGCTGGAGCTAACTTTGCTGAAGCTAACTTTGCTGAAGCTAGGGTAACCATATTTTGATTACCAAAAACCAGGACACTCGGCCTGGCAAACAGATGGGCCTACACAAATGATACTCGAAGTTTACTCAAAGATACCTTATTAATTTCAATACATTTAAAGTAGGTTATGCCTCCTCTGTATAGATAGAAAATTGTTATATTGTTATATGAAAACAGGACAGTTGGTCACCCTAGCTGAAGCTACTAGAAGCTAACTTTACTGAAGCTAGCAGAAGCTAACTTTACTGAAGCTAGCAGAAGCTAACTTTACTGAAGTTAACTTTACTGAAGCTCACAGAAGCTAACTTTACTGAAGCTAACAGAAGCTAACTTTACTTAAGCTAACTTTACTGAAGCTAACAGAAGCTAACTTTACGGAAGCTAACTTTGCTGAAGCTAACTTTGCTGAAGCTAACTTTGCTGAAACTAACGTTGCTGAAGCTAACAGAAGCTAACTTTACGGAAGCTAACGTTACTGAAGCTAACTTTACTGAAGTCAACTTTACTGAAGCTCACAGAAGCTAACTTTACTGAAGTTAACTTTACTGAAGCTAACAGAAGCTAACTTTACTGAAGCTAACTTTACTGAAGCTAACAGAAGCTAACTTTACGGAAACTAACTTTGCTGAAGCTAACAGAAGCTAACTTTACGGAAGCTAACGTTACTGAAGCTAACTTTACTGAAGTTAATGTCTGTCATTGTTTCTATAGTCTTCCATTATAATCGTAACGTTAAGCCGTCATGCCTGAGTGTGTTGTACCAGACTGCACACACACAAGCAGCGGATCTTGCTTGTCGTTTCGCCTCCCGGGAGATGTAGTTCATTGAGTGATTTTCACATAAAACTAAATGTTACTCTTCTGTTTTATGACAGACTTTCTTGACTTTCATAATTATATTTTAAATTGACAAACAAAATGTGTAATTGAGGGCACAGTTCAGACAGAATAAGATAAGCTGTCTCTCGCCATCGACTACCATACATATTTTTCCCGAAATAAGCTCACATGAGCCGGAAGTGGAGGGGCGGGGCTTAGGCTCTCTATTGCCCAGCCGTTGTACGCATCATCAGAGAAGGGGGCGGGCATTGTTTATGTTTTTGATTAAGGATTATGAGGGCATAATAATTCATATGAACCAGTTATAATAAACACTGCAGTGAAAAAACAAGTACTTAAAAAGAATTGTCAATTTTGAGTCCATTCTCATTTAAAAATATACGTAAATTCTCGTTGTGTAAAGAAATGTAAACTTGTATAAAGCATATTAACGTTCATATCTGAAAGTTTTTAAATCCGCCATGAAAAGGCTGTTAAGTTGTTGTAGTCTTTTCTTTCTCTATTGTGTCGAATATTAAAGTGAAACGCTTCAGGAACAAGAACAAATGTGGGCGGGGCTTGGCTTTGTCTGTTGGGAATTGATTGGATGGTTGTGGTTTGCTATTGGTGGATCTCATGTGAGTGACAGGTTGACAGAGAAGAGATGCTGCAAGAGGGAGGGGAAGATATTTTAGCTAAAGATAATGAATGAATTTAACAGAATAATGATGTGCACGAATAAATCATTTCGAATAAACACTGCAATACTCCATATGAAAAATAAGAAAGGCCATTTTAGATTTCATGCTGTGTGTACAGATGTGTTTGTACATATGTGATGTAATGACGCAAAGACGCCACCAGTCTGTGCCACTGGAATCCACTAGTACCACTGGAATTAAAAACATTATTACAAGCTTTGAATCGAGCTAAGGCAAGCAGAGAGTGTTGAACACTGGCTGGTTATTTCTCAAATAAGTATTCTTCCGGTCATTTCTAAAATTGCAGAAAAATGGGTGGCAGAGCAGACTGTCCAGTACTTAAACAGTAGCTCACCCTCTTTTCACTGAAATGGCTACGTGCCTTTTTAATCGAGAAAATAAAATCTTTTCTTGACAAGGGGGGAGTAGTAGGGACGGTATTCTCGGATCTCAGAAAAGCTTTTGATACAGTGAACCACTCAGTTCTACTCAACAAGTATAATATTATCTTCTAAAAAATATAATTTATATATTAGCCTTTAAAATATAATATTATTTTTTATTGCCTTTTTTTATTATATCACATATTTTAGTAGTTATCATAAATTAGGTATCATTTGAAAGCTTATAAACACAGAATTCATGCGGTGAAAACCGTTTTATAATTGAACGTTGCGTTACCATAGAAACTGTACTTATTTTATCAGGCTCCTCCCCTTTTGGGCGTCATAATTTCATAATTTATGATCAAAACCTTTTCTAATGTTGACAAAACACATATTGTCGGAAAGGTCTGAGTCTCAAGGTTCCAAATTTTGTGACAGAATTGATATTTGGTCAGAAATGTATTAATTTGTTAAGGCAGAATGTATACAACTAAATCCAATGGAATTCAATGGCACCCGGTGACTATTTTTAGTACTATAAACAAAATCTCATGGGAACTTTTTGTGATATCAACTTCAAATTTGGAACACCACTTGGTTAGATTTATGGCTTTGATTTTATAGTAATTTTAGAGTAAAAAATATTTTGTAAAATATATATTTTATATAAAATAAAATAAAATATATACAGTGTATTTGATTTACTGTAAACTTAAACTTCCATAAATTTTTCATACTTTCATTTTTTGAAGTGTTTTCACTTCAGCATCTGCTGAGTGTTTTCTTTAAAAAAGACCAAACTTGGGTCTATATTCCAAAGCATTCTTGAATTACAACCGTTTAAGTGTGAATAGTGCATTTTAACCCCATTCTCAAAAAGGCAGTTTATTTATATAGCACGTTTCAGCAGTAGTGCAATTCAAGGTGCTTTACAAAATACAAACATAAAAACACAAAAGCAACATTAAAAATACAAGAATAAAAGAAAAGATATACAATGCAATACAATGAATGAATGAGAAAAAAAAAATTAAGAATACGCAACATTAAATAAATAGGTCTTCAACCTTAATTTAAAAGAACTAAGCGTTGTTGCGAACTTACAATCGTCGGGGATTTTATTCCAGATATGTGGCGCATAAAAACTGAACGCTGCTTCCCCCTTTTTAGTTCTAACCCTGGGGACCCTTGGGGAAAAAGGGGGGTGACAGCTAAGGGGTTAATATATATTATAGCCTTTTTGTAAATGTGTTTTGTGTATTTAATTATTGTAACAGGTACAGTGTATCCTAAGTTATCTTGTTATTTTTTAGTCAATTTGCCATAGACTTATAAATGTATTTTCTTGTTTGTATTGTAATGCTTTTTTTACATCTTGGCCAGGGGACCACAGATGAAAAATAGCCTTTTGGCTAATTCTGGCTTTTTTAACCATGTTTGTTCATGCGTTTTATGAAATTGCACTGTCCCCTTTTAAATAAACCAATCAAATCAAATAATTTTTAGCCCAAAAAATGAGCTTTAAGTTTGTGAGTCGCTTGTGTGTTCATGAGTTAGCAGAGGTACTTATTCTCGTAGTGACACCACAATGATTCCTCGATGATTCGAGCCACGTGATGAATGCTTTTCAGGTCGTTTATTCTCAGGAATGAGAGTCTGGCGGGGTTTCATCAGTTGTAGGATGGTGTGTATGTATGTAAAGTGGTCACATGATTTGTGAAGCGCTGTGGGAGTGTGAAGCGTAACACTGGTGAGGAGTAGCGAGCGCTTAAATTAGTTTTCAGCGCTTCTCTGAAATGAGAAATATTAGGTGTCTTTAACTACTCTGCCAGTTTACTGTTATATGATATATTATATATATATATATATATATATATATATATTCATGTTGTATTGCACACACACACACACACACTACTAACAATAAACATGTAGAGTAGTTAAAGACACTTGTGCTGCTAATGAGATGGGATTATTAGATGTAATTTCAGAAATTAATTAATTAATTACATGCAGGTATATATTTTTAATAAATATAGTACAATGTAAAAACATCAAACATTTGATCAAATGATTCATTTAAATGTTACTACATAGTAAAGAGTAAATACACTTCATTATCTTTATTAATTAAATTGTAATTTACCAGTTAACTTGAACTATTCAAAAGTTAAAATAAGAGAGCAAGTATATCAGTATCAGAATTGATAAAAGTTGTTTGTTAAAATCGGTGTCAGCCAAAAAATAAAATAAAAACCAGTGCGTCCTCAATTACTGTTAAATACTGTCAAATGTATAATTGTGAGGTACAAACTTTGAATTTCCTTATTAATTACAGTGAAAAACCGTTAAAGAGCGTTCCCAGAAGTCCCCGCTTTACACATCGCATTACATATTAGTATATTTTATTAAAATTGTATATTTTTTAATCAGTAATGCACATAAGGGTGTTTTGTGTTACATTTTAGTTAATGTTTATTGCATTATTTTAGTATAGTGTGTTACCCTGACACCACGTAAATGAGCTTTCATACTTATAAAGCCACATGACAATTCATCATAGTTTATCATATTTAACTGGTACATTAACATTATGTAAATTAATGAAATATATAGTTAAAAGTTGTAAAATATGCAGATACCAACAAACATGGAATACCTGAAACAGTGTGTATAGCGCTGTGAGTTTCTGTTACGTCTCTCCCAGTGAATGAATCTGAGCTCGATGCTGCATCTGATGACAACCCAGTATCCCCAGTGCTGTCTTTGCAACCCTTTCAGTGCGTTTCTGTTGTGTTTGGGGAGTTTTCTCAGACCACACCGTGATGCTCTAAGCCAAAAACCCTCTCGGTAGATGTTCAAGTGTATAAATAACACGGTAAATCCCTACAAAGTGCCTCAGACACCCATCAAAGCCCAGACATCAATGAGTGGAGCATCTGTGGAGTGGCTTAGACTTCACTGTTTGCATCACTGTGGTCTGAAAGTTTTCTTTGTTAAATCACTATCTGACTGGCACAGCTGTGGGGTTTGATATGAACTCACACTGATGAGTGTGTGGCATTTGCCGTGTTCGCCTCTGATGAAATCTATATTTTTGTATTGCTTGAGGATATAATCCCAGAAATACCAATACAGCTGAGCCCATGTGAGAATGATTTGATAAGAAATCTCATTTGGCGACACTTTGTCGAGTCATTGGAAGTGTAAATCTGATGTTGAAGGCAGGCTGATGAAGAACTCGTAGACATTACGCCTGGTTGAATCTGTCCATTTGACATTTGGCTTGCGTCCACTTTGGAAAAACGTTTCCTGTTGCCTGTGATTTACTAATAAAGACACTTTATCGGGGTCTGTAGATAACATGTGAAACTCTTCTCCACTTGTACAGGAGTTTCACTCCCTGGGGAATGTATAGAGAAGGTCTTATTGGAAATGTTTCATCAGGGCACATTATTACGCTATTATTCGTAATGTTTCATGAAAGCCTAATAACTCGAGCCACCTCTGAAACGTCTCTTATTTCCATCTAACCTCTCCTAGACTGTGCTGGCCATTTCCTGAATACCTTGAGTTCTGTGTTAAATAACAGTGACTGCTCCGATCAGATCCGTGTCATTGACTACACTGCAGCCCCACCGTGACATGCGTTGATTTCTGCTTAAATTAGTCAGATTCAGAAATCACTGATTTGATGCTCAAGAAACATTTCTCATTATAATCAATTAGAGCTGTGTTTCGATTCAAATTTCAAGAATCGATTCGATTCCGATTCTCAAGATCTTGAATCGATTATCATTATTCGATTCGATCCGATTCGATCCGATCCTATTCGATCCGATCTTTGAGATTTAGATATTTGTTTTTGAAAAAAAAGCATTTTTCCAGCTGTTACCTGAATTACAGGACTGTAGTTATGCAACATATTGATACTAATAGTATCAATATGTTGCATAACTACAGTACTGTAATAATTTATTATAGACATTCAACTGCAAATTAGTAGCCTATATTTGTTGTAAAGAACAATCCCCGCATAACCGTGATATTAACGTTTTTTATAAGGCTATACCCTTCTTGTTTTGAACTTCATGCATGTGTATTGAAAGTTAGACTAGTTCATAATAACGATAACGAGACTGTTTATCGTGGTGATGTGTAGCCTACAGAGGCTTCACACAGACAGTGAATGAAAGAGACCGGCAGAGCGCGTGCGATTACCGGCGTCTGTCTTCTTTGAAGTCATATGTATTAACGAAAAGCTTGCCGTGCCAAATAACGCGAAATAGTTGTCGAGTCATCCTTTTAACGTTCACGTTACGGGTATTTACCATAAATGCGCGTCAGCAGCAGCGCTGATCAGCATCCCACAGCACGAGGAAACCGCAAGGAAATAAAATTAGAGACTCACGCATTGAATCAATGCCATTTGCCCATGCGACGCATTGCTGCTCAGCTGAGCCTTAAGTGGAACTCAAAGGTAAAAATAATTAACACCTTGAAGTTGTTTCATTACATATATTTTAATAATGAATCTGCTTTTTTGAACGTGTTCGTTGAATGAACGGTTTAATGAATCAAAGTCCATTATCGTAACAATGTGCGCGCTGAGTGAAAGCTTTCAATGCGCACATAGGGATCACTCGCGGCAAGTTAAAGTTCACGGGGAAAATGGCCTATTAATAAATCGATTCTTTGAGCTACGGATCGATCTTTAGAAATTAATATGAAAATCGATTCAGAATCGTGAATCGATTTTTTCAACACAGCACTATAATCAATGATGAAAATAGTATCATTCTTTGATGAATAGAAAGAACATTGTATCAAAGAACACTGTAACATTTTTTACTCTTTACTCTCACTTAAGTTTTAGTATTGAACGGTAATGTGAACCCTTAGATTTAACAGCTGACCATCTTGTGATAGCCATAACCTCCAGCAAACATGTCCTGTAATTGCTGCTCAGACCTTCACAGTTCATCAGCTGTTTTATTGCAAACCTTACAACCTAAGCCGGGGTGAGGTCAGGAGTCCCTCCATCACACGAGTGCCTTGACAAATGCTACACACTGACAGAACATAACGATATGAGCCTTGATGTTATATTTGGTTTTCCCCCAGTAATACAGAATGGCGTTGAGGGGCCTGTCTGTCCTTAATGGCTATCTTAAATGTTGCACCTTGGGTTATTGTCGTTATCTAAAACTAAAACCATACAATTCTTTTAACATAAAATAAATTGAACTGAAATAAAACAATAAATAAAACCAATTTTATTACAGCTAGAAGTCAAACATACCAGCTGTGAATCAGTCTAACAACGAGCAGCAGATTTCATAAAATGTTGTTCATCAAATCCTCCCCAACTAAGCAAGCCAAAAGCCAAAGGCGACAGTGGGAATGAACCGAAACGCTATCAGTGACAGAATGGAGAAAAAATCCCTTGGGGGAACCCAGGCTCAGTCAGGGGCCAACGAGTGAACAGTGTGTGACTATGATCCAGGCAACATCACAGGTCAGAAGTCAGATTGGATCAGAGTATTATCCCGTTCATCTGGTTGAAGATGGGAGTCCTCAGTTCAGGGATCCTGCTCCTGGAGGGTCACTGTCCTGCAGAGTTCAGATGATCAAGCTCTTACGACACACTTTCAGATAGGTGTGTTGAGACGACACGTGTCCAGACAGGTGTGTTGAGGAGACACGCGTCCAGACAGGTGTGTTGAGGAGAGGCGGGTCCAGACAGGTGTTGAAGCGACACACTTCCAGACAGGTGTGTTGAGGAGAGGCGGGTCCAGACAGGTGTGTTGAGGAGAGGCGGGTCCAGACAGGTGTTGAAGCGACACACTTCCAGACAGGTGTGTTGAGGAGAGGCGGGTCCAGACAGGTGTGTTGAGGAGACATACGTCCAGACAGGTGTGTTGAGGAGACATGCGTCCAGACAGGTGTGTTGAGGAGACATACGTCCAGACAGGTGTGTTGAGGAGACATGCGTCCAGACAGGTGTGTTGAGGAGACATGCGTCCAGACAGGTGTGTTGAGGAGAGGCGGGTCCAGACAGGTGTGTTGAGGAGACATGCGTCCAGACAGGTGTGTTGAGGAGACATGCGTCCAGACAGGTGTGTTGAGGAGAGGCGGGTCCAGACAGGTGTTGAAGCGACACACTTCCAGACAGGTGTGTTGAGGAGAGGCGGGTCCAGACAGGTGTGTTGAGGAGACATACATCCAGACAGGTGTGTTGAGGAGACATGCGTCCAGACAGGTGTGTTGAGGAGACATGCGTCCAGACAGGTGTGTTGAGGAGACATACGTCCAGACAGGTGTGTTGAGGAGAGGCGGGTCCAGACAGGTGTGTTGAGGAGACATGCGTCCAGACAGGTGTGTTGAGGAGACATGCGTCCAGACAGGTGTGTTGAGGAGAGGTGGGTCCAGACAGGTGTGTTGAGGAGACATACGTCCAGACAGGTGTGTTGAGGAGAGGCGGGTCCAGACAGGTGTGTTGAGGAGAGGCGGGTCCAGACAGGTGTGTTGAGGAGACATACGTCCAGACAGGTGTGTTGAGGAGAGGCGGGTCCAGACAGGTGTGTTGAGGAGACATGCGTCCAGACAGGTGTGTTGAGGAGACATGCGTCCAGACAGGTGTGTTGAGGAGAGGTGGGTCCAGACAGGTGTGTTGAGGAGAGGCGGGTCCAGACAGGTGTGTTGAGGAGACATGCGTCCAGACAGGTGTGTTGAGGAGAGGCAGGTCAAGACAGGTGTGTTGAGGAGACACGCTTGCAGACAGGTGTTGAAGCGACACGCTTGCAGACAGGTGTGTTGAGGAGACACGCGTCCAGACAGGTGTGTTGAGGAGAAACGCTTCCAGACAGGTGTGTCGAGGCGACACGTGTCCAGACAGGTGTGTTGAGGAGTTACGCTTCCAGACAGGTGTGTCGAGGCGACACACTTCCAGACAGGTGTGTTGAGGAGTTACGTGTCCAGACAGGTGTGTTGAGGAGTTACGTGTCCAGACAGGTGTGTTGAGGTGACACGTGTCCAGACAGGTGTAGGGCTGTCAACTTTAGTCGTTTAGTCGACTAATCGGTCGATGCCGTCTTGGTCGACTGACATTCTTATTGGTCGACCAGTCGCATTTTTTTTTTTTTACCAATAGAAAGAATTTTTCAATGATTTACTCCTGGATATTTATTACTTTATGAGCAGTTATTTATTGCTGTATTCTAAATATAATTAGCCTATGTTTTGTCCCCAACTTTAAAATGCTTTAATTTAGGCTATTTTTGTAACAGCGCCACAGTTTAGCGCACACACATAATACACTCGGGTCGGGAACCGCATGTGGCCGGCTGCGCTGCTGCTTCGCTCTCGGTAAGGGATGCTGTATTCATTCAGTTAGAACGCTGCTTTTTTTGGCTTTAGTCGACAAAATGTCCAGAAAATCGAAATCTTTTGTCTGGCTGCATTTTAAAACAAAGACGACAAGACTGTGGAGGGAGGCGACCGCGTTGCTCCATTGCGAGCGAACAAGTCGCGCGCCTACAGAACCTGAGCGTGCAAAAGACGTGCCTTTTAACGGCTATCATGCTGACTCAATATATTGTGTTTTTTTATATGTTTTCGTTTTTATTTGTACTCTTGACACATTTGAAAATAGCCTAAATAATGCAACAAAACGAAAATAAACCTACGCAGCCCTACAGCCTATTATTAGGATTGTTTTTAGGCTATTTGGGTTTTTTGTGTGTTGTTTTAAAACGCCTTGATCGTCAGGACAAAAGTTAACCCATAGCTTTGAAAGTAAAGAAGAATATAAAGCCTGTATAAACGAGAGCTTTTGTTGGGATTTTTCATTATGTGGCAGATAGCAGTTATATTTTTTGCAGCGTGTGGTGTGGTGAGGTGCGCGATTGTGACTGTTATAGACCTAGGACAGAGCTCCTCACTTTTTGCAGTTAAAAAATCACTTATTTTCAAATAATTGTATTATTATTATAGTTTTATTTATTTGTGATCTTTTTTCGTTGTTGTTTTATAAATAGTCAATGACAATTGTTTAAAAAATGTTCAATCAAAACGTCACGTTTTTTTTTTTTAGTCGACTAATCGTTGCGCAGGACAAGACTTTGGTCGACTAAGGATTTCTTTGGTTGACTACAGCCCTAGACAGGTGTGTTGAGGAGACACGCTTCCAGACAGGTGTGTTGAGGCGAGCTGGGGCCGAACTCTGCAGGGCTAGGACAGAGAGAATTGGACTCCCCTGTCAGTGACATGTGAAGGCCAAATATGGCAACCCATTCTCAGAATTGAACACACACACACACACACACACACACACACACTGCAAACCCGGAGCAGTGGGTTGCCATTATTGCTGTGGATTTTAAGCACAAAAAAAGTATATTAGTTAAATTCATCTTTAACTTCATGTTGTGTTTTCTGTGTTGGCCATTGAATCCCACACAACATACAAATGTAGGGAGGCTATGTTTGTGACTATAACTGTACTAAAGGGCACAGAAAGAAAACTGTGTGAATTAACTTTTTTTCTGATACGTCTCATTCCTTTTTCCTCTCCTCCGACATGGTTTTGTGTGCAGTAGTGGCAACACACACTTCCCCCAATATACATAAAATCGAAGAATGAACTGGTGTGAAAACAATGCGAACTAAATCAGGTCTAAACATTTTTTGAAGTTGTTAAAGCAAACTTAACCCCCTTTGAACTTCCATTGGTCAGTGGTGATGATGTAGTCAATGGGCGTGGCACTGGGGCTCCGCCTCTTTTGAGGTGTACATCTTCTCCGGTTCACTTCCTCTGTTCAGTCCGTCGAGTTATAACATGAACACACTGGAGAGCTGCTTTATAGTAGAGACTAAAGTTTTAATTGTAATTGAAAGCAACACCGACCCTGTTTTTATGTTTAATACTGTAAAGCTGCTTCTTCTTAGCAATCTATTGGATAAAGCACTATATAATAAACGTGACTTGATAAACGTTATTTTTGTTTGTATGTTGCGCACAGAAAGTATTCTCATCGCTTGATTAAAAACGTTGAGCCACTGTAGTCCCTCGGACTATTTTAACGATGTCTTTAATAACTTTTGGGCCGGCCAGTTTCGATCCGTTAAGAAGCCTATGGAGTGATCCAGCTCACAGATTTAATCAGAAATATCTCGATTTGTGTTCTGAAGATGAACAAAAGTCTTATGGGGTTGGATCAACATGCGGGAGAGTAATTACTGACAGAATTGACATTTTGGGGTGAACTATCCCTTTAAGATCATACCGCCACCTACTGTGTTGGAGTAACTGGCGCTGGATTAATTACAATATTATTGTATGTTTAGTAATTATACAATATCAGTATTAATATACTTATTTTAATAAATCAGTCAGTACCAATATACTGTAATGCCCCTTCTATGTTCATGTGCATTAGATGGATGGCTTTGGCCTTTGCATCGTTCGGTTTTTTCAGCTCTATGTTGGATCATTACCCTGTCACAAACTCCAAACAAAAGGCCAGCTCTATGAAAGAAGCGTCTCTCGCCACATCCCTCTGATGACTGTAATTATCTTAATAAGTTCACAGCTATTTTCAAGCTGCCGATGGCTTGAGCAGTTCAGCTCTCAGTGCGGCATGTTTAATATGTGTATCAGTGAAGAGGAGAGCAGTCCTCTCTAAATGAAGGGCTTTGTTTTGTCATCAATTACCACTGCGTCTTTCCAAAGGCCAGTGTCTGGATCCGCCCATGCACACCGGCTGCATAAATAACCAAAAACGATGACATTGATTCCAGTGGAGGATGAAAATCGTTCATGTGCCCAGAAATGATTGGTTTGGCAGGTGGGTGGTCTGTGTGATTCAGTTTGGTTTAAGTCACTTGTTGTGTTCTGTCTCCCGCAGGCGTTCACTGCACACACGGCTTCAACCGCACGGGCTTCTTAATATGTGCCTACCTGGTGGAGAAAATGGACTGGAGGTTAGAAAGCACACACGATAAACACATGTAGACTGGCCACTTGATGAACCGTGTGACTTGCTGGAGGATTCAAGCCAAGCTAACCTAAAAATGGCTCTTTTTGCACACACTCTCATTACAAAACAAATTAAAATGGATAAATACTCACCAGTGAATTATTTGACTGACTAATTCAAACCGTAACTAAAACAGATTCATAAGGATCATTAGTTTGAGCATCAGACTTCACGCTGTGTGTTTTTCTGTGCGGTCCACGAGGACTTCATGATTGAAAGACGTTTTCTTGCTACTATTTTCTCTCATCACATTTAATACAGACTGCAAACTTACAAATCACTCAATGCAATGAGATGTAAGGGTAGACCTGCCACAGACTGAAGAGTGCCCACTTGTGTCTGGTGCTAATTTCAAACATTTAAAGTTTAAAAATAAATACATAAATACCTTTACACAGCAAGAACACTTTAAATGATCAAAAGTGTGACATTTTTTTAATGTTACAAATGATTTCTATTAAAGGAGTAGTTCACTTTTTCAAAAACTTTTGCTGATAATTTACTCACCCCCATGTCATCCAAGATATCCATGTCTTTCTTTCTTCAGTCGAAAAGAAATTAAGGTTTTTGATGAAAACATTCCAGGATTTTCTCCATATAATGGACTTCAATGGGCTCCGAACGGTTCAAGGTTCAAAACACACTTTCAGTGCAAATTGTTCAAAGGGCTTTAAACGATTCCAGACGATGAATAAGGGTCTTATCAAGCGAAACGATTGCTCATTTAATAAATAAATAACTAAGTTTAAGTTTTATAAGCTCAAATGCTCGCCTTGCTCTGTTCTGTGTGACTCTCCTGTTCGAACTTGTTTATCAAAATGAACGAATCTTTTTTCGAGTCATTTGGTTCATTCAACGAACGAAATGAACAAATTGACTCAGAAAAAGATTTGTTCATTTTGATGAACGAGTTCGAAAAGACTCACAGACGCACATCACAGAAACATTTGAGCTTATAAAACTTAAATTTTGTTGTGTTTTTTTTTTAGGGCTGTCAAAACGATTAATCGCGATTAATCGCATCCAAAATAAAAGTTTGTGTTTACATAATATATGTGGGTGCACTTTGTATAATTATTATATATATATAAACACACACACATGCTTGTATATATTTAAAAAATATTTTCATGTATATTCTGTATATAGATTTATATATAATTTATAATATATATAAATATAAATATTTTATATATAAATAATATTTTTTTCTCAAATATACATGCATGTGTGTGCATTTATATATATATATACAAAATAATTATACACAGTGCCCCCACATATATTATGTAAATAGAAACTTTTATTTTGGATGCGATTAATCGCGATTAATCGTTTTGACAGCCCTAGTTTTTTTTAAGTGACCAATCGTTTCAACGGACAATATGTAATTTTTTTTGGCCACCAGGGGTCACTCATTTCACATAATAACAAAGACGTACTTTGATGACGTCAGGAAAGAGCGTGGGCTCGCGGGAGTTGTTGTCGCTGTCAATGACAACCAGCTCCGCTCATGACATGACATGATCGTTTTTACAAAATATACGGATATACGGCATCTCTCTGTAGATTTAGCTTGTCAAGAAGCTTTAAATGCAACCCCAGTGTTTACCTGTGTCATACTTCTCCTGCGCGGCTCACTAACAGCAACAGTTGGCTGATTTGAATGAGACGACCGGAACGGGCAGCGCTATATGCGCGAGCAGCACCGTGCATCTCGTCTGAGTGAGCGCTCGTGAGCGGGCACGTGATTTACACGCATAAAAATACGTCTTACTTTTTTTTCTTCGTCATTTTCTTTGCTTTCTTGGCGGTAGTCCAGTGTTCCCCTTTGTGTTTGGTGGTTTCGCCGGGTTCCGCAAGGAAGTTAGAGAAAATAGTGGAGTCAAAGGTTATATGACGCCATAGACGGACGACGAAACGGAAATAAAGAAACGTCCCGTGTCTTCGAATTAAACTATAAATTTCTCCGTATTTGAAAGTTGGTTGAAACTGTCGGGATAATGTAAGTACACATCTAATAGAAATATATAACATATATACAGTTATTTTTGCTATTTTTAAAGCCGAAAAAGTACAGATTGTGGCTTTCACTATTTATCATCTGGAATCGAATGTTTTCATCAAAAACCTTAATTTCTTTTCGACTGAAGAATGAAAGACATGGACATCTTGGATGACATGGGGGTGAGTAAATTATCAGCAAAAGTTCTTTAAAGTGAACTACTCCTTTAATGCTGCTCTTTAATAATAAACTTTGTATGCATGAAATAATCCTAAAAAACAACAACAACAACAACAAAAACGGTCACGGTTTCCCCAGAAATATGAAGCAGCACGACTGTTTTCATCATTGATAATAATCAGAAATGTTTCTTGAGCATCAAGTTATCATATTAGAATGATTTCTGAAGGATCATGTGACACTGAAAACTCACAGAAATCCATCAAATTTTAAAATAATGTAATTAATGCTTTAAAATGATGTAATAAATGTGGACATGGTGTGCTTAAGACACTTTTTTCCCCAAAATATTAAAACCAGAGCTATAGAGAGAGAGTTGATGTCTCCGCGACGGCTGTCTCCTGGTTCATGTAAGCCCCAATAGTTGAAAACATACGCGGGCCGTCATGATCTTCAGTGGGACAGACAGCAGCGATTGCATTTTTAACAGTAAATATAAAATAAAACACACACCCAAGAACTTTTTCAGCTGTTACTGCATTATTGCATTTAGTCAATGTCAGTTTTGCATTTGGAGAGGCAGGGTGACAACGAAATACTGTATATTACTAGGGTTGTGTATCGTTTAAATTTGAACGATTCTGATTCCGATTCCTTGTTTCGATTCCGGTTCCCAACGATTCTCGATTCCGATTCTTTTAAGAGGCAGGGTCAAAAAAGTATTTAGCTAACCTTGCTAACCAAAGGTCTTTCTGAAGGAAATAGTCCTTTCTAAAGGGAAATACTCCTTTTGTCACAAATTTTGCATTTTGCCGAGATTTTGTTATTTTTAGAAAAGTGAAGCCACACTTTGGACCGCCGACGTAAGCTACTCATGTTCGACTCGCGCGGTTATGCCAACACTTTCGGTAGACGCTTCTTCGTTGGTGTTGTTCAGCGGTTTCTTCTTCTGGTCGGCGGACTGTGAATATCGAAGCTAGGAATCGAAATTTAAACTTTTGAACGATTCCGGGAAAAACGAAAAGTTAGTCCCGGTTCCAATCGATTCTCGATACCCAACCCTATATATTACCTAGATAAGTTTTAGGCTTTTTTTTTGGAGGGAAAAGCTTAATGTTCATGTTCGCATGGGTAGTAGCACTGGCTTTAGCGGCTTTTATCTGATGATGGACGTCTCATGATGTGTATTTTAGCACAACTGGCCTGTATTTTGGCTATTGATTCCCATGATCTTGCTTATAAATTCCGAATCAGCCATTAGCTTATACCTTCGAGATCACGCTAGAGGTCTGCCGTGGCGGCCTGTTCAGAATTTAAACCAACATAAAATATAAATAATTACGCTGTGTATGTACAAATGAATGATTTAGGAGGGAAATGGACTGCTCCCATAACGTAGCAACGACTATATTTACAGCAATGTTCGGTAAATATTCATAAAACTTCATAAAATGAAACCGGAGAGATAGTTAATGAGAGAATTAACTATGTTCCTAAATACGATCCATAACTGTTAACGGGATTCATTTCAGTATGGCTAATGTACCCCTTCATCCTAATCAAAGACTAAACCATTCATCAGAAAACACAGTGTACAGTACACATTAACTAGCCCTAACCCTTACACATAATATTGTTTATGTATATATATTATATATTTGCATGTATGTATGTACATATTTATGTATATATATATATATATATATATATATATATATAGACCATTTTGCAAGATGTAAACAACACTGGTCCAGAAACACTTCCTGTTTCAGTTTGTAACTGTTTTCTTTATTTCACATGTAAAGAAAACATCTTAAAGATGTTTGTTTAACTTTTGATTCAGTTTTATATGTTCTGTTGGTTGTATTTCATCCCAGCTTTTATGTAGTGTTGAAAAACTGAAACAGGAAGTGCTTCTGGACCAGTTTTGTTTACATCTTGCAAAATGGTCTATACAAATGCATGTGTATTTATGTAGGCCTATGTATTACACAAACACACATTTTGACATATGCATATACTGCATGCACACATAACCATAACCCATTTAAATAAATTAATTGTGTGTGTATGTGTGTATACACACACACACACACATATATATATATATATGGGTATCCTGGACCAAACTCCAGGCGTAACCGTGTCTGATGACGCCACATGACCCATGAGCCTATGAGCCGGCGTCAGTGCGTAGCCGTGTTCCCCTGAGCGTCTGCAGGGAGTTCAGCACTGACCGAGTGTGCTCGTTCGTGAGATGCGCTGTCATGTCGACTCCATCCCGGGAACAGAGACTCTGCGCTGGGGACGGTTTGCTCTTTTCCCAGTCGACCTGAAGCCCTGAGCGGCGGAGGATACACAACTGCGTGTGAATTTCATCCTAAAAGCGTGTGTACACAAGATTCAGATTTATTAAACCCATTTAGCAGAAGATTGCCCCCCTCGAAAAAACCATATATGAAGTTTTACTATGCATGCCCTCATTTGCATATCATTTGCATATGGCTGCTAACTCTATGATGATTGCAACCACGAAATGACCTTAAAGAATTACTTAACACTTACATATTTTAAGTCCTTACTCTGATTATTGTAAAATATGACATTGCTGCTGCACTTGAAAACAGTCAATACGTTACGTTTACATGGACACTTTTTTTCGTAGTCAATGACATAAAGCATCTTAACTTTAAAAAAAAAAACAAAAAAAACTTTTGCTGATAATTTACTCGCCCCCATGTCATCCAAGATGTCCATGTCTTTCTTTCTTCAGTTGAAAAGAAATGAAGGTTTTTGATGAAAACATTCCAGGATTTTCTCCATATAATGGACTTCAATGGGAACCAAACGGTTCAAGGTCCAAAAGACAGTTTCAGACAAACTGTTCAAAGGGCTTTAAACGATTCCAGACGATGAATAAGGGTCTTATCATGTGAAACGATCGCTCATTTAATAAATAAATAAGTTTATTTTAAGTATTTTTTTAATTGTTTAATTTAAATTGAATTAATTTAAGTTTTATAAGCACAAATGCTCGTCTTGCTCTGTTCTGTGATGCGTGTTCGTGACTCTGTTCGAACTCGTTCATCAAAACAAACGAATATTTTTCGAGTCATTTGGTTTATTCAACGAACGAAATGAACTAAATGACTCGGAAAAAGATTCGTTCATTTTGATGAACGAGTTCGAACAGGAGAGTCAAACAGAACAGAGTAAGGCGAGCATTTGAGCTTATAAAACTTAAACTTTGTTATTTATTTTTTAAATGAGCGATCGTTTCGCTTGATAAGACCCTTATTCGTCATCTGGCGTCGTTTAAAGCCCTTTGAACAGTTTGCACTGAAACTCTCTTTCGGACCTTGAACCGTTTGGTTCCCATTGAAGTCCATTATATGGAGAAAATCCTGGAATGTTTTCATCAAAAACCTTAATTTCTTTTCGACTGAAGAAAGAAAGACATGGACATCTTGGATGACATGGGGGTGAGTAAATTATCAGCAAAAGTTTTTTTTAAAAAGTGAACTACTCCTTTAATAACACATAAAGCATCGTTTGTTCTTCATTTTGCACTTAAAGGAGAACTCCGGCGAACAATGAACCTTTGGTCTAATAAAACATCGGTACCTAGTCAACCGTTCTCTGAGATTTGTTTTCATGATAATCGAATGTAAAGAGTTTTATCTCTAAAAACTGTTTAGCGTATAATGCTAGTACTGGGGGCATTGACTAAGTAAAAAGAAATCGCTAGTTTATACCACTAACAAGGCTCAAAAGACCCCCGCACTAACACAGTAACATAACAAGGCTCCATACATGCAAAACGAAGCATTGAGAACTTTGTAAGTGTACAGACCGTTTAATAACACCCCTTTTCCACCGAAAAAAGAACTGGTTCGGAACTGGTGCTGGTTCAAAGTTGGTTCGGAGTTGGTTCAACTTGCGAACCCGTTCAGAACCTGTTTGCTTTTCCACTGCTAGAGCGCCCAGGGAACAACGTCGTGTACGTCGCTTGCAAGTACATTGCTTTGGGATTATCTCTAACTCGTGTACCAAGATAACTTTAAAAACAATTGAAATATGTAAGTCTTTTAATCTTTTCGTTTGATTTGTAATCTTTTCTGATAAGTTATGTACCCCTGTATTGTGTCTTTTTTTCTTTCCATGTATTTGTTCTATATCGTGACTGTTTTCTTCTTTGCTGTTTAAAATAAATAAATAAATAAAACGCTTGCGTTTTTCTGCAGTTTCTCCTGGCTTTGCGATGGTCAGAAAATATGTTTAAAAGAACCGAGAAGAACGCATCTAAACCCGCCCCGTAAGCATGACGTGCTAAAAGAACGGTTCTAGTCCAGCAAAGAGTTGGTGCCACTTTGGAACCAGTTCTCGCGGCCACGAACCGGTTCTTTGGCTGTCGAAACACAAAGAACTGGTTCGCGCGCAGGCACCGGCTCCCAACCGGCTCTCAAAATGCTTTGGTGGAAAAGGGGCTTAAGAAGATAAGTTATAAAGCCAGTTCACTCCGTGTATACATACAGAAGCCATCTTAGGAAATAGTCTCGATAAGTCGATTCCCGAACGCCGTTCATACAGTTCAGAAGTTCGTTGAACTTCATACAGTTCAGCTCACTCAGCACGACGTTCGTGGTTTGACTTATCGAGACTATTTCCTAAGATGGCTCCTGTATGTATACACGGAGTGAACGGTCTTTATAACTTATCTTCTTATTAAACGGTCTGTACACTTACAAAGTTCTCAATGCTTCGTTTTGCATGTATGGAGCCTTGTTATGTTACTGTGTTAGTGCGGGACTCTTTTGAGCCTTGTTAGTGGTATAAACTAGCGATTTCTTTTTACTTAGTCAATGCCCCCAGTACTAGCATTATACGCTAAACAGTTTTTAGAGATAAAACTCTTTACATTCGATTATCATGAAAATAAATCTCAGAGAACGATTGACTAGGTACCGATGATTTATTAGACCAAAGGTTCATTGGTCGCCGGTGTTCTCCTTTAAAGCGCCTCCTGTCTTTATCCATAAATGGAAAAACGAAATATGATATTTACTTATATGTATAAATTTATTCCAACTAAAATCACTTGATCATTCATCATGGCGATATTACAACATTTCTGAAGTGGACACATCCTGGGTCACTTCGTTTCAATGCATCTCAACATCAACAAACTCTTCATGCCGAATGAAACTAAAGTGCTCTTGTCCCTGTTATTTGTGGACTCCCGTTGATCATCGTGAGACGTGATTAGAGTCAGTTTGATATCGCTCCTCCTTACAATCAGTCGCTCTCCTAGCATAACAATCCTGCGTTCGTTTTTCAGGAGAAGTTGAACAACTTAGAAGCCATTTCCACGTCTCTGAGTCTGAGATGTAATCTATAAATGGAAAGGCTTGGAACAGTGGTCGGTCTGCCTTGGAGCGTCTGCTGAAACGTCAACGAGGGCGCATTAAAAAAACATGTGAAGAAGTGAAGGCTTCGCTTGCATCAGCTTCGGTCAGTGTGCGTGACATGGCTGAATGCTGAGAGGACAGCAGAGCAGAGGATAAAACAGTGCTAGCTAACTCACTCTAACACTATTTAACTGACTTATTCCGCAAATTATTCCGCAAATAGGAGTCAATGGCAGCCCTATGAACCGTAATTAAGAAAATTATGAAATTTGGCACACTTGTAGGGATGCTAATGAATAGTAATTGGACCAATTTTTGACCCTCTAGGACCAACTCTATAGCGCCACCACCAGTTCAAAATTTCAACATTGAAATGGTTATAACTTTTGAACCCTTTGCTCTAGAGACATGAAACTTAGTACACCTGATCATGCTGATCACAACCGATGCTGTACATTAAGACCATAGTGGCCATTTTGAAATGTACAGCTCTCAGTTTTTTCGCTACTCCTCCTTCAAATTTTGTCCAATTTTCTCCAAACATGCACTCAAATGATCTTCAGACTGAGCCGCATAAAAATACTGTTCCCGATTTTTTTTTTTTATTCTTCTTTGTTCAAAAGTTATGATGTCGCAAACTTAACAAGGTCCACCCAAAATTGGCTAAGAGGCTGTATCTCGGCCAAAGTTTGATCAATCGAATCGAAAATTGGTACCATGTTCTGAGGTTCCATGCCATAGTTGGGAACAGCGCCACCTACGGGTCGTGAGATATGAAAAATGACTATTTTTGCTCATAACTTCTGAACATTTTGTCCAAAAATCATAAACATGGTCTCGTTAGATTCAGGGCGTCATGCCGAGTCGACCGATATCCAATTTTCCCAGATCGGCCATTTTGAATTTTGTGCTAAAATGCTGTATTTTTTTGAACGCATGAACGAATAGCCTCTATGTACGAACCCTGCTGACGTGTGTCCGAACGAATCTCAGTCAGCGTCTTTACTTCCGGAAGCGCGTTCTGCAGGCCAAGTGTATAGCGGCAAAACTGTAATAAAATCCGTTTTCTCAGAAACGGAGACAACGATTTTAGAAACGCTGATTCGCTAGTCGAATTTCGTACGATATGAGAGAATACTAACACTCAAAGTTGTTGATTTAGCTCGAAATATATAATTTAAATAACTTCTCTTTTTTTATTCTTGTTTGACAGCTAACTGCCTCACAGTGTTGTTAACCCTTTAGGCGCCAGAGATTTTTTCCAAAAACGTTCGATTTTGACATCTTAATTTCAAAAGACTATATCTTAAAAGTGAAACAAGATAGATACTTTCTGTAAATTAGAGTAATATTAAGGATGACCCAAAGTTTATGTAGGGATTAAATTTCCCCATCTAATTTGCATATTATGACGTCAAATGGTGGCAGAAATCTTGAATTATATAATTTTCATGAAAAGTCACATATTTAAATTATAAAATGCAGCACTTCTTTCCCCAAAAAATGTCCATCACCTTCTGTATGCTATATTTCACAATACTGAATGCTCAGGTATATAGTAAGTAATGAACAAACTGTGTAAATCATTACTAATAAATGGTAGAACAAACCGTATGCATGTTGTGGTTGGCCTTTTGCTGTGGAGATTTTCCATTTACTACATACAGTAGGCACTCTGATTCCATGTATTGGGCTTATATTATTCATATGACACACAAACAGAAGTAGACAGGACCTCTTTAGTTCAAAAGATGACTCGTTAGGGCAAAGCGCAGATCATAAGTGATGATACGAGCAGCGCGATCGCGGGCATATCTGCCTCGCGCGCGCGTCAAGTATGCATACTAATGCGACTCCCCACGTTACCCCCTATCTGTACTATGAATACTTTGACCTCGTCTAACATACCCAGTGATAATAAACAAAGTCTCCACCACAATACTATCGCCGCGATCGCGGAGAGGCTCTGATGAAATGGCTCACTCTCACACTAGCTCCGCTTTTGATTACACTGATTCAATGCGCTGTAACTAGAACATTTTGTATAGAAACATGACGTTTTTTTGTGTCGGGGATGAAGTATGACATGTCTGCCACCCAGTGGAGGGGATGAACGAACAAAATTTGACACCCAATTTGACAAAATCGGCCGTTTTATTCAGTGACGCATCTTGTCGAGTAAACTCGACCGTGGCGCCTAGAGGGTTAACATCATTCACGTTAACCGCAGGACGTTTTTTATAAACAGCGAGTGTAATTTGACACTATCTCCACCTAACGATAAACCGGCTTCTGACCATAGACTGACGCAGCCTTGGATGTAAGTGGGCGTGCTGAGACAAACCTGGAAGCGATCGTGCATAGAGGCTATTGTTACGAAACTCGTTATGGGTCATCAGTACGATGCCCTGAAGGAGCCTGAGAAGTTTCGAAACAGCGCCACCTAGTGGTAAAATAAAATTTTCAAATGCTTATAACTCTGGCTGTGGTTGACTTATTTTCAAAGGAGTCATCTCCTTGAGTTTCCGTATCCTTGCCGAGTCCAACGATACCACATTTGCTGGATTTTGTCTTACGCTTTGTGTAGTGTTGCGATTTAGCGCTAAAAAAACATTTGGCGATATCTTCGAAACCGCTTGTCTGATCGAGACGAAACCACCGTCAGAAAATTGGAAACATAGGTCACTGGACACATTTTAATGCCCAAATGCAAAAATATTGGTAGTAAGGGGTAGTAAAACTCAATCAAAGTGACGTGTCAGTCATTTTTTACGTGTTTTTTTTTCATATAAATGTCTATAACTCTGAAACGAATTGAGATATTTCCACCAAAATTGGCACACAGATGTATGGGCTCACTCTGAGGACATTTAAAAAAAATAGTGTGACTGAGCCTCTTGGTGGCGCTATAACAGAACATAGCATGATATTGGTGTAACATAACGAAACTCAGTTTGTGCCATCAGCACCATCCCCCGAAGGTACTCAAAAGATTTCAAGACAGCGCCACCTTTTGGTCAAAATTATAACAATATTTCTAATAATGCTTATAACTTTTGAACAAATCTGCGTATTTTAATGCGACTGGTCTGAAGGTTTTTTTCATCGTCCCCAAACCACATCTGACCACATCACATCGATTTTGTAACTACGCCACCTATTGGTCTATAGTGATAAACCATTTAATAACATTTTTAGTTAATTGTATGCGATTTTTCAGCCATTTTGCCTAAATTCGTCTTTAAATGTCTTCAATTGCTCCTTGGTCTGACACATGTTGGCATGTCTTGTCGTCTTATTGTGCTTGGCCCCGTTAATTGCTGCTTGCAGCTATATTTGGACTTTTTATGGTCTAATTTAGATTTGAGATGTCAAAAAAACGAATGAGGGAAATACCCAAACTGTTGCTGTTTCTCATGGTACAGACTCCGTTTGTCACGTGGCTGCGAGTTTCTTGGCTCGTGATTATGAATTGTGTCGCAGTGTTTGCTCGACGCTTGCTTGATTAGCTGACAGGAAGCATTTGGAAAGAGGGCTTGGCCCATGAATATTCATTTCTTGTGACTGGACTGGACGCTTTTGGGAAGCTTGCTAACTGCTCAACATGACCTAATTAATATTCATGAGCTAAGGCATGGCAGGAAGCAGTCTGCCAGTCAAATAGCAGCGCATTAAAGCACTTGAAGGAGACGTGCTGGCACTGTACGCTTATAAAGTCCTGGCGCTGAAGGATCCCAGATAGGGACTAACTGGCTCCCTCACACAGTTAGCACAGTGAATAACATCAAGTTTGACAAACTGCCTTCGCTCCCGGGTTTGTAAAGATGTGTGTGAACACGCGTGTGGAAGTCTTCAGTCTTCATTGAGTTTGCCGTTCCTGGTGTTGTAGAAATCACATTGGTTTGATTGATTTTTAGCATATATAAGCCCTCACCATTGACCGCTTCTCTCATCGCGAGGCTGCGGACTGCACAGGAATATTAAAAAAGTTAGGATAGCAATATAAATGTTAAAGGAGTAGTTCACTTTAAAAAAAAAACAACTTTTGCTGATTGTTTTCTCGCCCCCATGTCATCCAAGATGTCCATGTCTTTCTTTCTTCAGTCGAAAAGAAATTAAGGTTTTTGATGAAAACATTCCAGGATTTTCTCCATATAATGGACTTCAATGGGAACCAAACGGTTCAAGGTCCAAAAATTTCATTAGTTCAATAGTCCAAAAGTGAACGAATCTTTTCCTGAGTCAATTCTTTCATTGAGTGAACCAAATGACACGAAAAAAGATTTGTTCATTTTGATAAACGAATTCGAACAGGAGAGTCACGAACGCGCATCACAGAACAGAGCAAGGCGAGCATTTGAGCTTATAAAACGTAATTTTTTTAATTTATTTATTAAATAAGCGATCGTTTCGCTTGATAAGACCCTTGTTCATCATCTGGAATCGTTTTTAACCCTTTTGAACAGTTTGTAGTTTGCTCTGAAACTGCCATTTGGACCTTGAACTGTTTGGTTCCCATTGAAGTCCATTATATGGAGAAAAATCCTGGAATGTTTTCATCAAAAACCTTAATTTCTTTTCGACTGAAGAAAGAAAGACGTGGACATCTTGGATGACATGGGGGTGAGTAAATTATCAGCACAAGATTTTTTAAAGGTGAACTACTCCTTTAAAAAGGAGAAAATGCCAGAATGGACAGGCCGCATGAGCGAGAACCGAGAACTCTTGACCGGACCTGTCACAGTGAGTTGTGTTGAGTCATTTATGAATGGATGAGAGCACGACACCATCAAGATTTGCGTGACATTTAGAAACCAAATGATCAGTTCTGCCGTTGAGCTTCATAGCATATGAATTAGGCTTATTATTGTGCGTATGCACTAATGCATTTAAATTAGGGCTGTCAAACGATTAATAAAAGTAAATAAAATTAAAGTTTTAATAAAAATAAAAGTTTGTGTTTACATATTATATGTGGGTGCACTGTGTATAATTATTCTGTAGTATAAATATATGCTTGTATATATTTAAGAAATATTTTCATGTATATACTGTATATAGATTTATATATAATTTATATTATATATAAATATAAGTATTTTGTATTTAAATATTTTTTTTTCCTAAATATACATGCATGTGTGTATTTATATATATACAAAACAATTATACACAGCGCACCCACATATAATATGTCAACACAAACTTTTATTTTGGATGCGATTAATCGCGATTAATCGTTTGACAGCCCTAGTTTAAATATTTGGTAACACTTTACTTAAAGGGATGTTCATAAGACTAACATGACACTTTCATAATCATGACTGGACATATGTTAATATGTTAATAATTTTTGTGACAACTGTCATTAAGTGTCATTCGCTCGTTTTAATGCAAATATGACATTGTTTGAGATGTCTTTGTTATGACATCTTGATATTACTAAGACAACACAACCTGTCATGTTTGTCATGACATAGCAGATTAATTATCAAACTTATGAAAACCACCTAGCTTTATTGGTTAATATTACATTAAGCTGTCAGGTGGTTGGTTTTGACATTGGCTGTCATGAAGCCATTATAACTTTTTAATGACAAATTCAATTAGTACCACTGTAGTTGAGGTCATGAAAAATATTCATGACACATATAATGCCTCATGACAGCCAATGTCAAAGATCACCATATGACAGTTTAACTTAAATTTCTGTCAAGTTGTCATGACAAAGACACTGTTATGACATCTTGACATTAATCAATACATTAACCTGTCAAAGACATCTCAATGTCACAGTTTGAACACAGTTTAGGGGCATTTGTGCTATCATAAATTCAGTAAAAACTGATACTGAAGCAATATACAGAAGCAATCCTGTGAAAATACAATTCAAAATAATATTTTTCTATTGTAATATATTTGTAATTTATTCCTGTGATCATTACTCCAGTCTTCTGTGTCACATGATCCTTCTGAAATCACTGTTGAAACAAATGTTGAAAAAAGGTTGTGCTACGTCATATTTTTGTGGAAACACTTTTTCAGGATTCTTTGATGAGTAGAAAGTTTATAAAAGTAACATTATAAATGTCTTTACTGACACTTTTGATCAATTTAATGTGTCCTTGCAGAATAAAAAGTATTAAATCTTACTGACCCCAAACTTTTGAATGATAGCTAAGTAATTGTTGTTATATATAAAAATGATTTGTGATCTAAAGAAATATTTAGTTTCAGATATGAAATAAGAGAAAGTATAGTTAATAAATTGAAACGTTTTAAAGTAAAAGCTATTTTGCAGTCACAACACAGAGTAGAGTCACTGCTTAACATGTCACGGCACTATTTATTTATTTGTATTTATTTATAACTTTTTTATATTTTAATTTTATTCATGTAACTTTGCTTGGACATGGTTAGCAACTTAAAAAAGATAAATTAATTTTGAGATCTAAACAAGTGGCTTTTTAGATCATTTTTTAATGCAGCGTAAAAGTTGCTTTTAATTATGATTTACCGTTTTGTTTTATTGATACATTAACATGAATTAAATGAGCATCTTTTTGTGAATTTGATTATTTTATTACATCTTTCTTTAATAATTAATATATTAATTATCGGAGCAATCTAATCTTGCAGTATATGAATTAGGGATGCAATATGTATCGACCACTATATCATTATCGGCCGATATATGTTCATTTTTAATGTTATCTTTTTTGGCCCAATAAGAAAACAAACTGCCGATATATTATAACCGATATATCCCGATATATTATAACCGATATATCCCGATATATTATAACCGATATATCCCGATATATTAAAACCGATATATCCCGATATATTATAACCAATATATCCCGATATATTATAACCGATATATCCCGATATATTATTACCGATATATCCCGTTATATTATAACCGATATATTCCGATATATTATAACCGATATATCCCGATATATTTTAACCGATATATCCCGATATATTATAACAGATACATAGCAATATATTATAACTGATATATCCTGATATATTATAACCGATATATCCCGATATATTATTACCGATATATCCCGTTATATTATAACCGATATATTCCGATATATTATAACAGATACATAGCAATATATTATAACTGATATATCCTCATATATTATAACCGATATATCCCGATATATTATTACCGATATATCCCGTTATATTATAACCGATATATTCCGATATATTATAACCGATATATCCCGATATATTTTAACCGATATATCCCGATATATTATAACAGATACATAGCAATATATTATAACTGATATATCCCGATATATTATAACCGATATATCCCGATATATTATAACCGATATATCCCGATACATTATAACCGATATATCGCGATATATTATAACCGATATATCCCGATATATTAAAACCGATATATCCCGATATATTATAACCGATATATCCCGATACATTATAACCGATATATATCCCGATATATTTTAACCGATATATCCCGATATATTATAAACGATATATCCCGTTACATTTTAACCGATATACCCCCATATATTATAACCGTTATATCCCGATATATTATAACTGATATATTTCGATATATTTTAACAGATATATCCCGATATATTATAACCGATATATCCTGATATATTTTTACCGATATATCCCGATACATTTTAACTGATATATCCCGATATATTAAAACCGATATATCCCGATATATTTTAACCGATCTATCCCGATATATTTTAACCGATATATCCCGATGTATTTTAACCGATATATATCCCGATATATTATAACCGATATATCCCGATGTATTTTAACCGATATATATCCCAATATATTATAACCGATATATTCTGATATTTTTTAACCGATATATCCCGATATATTAAAACCAATAAATAATGTAATATTTCGTTCAGCTGAGATGCTTCAGATGCACTGTTCAACATGATGGTTTTGAATTGATGGAAATATGATTGAAATCTCTTAAAAAAAGAAAATACAGCTTCGTCAAGTATACAGTCAAGTGCAGGCCAAATCTGTCATATCGGCTTCATGCGTTTATAATGAGAACATTAAGTGTGTGCTTTTTGACGTGGCTTTTAATGGTGAGACTTTTATTTTGTAATCAGGCTCTCAAAAATTATATGCAGATTTGGATTTGGAGTTTTATCGGCCAATATATCGGTTATCAATCGAATGTAACAAATTATCGGTTATCGGCGTCAGACAAAATTTTCCTACAAGTGCATCCCTAGTCTGAGCGTCTGTAGTATTGCGTTGAGTGTGTCCTGAAGGATGTGTGTGTGTGCTCTCGTCAGTGTGGAGGCGGCTGTGGCAGCGTTCGCTCAGGCTCGCTCCCCGGGCATCTATAAAGGAGACTACCTGAAGGAGCTCTTCCGGCGCTACGGGGATGTGGAGGACGCGCCGGCCGCCCCCGCCCTGCCCGAGTGGTGCTTCGATGACGAGGAGGAGGGAGACGGGGATGACGACGGGAACGCCAGCGCTCAGGGGTCCGAGCCCAGCTCCTCTCACTCCAGCCAGGGCAAGAAGAAGAAGGAACGACTAAAAGTGGTGCGGAAAACTCACTCCAGCTCATGCTTTCCGATATCGGAATATTAGTGATAATTGTGCACACGTGACTGTTGTGGGTGTGTGTGTGTGTTTCAGGGCGCTGTGTTTCTGGAGGGGGTGTCAGTCAAAGGAGTCACTCAAGTCACGTCACAGCCCAAGCTCGGCGCCATCCAGCGCAAATGTCAGGAGTTCGCCGAGTGGGACAAGTGAGTGTATGTGTGTGTGTGTTTTACACCCTGCAGATGCTCACTCACTCTGAGCCCGTGTCACTGACATGTCAAGTAATCCAAAGTGCCAGACGGTGAGGACTGGGAATGTGTGGGGTGAGAATTGGGTCAAAAATAATCCTTTACAATAAGGTTCACTAGTGGAACTAAGAATGAACAACACTACTATTGCATTAATTAATCTTTGTAAATGTTGAAAATTAATATTAACTAATACATTATTAAAATCAAAGGTTGTGTTTGTTAACATTAGTTAATGCACTGTCAACTAACATGAACAAACCATTATAACCGATATATCCTGATATATTATAACTGATATATCCCGATATATTATAACCGATATATCCCGATATATTATAACCGATATATTCCGATATATTATAAACGATATATCCCGATATTTTTTACCGATATATCCTGATATATTATAACTGATATATCCCGATATTTTTTAACCGATATATCCTGATATATTATAACTGATATATCCCGATATATTATAACCGATATATTCCGATATTTTTTAACCGGTATATCCCGATATATTATAACCGATATATTCCGATATTTTTTAACCAATATATCCTGATATATTATAACTGATATATCCCGATATATTATAACTGATATATCCTGATATATTATAACCGATATATCCCGATATATTATAACCGATATACCCCGATATATTATAACCGATATATTCCGATATTTTTTAACCAATATATCCTGATATATTATAACTGATATATCCCGATATATTATAACCGATATATCCCGATATATTATAACCGATATATCCCGATATATTATAACCGATATATTCCGATATTTTTTAACTGATATATCCCGATATATTATAACCGATATATTCCGATATTTTTTAACCAATATACCCTGATATATTATAACTGATATATCCTGATATATTATTACCGATATATCCCGATATATTATAACCGATATACCCCGATATATTATAACCGATATATTCCGATATTTTTTAACCGATATATCCCGATATATTATAACCGATATATTCCGATATTTTTTAACCGATATATCCCGATATATTATAACTGATAAATAATGTTATTTTTCGTTCAGCTGAGACGCTTCAAACGCACTGTTCAACATGATGGTTTTGAATTGATGGAAATATGATTGTAATCTCTTTAAAATAAAAGGAAAATACAGCTTCGTCAAGTATACAGTCAAGTGTATGTTTGAAGAAGCTGTATTTTCAAACCATGAACAGCTGGATTTTGATTAACTGACATTAACAAAGATTAATAAATACTGTAGCAGAATTGTTAGTTAATACATTAAGTTATGTTAACTAATGTACATTATCACTAAAAAGGCTCAATGAAATAAATAGAAGTAAAAAAAAATAAAAGTAAAATAAAAAAAGTGCTTATCCTGCAGGAAATGTGGGAAACCTCAGGAGTTTTATTTGACTTTTACTTTATATAAGGTAGGAAATTAAGATTTCTAGTAATAAACATATGATATAAATAACATTCATAAAATACTTTTTTTTTTTTTTATGAAACACTTTTTTTATACTCAAAAAAAGTATAAAATACACCAGAATGGTTAACCGGGTTGCATATTTTTGTCAAAAGTAAGATATGACTATGTTATTGTCAAAATGACTAGTTTTTGATGAAAATTTCCCTTAAACGGACAATATGTAATTTTTTTGGCCACCAGGGGTCACTCATTTCACATAATAACAAAGACGTACTTTGATGACGTCAGGAAAGAGCGTGGGCTCGCGGGAGTTGTTGTCGCTGTCAATGACAACCAGCTCAGCTCATGACATGACATGATCGTTTTTTACAAAATATACGGATATACGGATATATCTCTGTAGATTTAGCTTGTCAAGAAGCTTTAAATGCAACCCCAATGTTTACCTGTGTCATACTTCTCCTGCGCGGCTCGCTAACAGCAACAGTTGGCTGATTTGAATGAGACGACCGGAACGGGCAGCGCTATATGCGCGCGCAGCACCGGGGGACAGTGCATCTCGTCTGAGTGAGCGCTCGTGAGCGGGCACGTGATTTACACGCATAAAAATACGTCTTACTTTTTTTTCTTCGTCATTTTCTATGCTTTCTTGGCGGTAGTCCAGTGTTCCCCTTTGTGTTTGGTGGTTTCGCCGGGTTCCGCAAGGAAGTTAGAGAAAATAGTGGAGTCAAAGGTTATATGACGCCATAGACGGACGACGAAACGGAAATAAAGAAACGTCCCGTGTCTTCGAATTAAACTATAAATTTCTCCGTATTTGAAAGTTGATTGAAACTGTCGGGATAATGTAAGTACACATCTAATAGAAATATATAACATAGATACAGTTATTTTTGCTATTTTTAAAGCCGAAAAATACAGATTGTGGCTTTAAATGAGAAAATGTCTGATTATATACAATTACTTTGGAAACAAATTAAAGGAGTAGTTCACTTTTAAACAAACATTCGCTGATAATTTACTCACCCCCATGTCATCCAAGATGTCCATGTCTTTCTTTCTTCAGTCGAAAAGACATGAAGGTTTTTGATGAAAACATTCCAGGATTTTTCTCCATATAATGGACTTCAATGGGAACCAAACGGTTCAAGATCCAAAAGACAGTTTCAGTGCAAACTGTTCAAAGGGCTTTAAACGATTCCAGACGATGAATAAGGGTTCATTCAACGAACGAAATGAACGAATTGACTCGGAAAAAGATTCGTTCATTTTCATGTTAGAACAGGAGAGTCACGCATCACAGAACAGAGCAAGGCGAGCATTTGTGCTTAAACTTAAACTTTGTTATTTATTTATTAAATGAGCGATCGTTTCGCTTGATAAGACCCATTCATCGTCTGGTGTCGTTTAAAGCCCTTTGAACAGTTTGCACTAAAACTCTCATTTGGACCTTGAACCGTTTGGTTCCCATTGAAGTCCATTATATGGAGAAAAATCCTGGAATGTTTTCATCAAAAACCGACTGAAGAAAGAAAGACATGGACATCTTGGATGACATGGGGGTGAGTAAATTATCAGCAAAAGTTTGTTTTAAAAGTGAACTACTCCTTTAAGTCATCGGCACAAATATACGTTGATCAAATGTCTGATTAGTGTAAATGTTAAAACAACCAACTTTTCATGCTTTTAATTTTATGTTAGATACTGATACAGTTTGTCTATTTTGTATAATGTGAGTAAAACCTGTACAAGGGACTTTATTCCACATGTTACCTGTGGAGTGGACGGAGGCGGATGTGAATGTGTTTGTAAGAAGGTTCGTATAGTAGCTGACTATAGAGGGAGTGTGTTGACGTCAGCGGGACTGAGTGGCAGAAGAGCAGTCAGTAGAGGAAACACCAGTACAACAAACCATTATCAGTTCAAAATCCACCTTTCTCTGCCTGGAGAGCAACATCCAGTTGTTTCTGTGAATTGCAGCCATCCATTTTCGGCAGTGCATAAATTATATACCTCAGATTTCGTGTCCAATCTATTTGTACAGTCAATCTCAAAGCTCTTTCCCGTTTTAGATGCGTTTAGTGTGTTTTTTAACGCTGAAAACAAAGCTTTCCTGCCGTTTGTGTGATGTCACACACATAACCCACTACAGGGAGACGTCTGACATCACCAGAGAAGACGGAGACTCAGGCAATGTTAATATCAAGGTCGATATTTAGTCAGATATGCATGGATGAGTTGTAAATCAATAACAGGGTGAATTTTAATTTCCTGCCAACTCCAAAATAGTCCAAAGCACATGACATTTGTGCCTTTAAGCGCATAATAATTAATTAGAAAAAATATTTGTAGCCTATTAACGGGACGTGTCTCCGCTGAGTTGTGCCGCGTGTGTTTACCCTGATAAAGCGGCGGCCGGGATTACTTTCATTGATGGTTGGAGATCAATTAAAACCACCCAGCAACCCGTCCCATTATCAAAACAGTGTTTTTAATTTGTGCTCGTCTGTCAGGTCCGGCTTTCCTGGAGCTCAGCCCGTGTCGATGGACCGCAGGAACATCCGTCTGTTGGAGAAGAACGCTTATAAAGTCAGCTGGAAAGCGGACGGCACACGGTGAGTCCAGCGACTGAACACACGCGACGCTCACACATCGACACACACACGCTCTCAGCCACGTGCTTGCAGACTTGTTGCTGCGCTCCACTATCTCAAGAGTCTTAAAACTATCTCAAAACTTTTTTGTAGCCGTATTTCACTTTTGTAGCAATTTATCTCTTGAAATCCTAACGTATTTTCATGAAGTTACTCGTAATTGTGTTTACTATTACTACACTTCTCCATCTTCTCTCTGACCCTTACAATTAAACATACTTTTTTTTTTGTTTATTAAAAATTAGGTAACACTTTATTTGAAGGGGTGTGCATAAGACTGACATGACACTGTCATGAACATGAAGGAGTAATGAATGTTTATGACTGTTGTCATTAAGTGTCAGTCGGTAAATTATGACACTTTTAATTCAAAGTTGACATTGTTTAAAATGTCTTTGTTATGACAACTTGACATTAACCAAGAAATCATAACCTGTCACAAATATGTCATAACAGGTCTAATTATCAAACTTAAAGAAGTTATTTAGCTTTGCGTTAACATTACATTACCCTGTCATATGTGTTTGGTTTTGACTTTGTCCGTCATGACACCATAACTCATGAATATTTTACTTGTCCTCAAGTAAAGTGGAACACATTGTACTAGTTATAAAGATGTCATTAAGGGTTATTACACTGTCAAATGCGTTAACAACAGTGTCATTAATATTTCCCCTTACCTCAAGTAAAGTGGAACACGTTGGACTAGTTATAAAGATGTCAGGTTGACAGGTTATGATTTCTTGGTTAATGTCAAGTTGTCATAATCAAGAGATTTTTTGTCTTTGTTAATGTCAAGTTGTTATAAAAAAGACATTTTGTCTTTGTAAATGTCAATTTGTCATAACAAAGACAATTTAAACAATGTCAACTTTGAATTAAAAGTGTCATAATTTACCGAATGACACTTAATGACAACAGTCATAAACATTCATAAAGACTCCTTCATGTTTATGACAGTGTCATGTCAGTCTTATGCACACCCCTTCAAATAAAATGTTACCAAAAATTATTCACCACTGCTTCTTGGCCATAAGTCACTTAGGCCTAGTGTTGAGCTCATTTGCATATTTAAAATAGATTTTTCCAAGAAACCAACTATATACATTTTTGTTTTACAAGGTACTAACTTGTAAAAGAAAAATGTTCCTTTTCATGTATACTTTCACTGTACGAGGTTTGATTGTGATAGGAGTGAAGGAAAAATTAAGCCCACTAGGGTGTGTTTTGGGCATTTTCGATTAGTATATTGCTCATTTGCATATTCAAATTCCTTTTCAAAGAAACTTCTGATGGTGCGTTCACACCGGACGCAAATAGCGCATCAGGGGCGAATGATTTCAATGTTAAGTCAATGCAAAGACGTGTTACGCGTGTAAAAAATTCCTGCGGCGCAAATGAGGCGTTGAGCGTGGCGCGGAAGACACGAATACGTCTCGTTCGCGCGTCAAGTTTGCGCGAATTGACCGTCTGGCGCATTAAGCGTGAATGATTTAGTTAGTGCTATTTGTGCGTTCACGCGTTTGACACGAATTCGCGTCTGCCGCCCGAGTTGAAAAATCTGAACTTTGCCGTCAATTCGCGGTGCGTTAACCAATCAGGAGCCTAGCTGCTTGCTCACGTGGTTTTTATTTTGTAATATGACTAAATGCCTGGTGTGGTTCTAATGCACAACAAAGCAAATATTTTAGCACTTAAAACTTTATTTCAATATACGAGACATGTTCATTTTGTATTGAATGTTATTTATTCCATATCTAGATTATATGAAATATTATTATGATGTAAAGACAACCAACATACATGTGCATAAGTTCGTGTCTGGACGTGAGAGAGAGAAAATAATCACAGGATGGGTTAATAACTTTTGGAGGCTGGCTCTATTTATCAACAAAACAATTCGGTGTGATTTGGTGGATGAGGGCGAGGGTGATCCTCGATCCGATGCGGGACAACAGGTCATCAAACTGATTGCGGGACAGGCGGAAGTACCGCTGACAGCAGCGACCAGCGCAAATGGTGAAACTCGCAAAATGGTTCGCCTCCGAAGGGTCCGGTGGACACAAATACGGCGTCGATGATCCCCACGCCGCTGTTCTGCTCTCCAGAGCGAATACAGAGCGGTGACTCTCTCGACGAATGCTCGATCAACATAAAAAAAGATGGCCGCCAACGAGTTTCGATTCTGACGCGCGAGACACGCAAAAATTACGCTAACTTTTGATTTTACGCGCGTCAGTTTCACTCTTGACGCGCGAATTAACACAAAGTGGTCAATCGTCAAACTAGACTCGGTAGACGCGAATTTGATGCGCTATTCGTGTCCAGTGTGAACGTAGCATAATACAAAATATTTTACTTTTCATGTAGACTTTCATTGTGTAAAGTTTTATTGTGGTAGGAGTAAAGGAAAAAATGAAGCCTATTTGGGTGTATTTTGGGCATATTCGATATAGTGTAGCTCATTTGCATATTAAAATTAATCCGTATTCATACATCTTTTTTTACTTTTCATGGATACTTTTATTGTATAAAGTTTTGTTTTGATGGGAGTAAAGGAAAAAAATTGCCCCATTGGGGTGTATTGTTGTCTGGCCTTACTGGCACACATCTCGGATTGATGCGAATTAAACATATTTCTTCAACTAGGATTCCTGAGGACTTTTATTATGATGTTCTGGACCTCATAGAAATGATCTATGCTAATATATATATATATATATATATTTGGCTCCAAACTGAGTTACTTTGCCTGGACTATATAGCTAATTAATACATTCATTAGTGACAGTAAGGCATTTAAAATGTTACAAAAGATTTCTATTTCAAATAAATGCTGACCTTTTGATCTTTCCTTTCATCAAATAATCCTGAAAAAAAAAAATCAACATTGATAATAATTAGGGCTGTCAAAACGATTAATTGCGATTAATCTCATCCAAAATAAAAGTTTGTGTTTACATAATATTTGTGGGGGCACTGTGTATAATTATTTTGTATATATATAAAAACACACATGCATGTATATTTAAGAAAAAAAAATTATTTTTATATAAAATATTTATATTTAGATGTAATATAAATTATATATAAATCCATATATAGAATATACATGAAAATATTTCTTAAATATATACAAGCATGTGTGTGTATTTATATATCTAAAATAATTATACACAGTGCCCCCACATATATTATGTAAACACAAACTTTTATTTTGGATGCGATTAATCGTTTTGACAGCCCTAATAATAATCATAAACGTTTCTCGATCATCAGATCATCATATAAGAGTTATTTCTGAAGGATTATGTGACAGGAGTAATGATACTGAAAATACAGCTTTGATCACAGGAATAAACTACACTTTAACACGTATTCGAAGAGAAAACAGATATTTTAAATTGTAATAATATTTCACAATTTTTGAACCGGCCTATGTGAGCATGGAAGTGAAATAATGCCCAAATGTTATTCAAAGTTTCCATTGCATAAGAGGCTTCTTTCAAAAACATGAAAGAAATTTGCACTAACCCCAAACTTTTGAAGTTTATCATAATTAATATTAATATTCCCCTCTCTCTAATGCACAAGTAGCCAGAAGTGAGGCCTAGAGGAGATTAGATTACAGCATTGGCTGAGGTTTCTTATTGGCTCTTCTGTCTTTGAAATAGATCTAGTTAGCGATAATAACATTGATGCCTACTTACTAGTACATTGTTCATGTTGTTTTCATCGTTCTTTTGATGTTGTAGCACCCCTTCAAATGATCTTACACTTATCATCTCAGTGTAATTGTGTGGTGTGGTTTCTGTAATGTTGGCGTAGGGCCGTTTAATGATGCTACAGGTCGGTGTATGGCAGCTCGGCTTGAACTCGTCTGCTGTAATGATGTGAGCCGTCTCTCTCCACTCCCGCTGGCTCATGCGCTCAAGCGCCTGCGTGAACATCATTAAACACTCATCCATAGGACGGATCTGCTCAGATGCACCGCGGTTGGCACCTCGCAGGAGGTTTTGTGCCATGGCAGCAGCGAATGAGCTGGTTTGGTGTCATAGTGATCCCAAATTAGCTGAAAGTTGAGCAGAACATCCGTGGCTCTTTGATAGAAAAACACTTGGCTCCGTCACTGAGACTTTCAAAAGGCGCAGCTGATCTGTTTAACTGGAGATCCGTTCTAACAAGCCCATTATCCTGTGCTTTGGCCACTGATGCGTTTGCTCTGGGGACGTCCAGCAAAGCCCTCTGTAATGACGCCCAAACGGGAGCATATTAAAGCTCAAGCTCAAGGCAAAAACAGGGATTGATTTTTAAAGAAGGGCTGCACGATTGTTTTTTTTTTGATACCAGTGCTAATATAACGCTTTTCACTTTGACATGCACTAAAAATTAGCTCTGTGAAATACTGGCAAGTAGAGTCACCAGCAATATACTGTAATTTTACGGTATGAATACTGTGAAATTGCTTTACAGCTTATTACCGTAAAAAACTAAATAGAGTACTTTCCAGTATTTTTTAATTTACAGTAAAATACTAACAGCAGAGACGCCAGCAATATGCTGTAATTCTACGGTATGAATACTGTGAAATTGCTGTAAAGCTTATTACCATAAAAACAAAATACAGTACTTTCCAGTTTTTTAAATTTTATTTTTCAGTAAAATACTGGCAGTAGAATCACCAGCAATATACTGTAATTTTACGGTATGAATACTGTGAAATTGCTTTACAGCTTATTACTGTAAAAACTAAATAGAGTATTTTCCAGTATTTGTTATTTGCCAGTAAAATACTAGCAAAATACGCCAGTAATATACTGTAATTTAGCAGTATGAATACTGTGAAATTGTTGTAAAGCTTATTACCATAAAAACGAAATAGAGTACTTTCAAATTTTTAAATTGTATTTTACAGTAAAATACTGCCAGTAGAGTCGCCAGAAATATACTGTAATTTTACAGTATGAATACTGTGAAATTGCTTTACAGCTTATTACTGTAAAAAACTAAATAGAGTACTTTCCAATATTTTTTAATTTACAGTAAAATACTAACAGCAGAGACACCAGCAATATACTGTAATTTTACGGTATGAATACTGTGAAATTGCTTTACAGCTTTTTACCGTAAAAAACTAAATAGAGTACTTTCCAGAATTTTTTAATTTACAGTAAAATATTAACAGCAGAGACACCAGCAATATACTGTAATTTTACGGTATGAATGCTGTGAAATTGCTTTACAGCTTATTACCATAAAAAAACTAAATAGAGTACTTTCCAGAATTTTTTGTATTTGACAGTAAAATATTAGCAAAATACGCCAGTAATATACTGTAATTTTGCAGTATGAATACTGTGAAATTTCTGTAAAGCTTATTACCATAAAAACGAAATACAGTACTTACCAGTTTTTTTAATTTTATTTTACTGTAATATTGTGTTAATGTGTTTATAATCTCTCCGTTTAATGTGTTTATAATCTCTCATTTCACTCTTAAATGCTCTCCCGGCTCGCTCAGTCTAGTCACCGTTTGAGTTTGGATGAAAACACTCCGCCCAAAACCTCAAGTTTTTTAAGAACTCTGCAGCCAGTTTCAAATAAATAAAGACATTAAATAAAATAAATACATATATATAAATCTGTCATGAGCATCACAAACCCAAATAGCAATACTTACTCGTACTCAAGCTCCTGTGAAAGTTCAGCGCCATTATGTTTGCTTCAAAATGCAACAGCCCACAATGCATTGGGTACTACAGTACAAATCCATACATTAAATACCGTAGATCAGTGTTTAAATGGACTGTAAATTAACAGCAGTTGCTAACCTCAAAAATATTGCCCAGAATGCATTGTTTTCTACAGCACATTACCGGTTTAATGGAAAACAGTGTTTCTGTCAGAATTTGCATTTTTTTACAGTACAATTGTTTGCAGTGTGTGTGCAGACATTGTAAGTATTTGAGAGAAGACAAAGTCTGAAGTGTTCTGATTCAGTCGGTATGATACGTGACTGGAATATTGCACTCAGGCATAATTCCCTGAAGACCCCTTTAGTGATATCTAAAAGGCCAATAGTGCATAATGACGTGGACAGGCGCGCTGAATATAAATGTGATATTTAGCACTGCACTCTGAGAACACCATCCCGCCACATTCACAAAGTCAAAATGATGTCTCTTAGCTTTATTTTGCAGATTTAATTACTTCTTTAATGAAAGGGTTTCAACCCTTATTTGATATCCTGCTTTTTGAAATGTGAAAGGTGTACTCGTGAGCACAGTCTGGTGTGTCTGGGAACCGTCCTTCAGCATATGATACAGTATATAGCTTGATTATTCACAATTTAGGATATAGTATTAAAAAAAAATTTATATCATGCATTCATGCACAAACTGAATTTGACTTGACTTAAAGCACATTTTTGGACCATCTCCGAGGAAAGCTAGGTGAGATTTTGATACAGCAAGAGAGAATACATCGATGACATGCTTTTCGTTTATTTGGCAAAAAAAAGGAGAATGTGTATCACTATCTCTACAGGAACTTATGTGCATTTTAAGCACACAAAGATTGAAATTAACTTGCATTTATCAAACTGCCAACTTAAGTGTTGCTGTATCTTTAAAAAGAAAAAGAAAAGATTTTTTAAAACTCTATAAAAATAAGTCAGCATACATTAAACATAATTGCCTATAATTAGGCTATAGCAATAGACCAACGCCACTTTTGCGTCATCGAAGGGGAATGCCCCCTTTTGGGGGAAAACACCTCTATACTGTCTATGGGAAAACAAACGGATTCCCATGAGAACAGAACTCGCACTAGATCTGCAAAGTTTCTTGATAGCAAAAATGGCACAAACTTAAAGAAGCTAATGTTACTGAATACGGGGTTACAGAAGTGTCCCTTTGAAATGGTCGAAAACTGGATTAATGACCCCACGCAGTGGCCAAATATGGACTATTCAGACATCTAACGTTACCACTATCTCGTGGAATCACCAAGTAAGCACGTAGCCTTTTTTTTTCATTAACACTCACAGTATGACAAACTAGACGATGAATGGATCATATTTAACTTGAGTTAAGCTATTAACAGTCTAATAAGGTAATGTTAGCTGCTAACAGCTTAGTCTTTCTAATAGCTAGTCGACAACAAAACTGTCAGTAGCTTAAATCAAGTTAAAGGAGACATATCATGCAAAATCCACTTTTTTAGCCTTTAAATGCATTTTGTTGTATATTTGGAGTGTTTATAAGTACAGAAAAGATGAAATTATTCTCTTCAGGTGCTTCGTTTATATCTTTAGATTCTGTTTCGGTCATATTTTTCAACCTGTTCGGATTTTCCTGTTTTCTATTACGTTTTTTGAACAATTACGTCACAGTATTTGCAGCGGAACTGACAAATAAGGACATTGACTACTGGTCCAACACTTCGAGCAATCCGCCATTATTATTTCTCGCTCCGATTTTGTAGTCCAAGCTCAATGATGCAGAAGTTACGAGAGGACTAGTCAAAATGTTCGGTTGTTGGATGTAGTGACCTGAAGCACTTCAAGGATCCCCAATCCAACAACCTCCGCCAGTATACAGAAGGGTTTGCCGATCGACTTTGTTTGAATGAGGGGTAAATTCCTTCTATCATTTAGCTGCTGTGTTTTCTGACGCGTTCTAAACGCAAGTTATCATATTATTATCATACAGATTTTTAGTGGTAAGATCAGACCGCAGTCATTTATCTTGTCAGAGTGCTTGTTTTAACAAGAGAAATAGTCGACTTTCACTAATAACACAACATAGTTAACTTACATACCACTGCATCCATATGAAGACGTCGTTCTGCAGGTTTGTCGTCGTCTTTTTCAAATCGCTCGCTCTGGCTCGAATACGTAACGCTTGATGGACAAGTCTTCCGTTGTTGACATTTTGTTAACGTGTGAATAAAAATGTTCTTTGAAACTATAGTAATCGTATATCTCTTATCAAACTACAATAATGGCTGAACGCGGGGAGTTGAACCGACCGTGAACTCAGCGACCTGGAGAGCGGGCGGGGAAAGACGCAACTCCTTTTTATTTAAAGGAGACGCTTCAAATCAGGTTGCTCACAGAAGCACATCAGAAAAGGGGTAGAAAAGGGGCCTGTTGAGCTATAATAATGTGGAATTCAGACCCAAGCATTGCAGTTATGCTTTATATAGACCACAAATGTATGATTTATAAGTAAAAATGAATGATTTAAAAGTACGATATGTACCCTTTAAATATGATCCAAGTGACATGGCCTCATCGTCTAGTAGTTTGTCATGCCTATCATGTCCCTGTCATTGGGCAGAACTTTGCAGAACACTTTGCAATGAGACAGAACATTTTTCAATGTGAACATGAGACCAAGTTTTTCTTCCTTGGCACAATACTGCCCGATCAACATCCCTTGATGGGGCACATGCCATATAGGCTCTAATAGCTTGACCTGTCCTGTGACATGTGTACTTTCATCTATGTAACTCTATCATGAGTTATTTTTCCTTCATCCTCTAACACAACATCAGTCATTGTAGGCGTCATACGTGAGAATGGGTGAGGGTAGTTAAACCAATTTCCCCAATGAGAAAAGGTGACAAAATTGACGTTTGCTTCATTCATTAGTTCGGGCACTGCATGAGGGCATTTTCAGTCTGACCTAACACTATCATTGATGAAAGGCCTGTGCTGTAGAATAACATTTAAGGCTGTGAGTTTACTTAAAGCAGTCCCCTAAAGGAAAAGCTGAGACAGTCACTTTCCTTTTGTTCCGTTAAACAAACATAAGTTTTTTTTATCTCTGTTGTAAGTTACTGGGGAAATTAAGCACTCACAGTCCAAATGGTTAACACGTCAACAAGCTGCCCCACCCGTTTAAAGACGTGGGGAATGGTGGCTTCAGAGTAGCAAGCAAACTGAGAAGTTGGGCAAAAAGGTTGACTTCTCTAAAGTTCTTTCTGCTTTTTCTACACTCTCTGCTCCAATGTCCCGGCTGACCACAGTAATAACACCTGCCCTCTCTCTTAGGACATTTACGTTCTGTGGGTTTTCTGTGCTGACCTTAAAAGAGGCTGCTGCAATTTGTACTCTTTCCTTAACATCAAAATCTCTTTCCCAAGCAGTTAACCTGTCCAGGTTACTTCTAAGAGTTCTGTGAGACCAAGTCAGATCCAAAAATGGCAAAGCTCCTCTGTAGTCAGCTATAAGGCCATCTGACCAGATGCGGACCAACGGTCCTTTGTCATTGAGTACACTTTCAGAATCATCCACTATTCCACTGTACGTTACAGCTGACTGACAAAATCTCTCAGTATATTCTTTCACAGTTTCTTCTTTCTTCTGTACACAGTTAGTAATTCTAGACCAATCTATCTTGGGTCCAAGGATATTCTTTAGGATTTTCAAAACACCTTCTCTCAATTCATCTTTTCTGGCATGTTGTAGTTCAGAAGTAACAGCAGACTCAAAACTGTTGAATTCGGATTCAGTCAGAATTTGAGACATTAACTGTGTGACTTCTGTTAACGACATGTCGTAGAGATGCATTTTACTGATCAATGCTCTTCTAAATTCAGTGAACTGTGTGCGTGCTGGTGGTAAACTCTGTGACAATCTCTCTATGTCTCTGGGTCCAAGCGTTGTAGCAACAGTTTGGATTTGAACAACAGAAGCACTGGAAGGAACACTTTCTGACTGTTCAATTCCCTGCGGTCTTCTTCTAGCAGCACATACCTTCACTGAATTTACATGCTTATCTGTTACTGATGGGATGTCTACATCTCTTTCAAACAACACTTGTAAGTCAGGATAAGTTTCATCTGACTGTAGGTCTTCAGTGTTACATTTGGTTGAGTCCTGGTTATGGCCCACCTTTGTCTTGAAACAGGACAATTGAGTCTGCAATTGTTTGTTCTGTTCATTTAACTTAGCAATACACTTAGCTTGTTCTTGTGCAATGGATAAACTGTATTCTTTGTGACAACAGATGATGGCTTTCACATTGTTCTTGCGAAGACTTGCTCCTAGCACTTTTTTACACTCATCTATAGACCATACTTTTTCTGGGTGAATGCCAAATTTCTTTGTCAAATTCAATCTGACTGACTGAGTCACTATGGAGTCAATGTGTTCTCCTAACAATGACTTAAATTCGCTATCTGACCACAATGGAGTGGCAAGGCCACTTTTCTCAGTTGTAGGAACCAACCTAGCATTTTTCCTAACCATTTTGTGAGTTTCTTTGTTATCACACAAAACAACTAACTTTCTCTGATCAACAGATGCTACACTTGTTTACACAGATCGACTGTTGTAAACCTTCTTTGACAGAGCAAAGGAGTATTCCACAATATTACTAGCACTTTATGCTAAACTTCCCTGTTTGTACAGAGGTTCAACTTTCATCTCTAAAGTAAATTTTTAGAGGGTAACACCACAAAATAACAAACAACACTAACTATTAGCATGTTACGCTAATCTTCCCTGAAAGAAAATGGAAAGGATCTTTCACCTTCCTAACTTTTAGAGGATAAGACCACAATAACTAGCACAAAAATGCTAATCCTTCTCTGTGAACAGAGGTTATCACCAATATTAACATGTAATGTTAATCTTCCCTAAGTTTAGAGGATATCTTCTCTAGCAACGTAGAGGCACTATTCCGTTAAACAAACCTTCCCTGACTTATTCAGAGGATATCTCACAACTTTCCTGAGTTATTCAGAGGATATCTTACAGCTTCCCTGACTTATTCAGAGGATCCCAAAATATTAACATTTAATGTCAATCTTCCCTGCCTGACAACAGAGGATATCTATCATCTTTAAAAGACAACTTTTAAAGGATAACTTTAGTTAATCAAACACTACAGCTTGTCTGATAACTCTCTGACGGCGCAGAGGCACAACTTTGGTACTGGTCTGGTTCTTTGAATAGAGTAAAAAACTCACCGAATCATTGTTTGTATGAAAAGATTCAGTCTGGACCTCAGTCAGAAAAGTTCTTCTCGTTCTTGTTCTGGAACTCAGTCCGCTTTGAGATCTTGTTCTGCTTGAAGTTTTCAAGATTCAGTTGAGAATCTTTTGTTGCTTGAAGTTTCAGTTCTGGATTCAGGTAAGATTTCTCTATCCGGGTCACGGCACCAAATTGTAGGAAACTTTTCTTTCCTTGTAGAAAAGTTAGCAACTGAGGAGACCAGGAGACTTTTGATGTATCTTTCAAGCAGAAGTTCTTTATTACATAGCTGTAGTCATCTCAAAGATAGTCTAACTAAGGGAAAACATTCTCTTACAATTTATACATTTAGAGGGGAGGAGTTTACATTGAGGGGGGAGAAACTGAAACAAAAGCAAATGTAAATGATTCAACAGGCACCTCAGTTCATCAGCATAGCAGTTTTCTGTGCCTTGAGATGCTAATCTGGTGGAGTTACATTGAGGAGGAGACTCTTGAAACAAAGCAAATGTAAATGAAGAAGGAACACACCCTATTCTGAGGGCATTACCAATCCAATTGACTCAGCATAACTATTCACATGCTGATAGTCGCCAGGAACTCTAGTTCCAAATGAGCCATCCCAGAGCCATTAAAGACAAAAGGTGGAAGTCTCCCCTATAGCTAATCCAATCAACGTGAACGATTCAATCTCTAGGCAGAGAGGTGGGAAAACAGAAAGGTGACTCTTAAACTATCATCTTAATCATCTATCCAATTTTATACCAGTGGAGTGGAAACCTAAAATTAAACATTTTGACAAATTTGTATTCTTTCAATACTGTGAGTGTGTAAATGATAAAAAAATAAATAAATAAAAAAGGCTACTTACTTGGTGGTAACGTTAGATGTCTGAATAGTCCATATTTGGCCACTGCGTGGGGTCATTAATCCAGTTTTCGACCATTTCAAAGGGACACTTCTGTAACCCCGTATTCAGTAACATTAGCTTCTTTAAGTTTGTGCCATTTTTGCTATCAAGAAACTTTGCAGATCTAGTGCAAGTTCTGTTCTCATTGGAATCCGTTTGTTTTCCCATAGACAGTATAGAGGTGTTTTCCCCCAAAAGGGGGCGTTACCCTTCGATGACGCAAAAGTGGCGTTGGTCTATAGCAAAGGCCATAATCATAAAGTGAAAAATAATGTAAGTTCAATGCTTCTATTCCCTGAGAGTTAGGGTACATTTTTTTCATTTGAAATTTCAGAATCCAGAATCGGCCTGTCTTCGCTGGCCAAAGGTGGTCGGCGCAGACCACAATGATCTGCCCATGTCTGTCAGTCCTGGGCGAGTTCAATCCAATTGTGTCCCAGATCTTGTCGTAACGAGTCACGCCATCGTGTTGCATGGCGTCCGCGTGGCCGCTTTATGTCGATCGGCAACCAGACGGTGACCTCGCGCTTCCATCTTTCGTCAATCCACCGCATCAGGTGCCCGGCCCAGCGCTTCTTGGCCTTGTTGGCCAGGTCCACCGCGTCGGCCAACCTAGTCATGGCCCGCAGCTGCTCGTTGCTGACGTGGTCGATCCGTTTAACCCCGATCATGCAGCGCACGTTTGCGCGTTCAGTCACAGCCAGCTTTTGCCGGTCGGCCGCTGTCGTTGCCCAGGTATCGGCCCTGTAGAGCATGGCCGGCAGGATGGTGCTGTTGAATCGGGCGGCCCTGATGTCCGGGTCGATGGCTCTGTTGGTGGCCTTCTTGGCAATTGAGTCAAAGCTGACCCAGGTGGCTCGGAGTCGTCGTGCCAGTTCTCGACCAATCTTGTGGTCAATGGTCAGCTCCTGGCCCAAGTAGATGTAGCTATCGATTTGCTTGAAATTAAAGTGCAGTATTTGGAAACATATGACTGGAGTTCTTATGTAAACTTAAAGTGCCACTGTAGCGTTATATTTAAATATCATAACATGAAATCCAAAATGTTCCCAAACACCGGACTTATATGACGCTGGCGCATCCTCCAACTCCCTCATTTCATCCAATTGCCATTTCTACGTGTGACGTGACCTGCAGCACTCCATACTCCTCTTTTACTAGCTTGTTCGACTTGAACTGCACAGAGCGATTGGTAATGACATCAAAGTACCGTGAGAGTGATTGAAAAGCATACGGAGCCGTGGCTCTCGTGGTACTTTGATGTCATTCACCGATTGCTCTGTGCAGCGCCGGTTCATGTCGAACAAGCCTCATAATATGTATGCCCACAGTGCACACACACACGTCTTATTTCGCGCAAAAAGGAAACACGTCTGAGGCCACATACGGGCACGAGGATACATTGCGCATGCTCCGAACCGAGACAAGCGAACCGAACGGTTCAGATGTTTTTCATGTACCGTGCCACCCCTAATATAAATGCCTTTCTTCTGCTGAACGTGGGTAACCAAACAGTTTATGGGCCCATTGACTTGGCTGTCAATTCTTTGGTTACCCATACCTTATTTTGTGTTCATCATTTGAAAGACTTTAGCCGCGTTTCCACCGCAGGAACTTTCCCCAGGAACTAGGAACTTTGGGGTGGTACTTGGTGTGTTTACACCGCAGGAACCAGGGTCTAAATGAAGTTCCGGGTAAAAATTCCCCCCCCCCCCAGAAAGTACCTGCTGGCGAGGTAGTACTTTTTCAGAGTTCAGGAACTTTCGGGGTGGGACTTGTTCACTGAACATTCTGATTGGTTCTTACCGCGCTATTCTTTCTGCCCGATGGCGCGCGTTCGTTCCATTCATCTCACGGTCAATGTCCGCGCTGATAACAAACGTCTACTTTTATATCTAGCATTACAAGCTTTCTGAATACGCTTTGGGTGCTCGTCTCTTTTCTGCCGTTTTGTTAATTACCTCGTTAGTAAACCAATCGCACACAAAAAAGCAGCAAAGCTTGAATCTCCTCCATACAAAACTCAAAACAAACACGCAGGCTAGAAGAGCAGTCGCACGCAGTTCAACGTCATCTTCCCGCCCCGAACTGGTACTTTAGTACGCGGTGTAAAGTAAGCAAGCGGTCTGGGGGAAAAAAAGTTCCTGTGAAAAAAGTTCCTGGGACAAATAGTTCCTGGTAATTGCGGTGGAAACGCGGCTATTTATACAGGTTTGGAAGAACTTGAGGGTGAGTAAATGACAGAATTTTCCTTTTTGGGTGAACTATCATTTTAAGCAAAAAACGTATATGTTAGCGAACCTCCCAACGCCGTCCTCGCTGTTGAGAGCCACATTTAGATGAAAAGGTATACACTCAACTAAAGGATTATTAGGAACACCTGTTCAATTTCTCATTAATGCAATTATCTAATTAACCAATCACATGGCAGTTGCTTCAATGCATTTTGGGGCGTGGTCCTGGTCCAGACAATCTCCTGAACTCCAAACTGAATGTCAGAATGGGAAAGAAAGGTGATTTAAGCAATTTTGAGCGTGGCTTGGTTGTTGGTGTCTGAGTATTTCACAATCTGATCTCAGTTACTGGGATTTTCACACACAACCATTCAACCATCAAAAACATCCATTATGCGGCAGTCCTGTGGGCGAAAGTGCCTTGTTGATGCTAGAGGTCAGAGGAGAATGGGCCGACTGATTCAAGCTGATAGAAGAGCAACTTTGACTGAAATAACCACCCGTTACAACCGAGGTATGCAGCAAAGCATTTATGAAGCCACAACACACACAACCTTGAGGCGGATGGGCTACAACAGCAGAAGATCCCACCGGGTACCACTCATCTCCACTACAAATAGGAAAAAGAGGCGACAATATGCAAGAGCTCAGCAAAATTGGACAGTTGAAGACTGGAGAAATGTTGCCTGGTCTGATGAGTCTCGACATTCAGATGGTAGAGTCAGAATTTGACGTAAACAGAATGAGATCATGGATCCATCATGCCTTGTTCCCACTGTGCAGGCTGGTGGTGGTCTAATGGTGTGGGGGATGTTTTCTTGGCACACTTTAGGCCCCTTAGTGCCAATTGGGCATCGTTTAAATGCCACGGCCTACCTGAGCATTGTTTCTGACCATGTCCATCCCTTTATGGCCACCGTGTACCCGTCCTCTGATGGCTAATTCCAGCAGGACAATGCACCATGTCGCTTGAATCATTTCAAATTGGTTTCTTGAACATGACAATGAGTTGACTGTACTAAAATGGCCCCCACAGTCACCAGATCTCAACCCAATAGAGCATCTTTGGGATGTGTTGGAACGGGAGCTTTGTGCCCTGGATGTGCATCCCACAAATCTCCATCAACTGCAAGATGCTATCCTATCAATATGGGCCAACATTTCTAAATAATGCTTTCATCACCTTGTTGATTCAATGCCACGTAGAATTAAGGCAGTTCTGAAGGCAAAAGGGGGTCAAACACAGTATTAGTATGGTGTTCCTAATAATCCTTTAGGTGAGTGTATAATAATCAAATAAACGCAAGCTGTTTTAAACTTCAAAGGCACTGATTTTTTCTAAATGACGTCACGCCAGTTCTTTCTTTCATTTCAGGGCCCTTAAGCAGAGGAATTGGTTAAATTGTTGTCTAGTGATGCAACAAGTAAGAACATGTAACGTTAATGTACCTGTCTGTATAAGTGCACAGACTTTGATATATATTTGACAACTCTTGTCTTTCTCAATGCTGGTGATCGTGACTTCCTAACATTGATTTGGTGAGCCTAACCAAAGCCAAAGGCACTCCGCTTCTGCCAGCCTGTCAAGAATACCAGCTCAAGGTATATCTGGTAACTATTCCAGCCTGACACGAGTGTTTCCATCGCCTGAGGCCAACCCACTCGCTATTCATCTTGCTAAAGGTGCATGTGGTCTTAAAGTCTGGCTACATTTTCCATTTTCAGTGAGTTTTTGCAGTGGCAGTGGAGTCGTTTCAATAGGAATCCATGTAATTGGTAATTTTGCTTGTAGATTTGGTCTCTTGTTCAGGTTGGGCATAGGAATTTGCAGCATTGACCAATACGGAGCTGCTTGATTTGAAAGTGACTTCGGAAAAGTAAGGATTTATCATACAAACCTTTCCTCTGCTCACATTGGCCTCATCCAAGCAGCTGTCAGTATGGAGTTAATAATGTGCCATAATTAAACAAATCTGGTGTTTTTCAAACAAACTCGGTCTGCTTTGCAAAGGAAAACTCAACTTGACTGAAAATGAATGTAAAAAGCAACATATGATGGCAGAGCTTTCAGCTTATAGATTCCCCTATCCTAGAAGAGCAAAGTGCTACTAAGTGCTAATATGGATTTCTGTCTAGATATGTAATAAACAAGCAAAAGAAAACCTCAAAAAGATTAATTATTGATAAATTAAGAGAGAAATACACCTTTTCACCGTCCATTTTCTACAGGTGTAGGCAAAGGCAAACACATGCTTCAAATCAGTTCTTCTCCCGGGAGACTATTCTAAATTAATCCCCTAGCTTAGCGCCATCTACTGCTTTGGAGGAGGAAGTTGCTCAACTGCATTTGTGAGAAAATCGAGCCAGATATGCTCGATATAACAGACAGATATGCATTTATATCCACTAGATTTGGTATTTGTTCAAAGGTTACATGCAATTTGTAGGATGGTTGTATTGATTTGTGAAATATTATCTAGGCTCATTTATTTATATTTGTAAAACACAATGCATATGTTTTACTCCACTGCATTTTTGCTCAAATTTTGAATTTGCACATTGCCTTCTGTTTGTTTGCGAGTCGAGTTTTTTTTTTGCAAAATGCCGGATTTGTTTGTTGATTATGGCACAAAACTGACTCCATATGTCAGTCCGTCTTTCATGCATTCAGTTTGCGTCAGTTATTTTACATTGTGATGCATTTATATCCCTAAACTCATGTGTGTCTCTTTTAAGAAGGACCTCCTTTTGCTTTGTGTCCTGTTTGTGTTTTGGTTTTTAATCTTATCTTTATCATCTATGCTGGAGACTTGTCTGATAGGAACACCCCTGCAGTGATTGCTCAGTTTCACTCGACTAAACCTCACCTGACTCTTTTTTTTCTTCGTTCAATTATACCTATTATGAAAAGTGTTTATCTTCATTTTTCTAATGGAAGCGAAGGCATTGTTGTTAATCATCGCCGCTCATCAACTCCTGCAGTTTCACTACCACCGGGATGCGTGTTCGCAATCAGAGCTTCTCTTTTTTAGTTGATCATTTCTGCTTATAAACAGAAGAACTGATACATTTGTCCAGACATGTTTCCGTCTTCTGTTTTTTGAGCAGTTTGTTACTGTTAGTGTTACTATTAGTGTCCCAGATGTATTTGCTGGTCTCTGTGATGAACCCTTTTGCATCACCATTAATCAAAAGTTTGATTTTCCCTTTTTGACACTTTGGCCTAGAAACATGAATCTCTTTTAAACATCACTCAGCAACCTGATCATCATATTGAGATGTCGAGCTATGCTTCTTACAAATCTCCAGTTTTGACCTGAATTAGAAGTACCATTACATAGAAATGATCATATAAACTTTTTGCCACTGTTCCAAATTCACTCCTATAGATCCCTAACAAGGACCGCTAAAACAGAGAACAGTCTATCCTAATAAAACTTGGTAGGCGTTACTGGTCTGATCTAGGGATGTAGATGTATATTAGATCATGATATGGCTTAGTATGATTATCAAATTTCTAAGGCTGTGAATAAATGAAACATATGCAGGTTTCAGAGAGAAGAGTGGCACCGGGTCCATTTACACCTGAGCTTCAGCTTGATGATGGTTAAGTAAAACCATACAAGAACATTTTTGTTTTGAATGGTTAAAATAACAAAAAATATAAAACCATTTACAAAAATTCTATAGAGATAAAAAAAAACAACTAGTTATCCCTCTCATGGTCTTCCTTTTATGAGTCTTGTCCTGGGCCTTCCCGGTCAGAAGTGACTGGAAGCCTAAAAATGAAACTTCTTCCATCCCAGTAAAACCAATGCAATTTATTTTTGTTCTATAATATTTATTCTTTTTAATTTAGTATTTTGAGACAATTTGATTGAATTTATTAATATTTATGCAATATTTATGGTCTATTTTTTTCAATGGAAATTTATATATATATTTTCTATATATATATATTATTTAAAAAAAAAATTCTTAATGCAGTATTTTTGTTTAATATTGAGTCTAGGCATTCAGAAAAAAAAATTGATGAAAATTAGCACCATCTGGTTACAGTATAGAGAAAAAGTGTAGAATCATAGTGTAACCACTAGATGGTATGTACAACTCTCTATGGAGAGGCATGTGAATTCCCCAGATGTTTATGAACACATTTTTTTTTTTGGTGGATTTGAATATATAATTGAAACAATCTCAAAAACTATTTCTTACTTAAAAAAAAATGTAAAATTTTTACTTTTGTAAATTGTGATTTTTTGTGTTTTTGTCAATTTCCCATTCATTTCCTATGGGGGTCATTTTTGACCAAAGACCAAAATCGTGACTAATTTTTTTACGACGATTTTTTTATGTGTTCACATACATAATGCCAGAAATGTCACCAAGTTTCGTAACATTCCGATGAAGCTGTGATTTTTAATAATTCAAAACATATTTTTTGTAGTCTGAATTTATTGGTGTGTATGTGTATAGAAGTGTGTTTGTATGTGTGTGTGTGTAAATTTTTTGCACTCTTGATGTTGTAGAGTGTCACCCCTTTACTGCGGTATACTTCTTTTAAGAATCGAGGCCCAATTTGTAGATTGTACAAACAAAAAATTCAGAGAATTTTTGTGTTTTTTGTAAATTTCCCATTCATTTCCTATGGGTCGCTCATTTCTGACCGAAGACCACGAGTGTGACTATTTTTTTTACGACCACTTAGCATGCTCGGATCATGACCTCAATTTTTTTTTGTATTCACAAACCAAATGCCAAAAAAGTCACCAAGTATCATAACCTTCCGATGAAGCTGTGATTTTTAATAATTCAAAACAGAAAATTATTCGGTCAGAAGTGACCGAGGACCATCGGAGGGTTAAAAAAATGACAAACACAATTCACTTTAAAGTTTTAAAATATGAATACCAATATAGTAATATCTGACTGATGCTAAAATAGCACCGGTGAGCACATGTGACGAATGTTCATGTTATGGTTACTGAAGGTTTGATAATAAATCCTCACCCTGTCTCTTGTGTTTTTACAGGTACATGATGTTAATCGATGGAAAAAACGAAGTCTTCATGATTGACAGAGACAACTCAGTCTTTCACATAGCCAACCTGGAGTTTCCTTTCCGGAAGGATCTTCGCATCCACCTTTCCAACACGCTTTTGGATGGGGTGAGTTATTGCACGGTTTGAAAGCCTGATAATCGGGTTAGGTAGAGAGGATCTACTCTATTCCTGTACTTAATGGATGTCTACAGGTTTGGCTTACATGAGAGAGGCAAAAATAAGCCAGTGTTGTGAGTTAATTCTTTAAATGTTAAAGAGGATTTGCTCTCAAGGCATTTATTAGCTCACTCAAAACGTCATGCACAGCACTGGAGAAATAGCACGGCTGGGTTTCACATATTAAAGGTTCAATTAAGCAAGACTTAATCCAGGTTTGAATATTAATTTGTCGCAAGTTGTGTTGCAGCAATTAAAGGGATATTCCCCTTCAAAAATAAAAATAACCCCATGATTTATTAATCCCCATGATAACCCCACTCTCAAATAAATAATTTTATATATTAATAAATAATATTTTATAAATATATAAAATAATATTTATATATTTTACACATAATTATATATATATGAAGAGTTCAGATGCAAAAGCCTCTAAGTGCCATTTGAAATTTTCTTCTAAAATTATCATTTTTATCAAGCTTGTATATTTAAGTTCAGTAATTTCACTTAAATGACAATTAATAGGTCAGCTTCATTGCCATTTAAGTGAAATTACTGAACTTAAATATACAAGCTTGATAAAAATGATCATTAGAAGAAAATTTCAAATGACACTTAGAGGCTTTTGCATCTGAACTCTTCATATATAATTTTATATATTTATAAATATATAAAATATATAAAAAATATCCTGGCTCTTTTCAAGCTTTATAATGGTAGTTGCCCGGCACATGACCTCTGACCTGACGCATGACCTCTGACCCGACGCATGGCCTCTGACCCGATGCATGACTTCTGACCGGCACAAAACCTCTTACCCGACGCATGGCCTCTGACCCGACGCATGACCTCTGACCGGCACAAGACCCCTGACCCGACGCGTGACCTTTGACCTGACACATGACCTTTGACCCGACATATGACCTCTTACCCGCCACATGACACAATGACGAACACGAGAGGATGGAGCAAAACAAAACACCGATCACGAATTCAAAATATAAAACAAGAATATATAAAGAGAAAAATCAGAGGATTTTAATTAGAGAAGAGGATCTTGAGTTTTAAAGCTTACGCTACTCCGACACCCTACATCAGATCGGGGGTCACTCTTCTGGCGCTAGTTGAATTGCGTAAGCCGTCTGCCGGAAGCTAGTTATTTTAGCCTATGAACTTTAAAATATGGATATTTTTCTTATTAACCCTCTGTGGATCACTTTTATCATGGATGGATGCTCTTTCCATTCAACACCATTATAAAGCATGGAAGAGCAATGGTGTTTTGTTTATAAAACTGAAAAGGAGAAAGTAGGGCTGTGCAATTAATCGAATTTCGATTTCAATTTCGATATTGGTTCCCAACGATCTCCAAAATAGCACAATCGAGAAAAAACGATTATTTTGCCATGCACGTTCTGTTTCGAAAGGACGCTATAATTGCGTGTTCTGAATGACGCGCACATGATCCGCCCCTCCCGAAGCCATAAACTTGCTCAGCCTACAGTCATCAATTGCAAGCACAATAAACTTCACAATAACAATTGGCTAATTTAATATCTAATGGAGTGAGAGACCATCTCGAGCTGACGCGATCTTTGTCTGCACGACCACTGCAGCGCGAGCGCACGTGACCTGATCATCTGTGCCGCCGCTTTACTGAACGAAACACATCGGGAATGAACACCGGGTAAACAGCTGATCAAAAAATAAAACCATCGCGCGAATTATTCGTGCGTCAAAATCGCGTCCAGTGTGAAAGGACCTTAACACTTGTCTGCTTGTCCGAGAAAAGTCGATTTTTTTTCAAAAGTGAATGGTTTTGATCTTATAAAGTCAGCATAAAGAGCGATTGATAATGGATTATGCTAGTGTATTTCTGAAGCTGCGCTGCCTGTCTGAGACTTAGTGAAACAATTAAAATAACAGCACACACAAAACTCACAGAAGAAACATACTGAGGTAAAGTTTGAGGTTTTCTATTTATAATAGGCTAAATGATATAGTAACATAACATGACCAAGTAGCTGTTATATCACGACTGCAATTACATTGAATTTATAGTTTAATAAACAAGTTAACTTACCTGGTTTATATGTAGTAACTTACATTTTAGACGCAATATTGACTGGCTTGTTCCATTTCACCGACGAAAATAGTTACAAAAGAAAAGCAACACTAAGCACTGTGTTCTGTTATTGAATGATTCATTATTTTGAACGAATCGTTTTAATGAATGACTCAATGATTCATTTATTAAGATGGTCACTTGCCACCACCTATTGATTTATTGTTTAAAGGTAGCCTATCATTGATTTTATTTTATTATTGGTTTAAACAGTAACCTCATAAAATTATTTATTACAGTTGTACTTTTGCTGTGTAAATTAATTAATTTGATTGATAGCAGCTCTTTTTATAACTGAATTTGATCAAATGCAAGAATTTGACATGAAGATAGCACATGTTTAGTTATATTAAGTTATGAAAGTGTCCTTTATAAAAGGTAAATAACACCCCTCCCCCCACCCACAAAAAATTACTTAACATGTCACCTCTGTGAGTTTGCAGGTCTGCTTAATAGCTACAACAAAATGCTCAAATTAAAAAAAAAATAATATAATATATAATAATATATAATTTTTGAAAGGTATATTTTAAGAAATGTAACACTTTCCCAAAGTCATGTGAAATAATCGTGTTGCATAATCGTGATTTCAATACTGACAAAAATAATCGTGATTATGATTTTTTCCATAATCGAGCAGCCCTAGGAGAAAGTACACATATAGTGGCTCGAGGGTGAGGAAATCATGAGGTCATTTTCATTTTTGGATGAACTCTTGCCTTATGTAACTAACAGTAAAAATAAGTTTCCATAAATACGATACTTAATCATGAAATAACAAAATCTATTTTTATGTCAATTATGCTCAGAAACATTATTTGAAATGAACAAGGAGCAATGAATAAATACTGATTTAAAAAAAACAACAACATAAGAAATGACATTTATTTATTATGACTAATATTATTTGACATGCACAACAACACGCTGGCACGCTGTTTAGATCGGTTTCTTCTTGAAGAGCCGCAAGTCATTTATTAACGCAGTGTTCTCTCTCTTAAAAGGAAAGCAAGTGTAAATGTCAGCATTATCATATGTGTCCAAAGGATTGAAGTCTGTCATACAAACCAAGAGCGTATCGATGCAGTTCAGTCTGTCCAACCGTCACTCCTGATTGGAGGCTTCCCTAAATATTAACTTTAAACTTAGTTGAATGTGTAATGGTGCAACTCAAAAACATTCAGTTGTAGCATGACGACTAAAGGCACTCGTTATTAAAGATTTTAAGAACTAAAACTCCATAGTAACTATCTGTGACAACCACCAACCAAGTAACACTATAGCAACAGTCAAATATAGCAGAGCAGCTGCCCTGAACACCCTAGCAACCACCTAGAAACACACTGGAAACCACCCAAAATACCCTAGCAACCACCCATAATACCCCAGCAACTGCCTAGCAACCATCCAGAATACCTTAGCTACTGCCTACCAACACCATAGCAACAACCCTTTACATGGCAACTAAGCTAAGTCGTAACTTACGCACAGCTGGTGCAACCGGCCCTAACCATCCTACCCAGGTTACTCTCAGAAAAAAAAAGGTACAAAAGTTGTCAATGGGGTTGTACCTTTTCAAAAGGTAAACTTTTGTCCATTTCATGAGCTAATAAGTACATTTTAGGTGCTAATATGTACATTTTAAGTGTTAATATGTACATTGTAAGTGTTAATATTTACATTTTAGGTGCTAATATGTACATTTTAAGTGTTAATATGTATATTTTAAGTGTTAATATGTACATTTTAAGTGTTAATATGTACATTTTAGCTGCTAATACGTACATTTCAGGAGCTAATATGTCAATTTCATGAGCTAATATGTCCATTTTAGGTGGTAATATGTACATTTTAGATACTAATATTTACATTTTAAGTGTTAATATGTACATTTTAGGTGCTAATATGTACATTTTAAGTGTTAATATGTACATTTTAAGTGTTAATATGTACATTTTAGGTGCTAATATGTACATTTTGGGTGCTAATATGTACATTTTAAGTGTTAATATGTACATTTTAGGTGCTAATATGTACATTTTGGGTGCTAATATGTACATTTTAAGTGTTAATATGTACATTTTAGGTGTTAATATGTACATTTTGGGTGCTAATATGTACATTTCAGGAGCTAATGTCAATTTCATGAGCTAATATGTCCATTTTAGGTGTTAATATGTACATTTTGGGTGCTAATATGTACATTTTAGGTGCTAATATGTACATTTCAGGAGTTAATATGTACATTTCAGGAGCTAATATGCCAATTTCATGAGCTAATATGTCCATTTTAGGTGTTAATATGTACATTTTAGGTGCTAATATGTCAATTTCATGAGCTAATATGTCCTTTTTAGGTAGTAATATGTCCATTTTAGGTGCTAATATGTACATTTTAAGTGTTAATATGTACATTTTAAGTGTTAATATGTACATTTTAGGTGTTAATATGTACATTTTGGGTGCTAATATGTCCATTTTAAGTGTTAATATGTACATTTTAGGTGCTAATAAGTCAATTTCATGAGCTAATATGTCCATTTTAGGTGGTAATATGTACATTTTAGGTACTAATATTTACATTTTAAGTGTTAATATGTCCATTTTAGGTGCTAATATGTACCACTAAGGTAGCAATATGCAGCCTTTGGGTACAAAAGTGTACCTTTTGAAAAGGTACAGCCCCAGTGACAGATTTTGTACCTTTTTTTCTGAGAGTGTACCCTTGAAATCAGAGGGAAATGATGTGATATCACTGATGTAGAAGCACATAACCTGACCTTGACATAAACTGTAAACATGTCCCTCAAATCTGATTGGTTGCTGTGAATGTGGATCCCTCGGTGAGATCATGCTCTGCTCGTCCTGCGTCTAGTGCACCGCTCATCTCCTCGTCCCGTTCCCGCAATCCATGTCTCCAAGAGATCAGTCCATAATCCAGCTTTTTAATGCTTTATGTGATTTTTTTTTATTTATTTATTGTGAATATATCACATCGAACTCCACGTCTGCTTTACTCCGTCTGTCAACATTCATTTTAGTCTCCAATTATGCCTTTTTTTCTTTTTTAAACCTCAACAGCAGCAAGTCTAAGTTTAAAGTAATGGAACAACAGGATTTAGTTAATTGAAGTTTAATTAATTTTAAGTTAATTAGGTTTACGATAAAAAACACAAGATTACAATGAGGGTTTCATCTAAACCTGCTTTTAATTATTAGATAAATCACGATTTAATCTATGTTTCAGATCAGCCCATTTTTTGGCGCAACCCACCCTAAGATTATTACAGCCGAAACATGAACATAAATGACTTCACATTTAGAAAATAAATGCCTTTGAATGTTGAAGGTCCAGAGGTCTGAGGTCTGTGAACACGAGTGAAACTGTTGTGGTGGAAATGAATGTCTCTCAAGCTCAAATAACTCTTAACACGAACGTGATGTGGAATACAAAGAAACGAAGATTGGATCGCTCACACCAAGACTGACAGGAATATCTGATAGACTGAATAAATAAGGAGTTGATGCTGGTACAGTGCATTCCTCTAATGAATCCCAGATGAATCGTCCGCTCTTCTGTTTGCCTGACTAGAGCAAACTTCACTCGTTTCAGCATTACAGCTGTGAGGATCTGCAGTGTGTGTGTGTGTGTGTGTGTGTACTCCCACCCTTACATGAAGAGATGCCATGCTCCACACTGTGTGTCCAGTGCAATCGAGTCTGTTTATCTCTCATAAAAGTGTGAAGGTTACTGATCAACTTTGACTGTGTTCATTCTTTATTCATGATCACTCTCTGAATCACTAATCATAACTTTGCTTTTTTTAAAGGAGTAGTTCACTTTTAAAAAAAAAACTTTTGCTGATAATTTACTCACCCCCATGTCATCCAAGATGTCCATGTCTTTCTTTCTTCAGTTGAAAAGAAATGAAGGTTTTTGATGAAAACATTCCAGGATTTTTCTCCATATAATGGACTTCAATGGGAACCAAACGGTTCAAGATCCAAAAGACAGATTCAGTGCAAACTGTTCAAAGGGCTTTAAACGATTCCAGACGATGAATAAGGGTCTTATCACGTGAAACAATCGCTCATTTAATAAATAAATAAGTTTAATTTAAGTATTTTTTTTTAATTGTTTAATTTAAATTTAATTAATTTAAGTTTTATAAGCACAAATGCTCGTCTTGCTCTGTTGTTCTGTGATGCTCGTTCGTGACTCTCCTGTTCGAACTCGTTTATCAAAATAAACGAATATTTTTCAAGTCATTTGGTTCATTCAACGAACGAAATGAACGAATTGACTCGGAAAAAGATTCGTTCATTTTGATGAACGAGTTCGAACAGGAGAGTCAAACAGAACAGAGTAAGGCGAGCATTTGAGCTTATAAAACTTAAACTTTGTTATTTATTTATTTATTAAATGAGCGATCGTTCCGCTTGATTAGGGTTGGGTATCGAGAATCGAGTATCGATTGGAACCGGGACTAACTTTTCGTTTTTCCCGGAATCGTTCAAAAGTTAAAATTTCGATTGCTAGTTTCGATATTCACAGTCCGCCGACCGGAAGAAGAAACCACTGAAAAACACCAATGAAGAAGCGTCTACCGGAAGTGTTGGCATAACCGCGCGAGTCGAACATGAGTAGCTTACGTCGGAGGTCGAAAGTGTGGCTTTACTTTTCTAAAAATAACAAAATCTCGGCAAAATGCAAAATTTGTGACAAAAGGAGTATTTTCCTTTAGAAAGGAGTACTTCTTTCTTAAAAGAATCGGAATCGAGAATCGTTGGGAACCGGAATCGGAATCAGAATCGTTCAAATTCACACGATACACAAGCCTAGTCATGAAACGGTATTTTACTTCTATAAGTGACATTTCTTCATAAAGTGGAGTATTAATACAACAAAACTGCTTGGTGACGTCAAGCGCAAAGGAAATCGATTGAAGTAAGTTTTGATTTGTAGAGCACTTTTCTCAACATGTATTGTAGGAGCTTTAGGGTAAGGTGGGTTTTCTCTGTAAATCGAAGCTGTGCAGACTTGGGGAGATTTATCCAATTTTTTATCCTTTCTGAAATAGCATGCAGTGTTAAATCCCTTATTCATCGTCTGGAATCGTTTAAAGCCCTTTGAACAGTTTGCACTGAAACTCTCATTTGGACCTTGAACCGTTTGGTTCCCATTGAAGTCCATTATATGGAGAAAAATCCTGGAATGTTTTCATCAAAAACCTTCATTTCTTTTCGACTGAAGAAAGAAAGACATGGACATCTTGGATGACACGGGGGCGAGTAAATTATCAGCAAAAGTTTGTTTTAAAAGTGAACTACTCCTTTAACATTTATGAAAATCCTAAATTTGTTTGCTTGGTTTAATAAAAATAAAAATGTTGAGAGTTTATTCAAAATCACAATGTTACATCATGGTACGATATTTATAGGCTGGACTTATGAGAGTATATGTGTGTTTCTTATCGTCTGCATCTGTCTTTTGCAGGAGATGATAATCGACAAAGTGAACGGCCAGCCCGTCCCACGCTATCTCATCTACGACATCATTAAATTCACCGTGAGTGCCTTTCAACAACACTAACACAAACACTGTCCTGTCTGCTCTTAATTCAGTTCACGACTACCTAATGCAGAATGACAATGAGCAAGAACAGAGGTGTCTCACCCAGCTATTAAAATGGCCTTGTTTACTATCCGTCACGCTTTTCCAGACCAAACGGTTTCCTGTAAGATACTAACAGCTCCAAAAAGGACATAAAAGTATCATAAAAGAAGCTAATACGGCTGGTTTATTTCTTCTTCAGATTTCATTAGCAAGTAGATTACATTTAAAAATAGATAGCACCTTTCGACACGGCAGGCTTGAACATCGACGATCTTCCCCTGTATATTCTTCCTCTCAGACAAATTATGGTTTTATCATCCGAATACTTGAAATATAGCACGTAAATCAAGTGGGCCGCATAAATATTCCTCAAAATTTCTATTTGTGTTTATGCTCAGTCATATAGGTCATGAATAGGGTTGGGTATCGAGAATCGAGTATCGATTGGAACCGGGACTAACTTTTCGTTTTTTCCGGAATCGTTCAAAAGTTAAAAATTTCGATTCCTAGTTTCGATATTCACAGTCCGCCGACCAGAAGAAGAAACCGCTGAACAACACCAACGAAGAAGCGTCTACCGGAAGTGTTGGCATAACCGCGCGAGTCGAACATGAGTAGCTTACGTCGGCGGTCCAAAGTGTGGCTTCACTTTTCTAAAAATAACAAAATCTCGGCAAAATGCAAAATTTAGAAAGGAGTACTTCCTTCTTAAAAGAATCGGAATCGAGAATCGTTGGAAACCGGAATCGAAACAAGGAATCGGAATCAGAATCGTTCAAATTCAAACGGTCATGAAACGGTATTTTACTTCTATAAGTGACATTTCTTCATAAAGTGGAGTATTAATACAACAAAACTGCTTGGTGATGTCAAGCGCAAAGGAAATCGATTGAAGTAAGTTTTGATTTGTAGAGCACTTTTCTCAACATGTATTGTAGGAGCTTTAGGGTAAGGTGGGTTTTCTCTGCAAATCGAAGCTGTGCAGACTTGGGGAGATTTATCCAATTTTTTATCCTTTGTGAAATAGCATGCAGTGTTAAATCATTCACAGTAAGACCAGGAACGTGCACAGAAAATAGAGTCCGTTTTGATTTCATATTGACTGGATGTCTATAAATTGTGTAGTTCAGTTCATTTTAGGTTATAATTCACATTCATCTTAGTTTTGGCAGGGAATGAGTAAATCTTTGCATGTTCTGGCATCATTTTCTGCAGTTCGCATTCAGTAAATCCAGGCAATCGTCCGCAACCTGGTGTGTGTTTGAGACTGGGCGCGTGGATTGGTCTCGCTTGGTTACCGTGTCGAAAGGAACATTTTTCCAAAAACGCAACGCTGATCCTTCATTTTTAAGATTGATGCCACAGGCAACCCGTGGGTAAATATAGACGGCACATTAATTGAGCCTGTCCAGTGATGCTTGGGAAGACTAATATTCAATTCAGTTAAAGTGCTCAAGTATGCGTTAAGCACGTGTCATCAACTTTATTTATTAGGTTTTCATTTAAAATACGAGTACATTAAAGACTAATGCTGATATGTCTATTAAAATCTATATTTTCCGAGCACTGCTGGAGTTGAAATTCACAAGCTGGATGATCTTCAGTGTGTTAGCTGCTCTCTGCATTGGCCGAGTGTGTTGTGGATGGGTTGTTAAAGGGACACTTCAGGATTTAGCATTAAGCTTTGTATTAGGACTTTAGTCAACCAAAGAAATCCTTGGTCGACCAAAGTCTTGTCCTGCTCAACGATTAGTCGACTAAAAAAACAAAAAAAAACTTGTCTTGATTGAACATTTTTTTATGAGCATTTATAAAACCACAACGAAAAAACATCACAAATAAATAAAACTATAATAATAATACAATTCTTTGAGAATTAGGTAAGTGATTTTTTTTTAACTGAAAAAAGTGAGGAGCACTGTCTATGCAGTCACAATCGCGCACCTGATCACACCACAAGATACAAAAAAAATAACTGCTATCTGCCACATTATAAAAAATCCTAACAAAAGCTCTCGTTTATACAAGCTTTATATTCTTCTTTACTTACAAAGCTATGGGTTAACTTTTGTCCAGCCGATCTAGGCGTTTTAAACAAACACACAAAAAACCCAAATAGCCTTAAGGGGGTCGCACACCGGACGCGCAGCGCCGCGCCGCGCAGCGCCACGTCTTTAAAATTCGAACACATTATTCTCTATGAGTGTACACACACCGGCGGCGCCATTCGGCGTCTGTCCGCGGCGCCCAGCAACGGCTCAGGACCGTGTTCAAAACCCTGCAGCGCCACAGAGCGCCATTTACATAGTTTGTATAAAATTTTAATTATTTTTTACTCAAATCGTTGCTGATGGATCCTGACTTCGCACTATGCTGCAATATACATTTGGTTTTGCATTCATTTACAGAAATCAGCTGCTTGAATGACAATTGCTGAATGTCATTGGATTTTTTCAGGTGAGATTCTCAATTCATTCAGTTAACGGATGCTCTGAGGTAAAGTTTTCAGACGGCAGACTCAGCAGCGATTGTATTTAATTGTGCAGTACAATAATAACACAGAACAGACATTATCTTCATTTCCTGTCATTAAACATTACAATATTGCTGGCCATACACTAATGAGAAATTGCGCGTCCGGTGTGCGATACCTTGAGTTGTCCTAGACGCGACGCGACGCGGCGCTGCGCGTCCGGTGTGCGACCCCCTTTAAAAACAATCCGAATAATAATAGCGTGAGTGTCCAAACCCCACACTGAACCGCAAGCGAACTATACAACGTGATGATTGTCAAGCTCCACTGAATTTCACTCGTAAAACATAACCATATCATTGCATAATGTAGCTTTTAAAGAGAGTAGCCCCTGTAGTGTGAAGTTAAGCTTGTCCTCTTGGACGTGTGGCATATGGTATGAAAACAAAGGATTGTGGCGTTACTTGTTCCTTGGCCAAGACTTCCTGTCGTTCGTATGAATCGTCCCGCTGTGTTCGGGCCTGTTGCAGGTCTGCTTCTCTCGTGTCTCCCTGTGGGGATCGCAGGCGATGCCTTACCCCTGCCTTCTCATGAATCAGTGTTTCCTAAAATACAGGGATAGTATTTTCTTGAGGGATAGTGGATAGTTCTCACACATCATCTTAAAGTGTACCTATTATGGCATTTAAAATGTTCCTAATATTGTTCTGGGAGTCCCCAACAACAGTTTTTACATGCAATGACAAAAAACACTTTTGTTGTCTTATAATATGCATTTATTTTTACCTGAATTGCCCACCGACTCCCATATGAATCGTTTAGCGAGTCCTTTTCCAAAACCCGCCTTTGCGTGACGCTAATCTGCGGTGATTGGTCAGATGACCTAGTCAGTTGTGATTGGTATTCTCTGTGCAGAAAAACTGAACTCTATTACCTTAAATGGGTTCTCAACTCCAGTTCTCGCGACCCACTGCTCTGCATATTGTGTATGTCTCCCTTATTTAACACACCTGATTCAGATCCTCAGCTCGTTAGGATGGAGCCGGCTCACCAATCCATACTTTATAGCGTTTAGGTTTGTGAAGCAATCATCTTCAAAATGACGCGAACACAGAACAAGGTTTGGGCTATACTTGTGTGGTATAGCAGTACTTGTATATATGAACTGCAGCCTCTTAGTCTTCAAATACTCCTCACTTGGCAGGTTAAAAAAGTTCGCTTTTGCGTCGCACTTCAAAACACAGCGTCTCGTCGACATGATTGTTTTCCGAAGCCCAGATCTCGAAAAACGACAGTCCAAAAAGGTGCGGTGGGTCCAAACCTCCATGCTCTCAGACCTCCCTGGCCAGCCCAGGCAGGGTGGCCCGTCCTGGGCCAGTTTCAGATTTGCCCACCACCCCTGGAGCTCCGGTTTTCCATAGCGTCTCCGAGCGCAATAAGTGGGCGTTTCTTATTCAAATAACTTGTCAAGTTGACGTCAACTAGACAAAGGGAAAGCATCGTTTTTCGAACGATTCATATCAGCGACTCAGAGTCGACTCTTGTTTTTGAGAGACAATAACTTTGTATACGATGAACTTTCATGTTTAAAACTTTGCAGGATGTTTTCGTTCACTTAGATCTATGTTAAATACTACATGAAGGGCAATTTTCAAAAACCGAAAATAGGTACCCTTTAATAGAACTGTAATATAGCGGGTTTGCATTGAGAGAACTGGCATTTCTATGTGCAGATTCGACTCCTGTTAAGTGTCTCTGTGACTCTCCGCCTCCCCAGGCAGCGTTTTAGGGAATCACGATCATGCGACACAAAGCCGGTTCCTGAAGTTAAACAACGTAATTATGCAGTTTTCTGAGCAGGGCTGTTTTCTCTGAGGAAGGAGAGGAGGCAGTGGCATCTCAGGAAAATTCATAATTGGCACTGCAAAAAAATACATTTAAAAAAAATAAGACATCAAATGGTGTGTAACACCGTTATTTTTCAACAGTTTTCAACAGCGTCTCGTTTTCCTCTCTCGAGCTCATTGCGTTCTCTTTGAGGTCGTGTAACTGACATGGATATGAGGGTGGAGCGGCAAACTCCAGGAGAGGAGTTACTTGAGAGGAAGCGATGCCTGACAAGATGCTGTGAAAGATCCCAAGAAACGGTGGGGAAAAGGGAGGAAATTGCGGCTTGAGAGTCTCTGGATCAAGGAAATTGGCGCTTCTGTTTTCTGTCGCAGCCTTTAATGGTTTAACAATACAGCCTAAGACATTCGTAATGATTAAAATGACTATTGATGTTTAAAATACGTTTTAATCCAATATTTACGGCAAAAAGCACCCATTACTCCATTCTCTTGAGAAAACATTGTATCATCTCACCCTTAAAATATGCTAATTTGGTGCTGTGCTCTAATCATACTTGTGCAGCACAAGAGGAGGAAGAGAAAATAATTTATTTGATATAGTCATTTGTAATCAGTCCAAGAGTTTAATCTGTTTAATGCGACCCTGAAGAATTGGTTTCTTTAAAAACTATTTCAGTTATTCTAAACTTCAACAGTAGAATAGATGGAAATTATTGAAATTGAGAAAGTTTGAGTAAATCACAGTACAAAAAAACATGCTAAAAGGAATTACAGGTTTTAGTACAAGTAACAATTTGTTCACTTGCTAATGAATTTGATGGATTTTCTGGTCGGGCACAAACAACTACTGATGCACTGGGTCACTGTGGGAGATGGTCAAATATCAGATGAATTAAGCTACTAAACTAGTCCTGATTGCTGTTGTTGGTGTGGCGTGTATAGATGAATTGAAAAGTATACATATGATAGATTCTTAATACTGTACACAACATTTTTGATAGATTGTTCATGAGTCCCTTTGTTTGTCCTGAGCAGTTTAATTGCTCACTGTTCTTCAGAGAAATCCTCTCTCTAGTTTCTCTACATTCATTGGTTTTATAGCATGTTCTGCATATTTCAACCCTTTCCAATATTAGCTATGTTTCCAGCCAGAATTGCGAATTTAACTTATGTGCAAAATCGTCACTTCCTGAGAAATTGGCACAAATTATCTGTCATATTAACGGAAGTTGCTGCAATCGTGGAAGAAACTTTGGCTCTTTTTTTCCTCCATCATAATCATAAATTACCAATGGTGTACCCATGTTGAGTCCAGTGGTGTACCCATGTTAAGTCCAATGGTGTACCCATTTTGAGTCCAATGGTGTACCCATGTTAAGTCCAATGGTGTACCCATGTTAAGTCCAATGGTGTACCCATGTTGAGCCCAATGGTGTACCCATGTTGAGTCCAATGGTGTACTCATGTTGAGTCCAATGGTATACCCATTTTGAGTCCAATGGTGTACCCATGTTGAGTCCAATGGTGTACCCATGTTGAGTCCAATGGTGTACCCATGTTGAGTCCAATGGTGTACCCATGTTGAGTCCAATGGTGTACCCATGTTGAGTCCAATGGTGTACCCACGTTGAGTCCAATGGTGTACTCATGTTGAGTCCAATGGTGTACCCATGTTGAGTCCAATGCTGTTCCCATGTTGAGTCCAATGGTGTACCCATGTTGAGTCCAATGGTGTACCCATTTTGAGTCCAATGGTATATTAATGTTGAGTCCAATGGTGTACCCATGTTGAGTCCAATGGTGTACCCATTTTGAGTCCAATGGTGTACCCATGTTAAGTCCAATGGTGTACCCATTTTAAGTCCAATGGTATATTAATGTTGAGTCCAATGGTGTACCCATGTTGAGTTCAATGGTGTACCCATGTTGAGTCCAATGGTATATTAATGTTGAGTCCAATGGTGTACCCATGTTGAGTCCAATGGTGTACCCATGTTGAGTCCAATGGTGTACCCATTTTGAGTCCAATGGTATATTAATGTTGAGTCCAATGGTGTACCCATGTTGAGTTCAATGGTGTACCCATGTTGAGTCCAATGGTGTACCCATGTTGAGTTCAATGGTGTGCTCATGTTGAGTCCAATGGTGTACTCATGTTGAGTCCAATGGTGTACCCATGTTGAGTCCAATGGTGTACCCATGTTGATTCTAATGGTGTACCCATGTTGCATCCAATGGTGTACCCATGTTAAGTCCAATGGTGTACCCATTTTGAGTCCAATGGTATATTAATGTTGAGTCCAATGGTGTACCCATGTTGAGTCAATGGTGTACACATGTTGAGTCCAATGGTGTACCCATTTTGAGTCGAAGATAGTGTACCCAATGGTGTACCCATGTTGAGACAACACCCACTGTGTTGTCTCAACAAAACAAAAGATGTGATGGGCTACGCATCACAGAACATGTAGGTAAAAACACACGCAGTTTTTAATCATAACATGTAAATGTATATTGTCGCCAGTCCGATCTTGCAAATGATATCATTCGCAAAGGAATATTTTTGGTTCGGCCATGTTAGTCGCAGTCTGGAGCCCTGGTCATGTCATGAGTGAACAGTTGAGAAAGAAACCGGATGTGTGTCAGTATATTCGGGCTATGCATTTGGTCTTAAAGTGACAGCAGAGTAATATGCTGTTGTCTGTGTCATTAATGTTCATTTATGTTTATTTAGTGTCTAAAAAGTCTATCCCAACATATCCCAACAATGTATACAATCATAGATGACTCACAAATAATCCCAACAATTTAGAAAGTATTATGAGATAAAGTTTCAAATTGGAGCCGGTAGGCGATTCTTGCACCAAACAACACAACAAGTTGACAATTAATAATAATATTAATAATTTAAGCTCCTTATTATGTAGCCGAACCTGTGCAGGTTTGTATTGGCTGCCTCCAGTTTTCACTTTGTTTTGCCTCTAGCTAGTGCCGTGATGTAACTGTGACGTCGGTGCAAAAGGGGCCTATACTGTTGTTTGTGTCATTAATGCTAATTTATGACCGCTTCTAGGATAAGTGTGAGTACCAAACAGCATCATTGGTAGCTCCCTTTAACACCAGACCAAAAACATTGTGTGCACCCTTGATTATTGGATTGTCTAGCAATATATATTATCACAGAATTGCTGTATCATGGTATTATCGGTATCGTGAGCCGTGTATCATATCGTGAGGCTCACTGTGATTCCCAACCACATGAAAAAAAAATCAGTACAAGATTCAGTGTCATGAATAAAGCTAACATGTCAAATCCAGTGATGATTATTTTAGCCCTCATTATAAGAAAACAGTAGCATGTGAACTGATTATTATTTGCCGTCAGATTTGCGTCTGGACTGGACTTGAATCTCTCAACACTTCCACCATCTTAGATTGAGATGCATCTTATTAGACAGACACACAGCATCAGCTTCGGCCGTGTTTGGCCATCTGGCATCTAGTCCCGTAAAGCCCAGAAATACTTTCGTTTCTGGTGTTCAAACACAGCGTCTTTGCCATTCCAACACACCACATGGCACTCCCTCATCCTACTGTACGATAAGTGACGGGCTTTAGAAGAAGAGACCGAGGAAAGAGCTGATTTGGGAGGCAAATGTTGGATTCCTGTAAAGAGTAGTGAGGTCTCGAGTGGTGAATGCGGCTCCCAGGGGCCCTGGTGTTCTGCTTCATTTGGCCGTCTCTGGCCCAGCAATGCTGAATGAACAGCACTTCTTTTAAAATACCTGTTTTCTTGATGACTTAGGCTTACATTTTCCTACCGGTTCTTACTCTCTATTCCTGTAGTGATGATTTGTGGCCTCTGGGATGTAGAGGAAATGAAAGCTAATAGTCCTGTCTTTTATTTTCCGTATTACACTCCTGGATGGAGTGCGCCTGCTGTTAGTGTTATTTTCACGCACTGTTGGAGTTGTTTTATCCCCTGGTTCACTAAAGGAAATATGCAAATGAAGTAACAGTGCAAACACGCCCATGAAATTAGTGCCGAATGTAAATTTCACAACATAATTCCTCTTCGCAGACTAACGTAGCAGATACTGATGTTTTTGAGAGGTTTTCAGCTCTTCCGAGCCTCAAGAAGGTCAGTGAGATCATGTGTGGATGATCCCAGTATATGTTTTTTAGCAAAATGCCAGATGGTCTTCGCTGTGTCAGAACTGTGGTTGTTTGATATGCGTGTTTGCTTGGCTCTGCTACTTTTACTGCTGCCGACTGCTGTTTACAACTAATCAAAGGAAACCATTTCAATCATTTTGTCTCTTTTATCCGACACAATCAGTTCACGGAGCTATTTCCCAAAGAGCTGATGATCTGATTCAGGTGTTAGATGAGGGAGACATACAAGCGCCATGTTCACTCTGTCAGTCCAAATCACAATATGTGTGTATAGGACTGGAATATAACGATTCCCTCATGTCACGATACGGTTTTATCGCGATGCTCCAAGACATATGGTAAAAAACACACTGTTGATTGAAAGGGGTTGGGTGTAACGAGAAATGCAAATACTTTATTTCTAGAGCAGGACCGGTGTAAAAGGGATACTCCACTTTTTTTGGAAATAGGCTCATTTTACCACTCCCCCAGAGTTAAACAGTTGAGTTTTACCGTTTTCGAATCCATTCAGACGATTTTCTGATATTTAGAAGAATATCAGTAACCAGACAGTTTCTGGTCTCATTGACTTCCATAGTAGGAAAAAAAATATACTATAGAAGTCAATGAGACCAGAAACTCTCTGGTTACTGATATTCTTCTAAATATCAGAAAATCGGCTGAATACATTCGAAAACGATAAAACTCAACTGTGTAACTCTGGGGGAGTGGAAAAATGAGCCTATTTCCAAAAAAAGTGGAGTATCCCTTTAACAGGTTCACAGATTTGTTTTTCTAGTCATGTTTAAAGAAAGGAAGGTTTTACATTTTCATGTCAGCATTTTGTCAATTCATAATCATTTTAGACAATTTTACTCAATTCTGGCAATTTTTTTAAGAAAGTAATGTTTTAGTCAGCAAAAATATTAAACTACTATAACAAAAAAGTGGATATATACACTTCTATTCAAGGTTTGGGGTCTGTATTTTTTGTTTTTATGAAAAAGGACATCAGGAAGGACATCATTTTGATCAAAAGTGACCATAAATACTTTAAAAATGTAAAAAAAAATCTGTTTCAAGTAAATGTTGTTCTTTTCAATATTATCAAAGAATTCATCAAATTCATTTACATCAAAGAATAATGGTTTCAATAAAAATATGAAGCAGCACAACTGTTTTTAACATTGATAATAATCAGAAATGTTTCTTGAGGTTTCAAATCCTCATATTAGAGTGATTTCTGAAGGATCATGTGACACTGAAGACTGGCGTAATGATGCTGAAATCACAGGAATAAATTGCATTCAAAAGTCTATTACAATACAAACTTTATTTGTATTTTTTTATCAAATAAATGAAACCTTGGAAGAGACTATTTTCAAAACCATTAAAAAAAATCATACAGATCCCAAACTTTGGAACAGTAGTGTATGCCAATTTAAAATGATGTATATTTTTCAGAAACGGCTTTGCCTTAGCTTATAAGTGCCTTTTTATACACTGCTTGATTTATCGCCTCGAGCACGCCTGTAGTACTGGGTCTGCGGACGTGAATCTCTCAGAGTTGTGTGCTGTTACTGTTCCAAGTGATTAGACTTATTTTTCTCCTGCCAGATTGTAACATGGGTGCAAAACAAAGCTAGACATCAGACACTGATGGACAAGCTTGAGCCGTACCCAGAAAGCAGAACATCATAAAGATCTCCAACAACACCTCAGCAACCACATAGAAATGCCCCAGTCGTGCGTGTCATTGAAAAGCACCAGTCCCCCTTTGCTCAATCATTTGAAATCTTTGATCACCAAAATTACATATTTAAATGTTTTTTCCTCTAAAAAAAATTCAGATTGAATGTAACTCGACACTCTTGCCGCATTTAGTATACGCGGTTCTATGAATATGCAAATGAGCCCCGCCTCCACTCACTCACTCCAGCTCAGAAATCCACTCGTTCACCTGATTGGTTACAAAGTGACAGTAGAAACACCAGCGATTTAAACCGTGTTTTTGAGACTGCAGTTTTAAGAAGGAAATACTCAGCAATGCTACTGTCCACTTATGAGTTTACACATGGTTTGTCTTAAAGCTCATTAGAAACACCACATAAACATCATTTAAAAGCTGGATTTTCACCACAGGGGGACTTTAAGTTAACATCTACAGTTAATTCTCCTTGTTTGGGAAATAAAATGTTTTCTCTTGTCGGTTGTGTGTGTCATGGTTGGATTTAACCAAATGCTCAATTTGGCACTTCAGAGCTCTGGCCAGACGCCCAACAGACCAAACACGCGAATCAGAGCCTCGGCTACCCTCTCAAACCTGCCAGATCCATTCCAGTCACACCTCCTTTCAATATGTGCTCAAAAACACAGTTAGCACGCTTAACACCAGCATATCTTGTAATAACAATACAGATTAAAGCTGCAAGCAACATTTACTGGGGTTCAAGCAGTTTAAGCATAAAAGCATCAAAAGACATTAAGTTTTATGTAGCAAGCATGATTATATTATGATTATATATCACCCTGTACCCTAGTCTGGTTGCCCACTGAAGCTAAGCAGGGCTGAGCCTGGTTAGTACCTGAAAACCAGGTTGCTGCTGGAAGAGGTGTTAGTGAGGCCAATAGGGGGTGCTTACCCTGTGGTCTGTCTGGGTCCTAACGCCCCAGTATAGTGATGGGGACACTATACTGTCAAAAAAGAGCACCGTCCTTCGGGTGAGACATTAAACCGAGGTCCTGACTCTCCGTGGTCACAAAAAATCCCAGGATGTCTTTCGAAAGAGTAGGGGTGTAACCTTGGTGTTCTGGCCAAATTTGCCCAGTGGCCTCTGTCCATCATGGCCTCCTAATCATCCCCATATATACCAATTGGCTTCATCACTGTCTCCTCTCCACCAGTAAGCTGGTGTGTGGTGGGCGTTCTGGCACAATATGGCTGCTGTCGCATCATCCAGGTGGATGCTGCACATTGGTGGTGGTTGAGGAGATTCCCCCCTTTATATGAAGTGCTTTGAGTGTCCAGAAAAGCGCTATATAAATGTAATTGATGATTATTATTATTATTATTACCACATTTCAGTGTGATTTTTCATGATTTACCATGTTCGAGTATGATTTACATGAATCTAACATGATTTTCGATTGTCAATAGTTACCAGAATTCTAGCATGATTGACCTATTTTACTATGATTTACCATGTTTCTGGCGTTATTTATTGTTAGTAATGTTGTACTTAGAAGCGTTTCTAGCTAAGACGTACGGCGACGTACACAGTGACGTAACGACGTCGTTCCCTGGGCGCTCTAGTCAGTGGAAAAACAAACGGGTTCTGAACGGGTTCGCAAGTTGAACCAACTCCGAACCAACTTTGAACCAGCACCAGTTCCCAACCAGTTCTTTTTTGGTGGAAAAGGGGTAAGAGTCACGGTTCACGGAGATGTTGCTTCACTTATGCAGGCTTTACTTTAATGTTTAGCAGATCTCTGGTAAGAGTCCGTCTCTCCCTGTTGGTGAACTTTAACCTCAGTTTGACACATCTGGCATTAAAGGGATACTCCACTTTTTTGGAAATAGGCTCATTTTACCACTCCCCCAGAGTTAAACAGTTGGGTTTCACCATTTTCAAATCCATTCAGCCGATTTTCTGATATTTAGAAGAATATCAGTAACCAGATATTTTCTGGTCTCATTGACTTCCATAGTATATTTTTTTCCTACTATGGAAGTCAACGAGACCAGAAACGGTCTGGTTACAGATATTCTTCTAAATATCAGAAAATCGGCTGAATGGATTCAAAAACGGTAAAACCCAAATATTTAACCCTGAGGGAGTTGTAAAATGAGCCTATTTCCCAAAAAAGTGGACTATCCCTTTAATGTCATGACCTGTTAAAAACTACAGGTGCATTGGTTACAAAAAGATACTCATTTTATAGTGTTAAATGAGTATCTTTTTGTAACCAATGCACCTGTAGTTTTTTCTTCTGCTCTTTTTCTTCTGAAACATTAAGCCGATTCCCAATCTGAGCCGATTCCACCAATTTCCACCAATTTTCCACCAATTTTTGGGGCAGAAGACTGTCTCCAGTTTCAAGGAACCTCTGGCGTTAGTTTCCAGGGGTGTGGATGTTATTAGCCATAGACTCTATTCAGAAAAAAGCAGACCGCTTGATGCAACACACAATTGACAAACACACCATTTCACACTAAATAATTCTTTTTTTTTCTTTAGCAGACGCTTTTATCCAAAGCGACTTACATCTGAGTACTAAATCAAACACAAATCATTGTGAAGAGGCAATCAAACAAGTCATTGTGAAGAGGCAATAACAACACAAGAAGTGCTCAAAATATAAAGTTCAAACATTGCTCAGAGTAGCATAAACCAGACAAATAAGGATTTAAATTTAAATTAAATTTTGTATTCTTTGTTAAAAAATAGTATTTATTATAGATGTTATTTTCTTATCGTTACGTTTATGATTTGGATGTTACAATATGTTATTCGTAGACAAACATTCGTGACGTTTGTTTGTCTCACAATCATTGTCGTTGGAAACAGAGGAAACGGGAATGGAAGTGCTTGTTGTCTTTAATGCTGACATTTCTGCTTATCTAATAGAATTCACCTTTGAATCTTATTGGGTTAAATTGCTTTTTCTCATAATGTTTCCATTATTCTGCCAGGCCCTGGATTTATCGAAGCTTTGGTTATTTTTTGATATGGAGTATGCACGTCTGGAGAGTCTTAAATATAGACGAGCGTTTTATTCCTCCACTTGAGTCTGAAAGTTTCAGACGAGAGAGAGCGTGTGTATGTGTGTGTCAGGCTGCTGGTGTGTGTGCTCCTGTGATAGGGAAACTGGGAAATTGGAAAATTGCAAATAATATGTAAAATTTATGGTGGCTGGTTTTTGGAGATATCTGCTGCTAAATTGTATCTCATTCTTTGGCGTCTCTCCGTCTACTTTCATCTCTTCCCTAAAAACATACCTTTATATCTATGTTTGCGCACACATATTACTAAGGAGACGGATCCTACAGATACTTATAATGAATTATAGCTTCATTTAGACTGATTTATAAAGACTCATTATTAAGACCTATACTGCTTTATAAGAACAGGTATGGTTACATTTATGTTATTTTTATAAGTCCTTATAACTCATACATTTGCTTTTGCTACATTTATAAGTATGAATAAGTCAGTCGTATGGTTCCTTGAATTTTATTATAAAATGCATCCTGCATTGCTATTCTACTCTATAGTTACAAGGATTGTTTTGTCATTTAGATTCATATCAGTATATATCTGTTATATAAGGTTTTATAACTGAATATACCTGTATATAACTGTATATACCTGTTATATAAGGTTTTATATCTGTATATAACTGTATATAACTATATATAACTGTATATACCTGTTAAATAAGGTTTTATAACTGAATATACCTGTATATAACTGTATATACCTATATAACTGTATATAACTATATATACCTGTTATATAAGGTTTTATAACTGAATATACCTGTATATAACTGTATATACCTATATAACTGTATATAACTATATATAACTGTATATACCTGTTATATAAGGTTTTATAACTGAATATAACTGTATATAACTGTATATACCTGTTATATAAGGTTATATAACTGTATATACCTGTTATATAAGGTTTTATAACTGAATATACCTGTATATAACTGTATATACCTGTATATAATTGTATATATACCTGTTATATAAGGTTTTATAACTGAATATTCCTGTTATATAAGGTTTTATAACTGAATATACCTGTATATAACTGTATATACCTATATAACTGTATATAACTATATATACCTGTATATAATTGTATATACCTGTTATATAAGGTTTTATAACTGAATATACCTGCATATTACTGTATATACCTGTATATAACTGTATATACCTGTTATATAAGGTTTTATAACTGAATATACCTGTATATAACTGTATATACCTGTATATAACTGCATATACCTATATAACTGTATATAACTATATATAACTGTATATACCTGTTATATAAGGTTTTATAACTGAATATACCTGTACATAACTGTATATACCTGTATATAACTGTATATACCTGTTATATAAGGTTATATATCTGTATATAACTGTATATACCTATATAACTGTATATAACTATACAGTATATAACTGTATATACCTGTTATATAAGGTTATATATCTGTATATAACTGTATATACCTGTTATATAAGTTTTTATAACTGAATATACCTGTATATAACTGTATATACCTATATAACTGTATATAACTATATATAACTGTATATACCTGTTATATAAGGTTATATAACTGTATATACCTGTATATAACTGTATATAACTGTATATACCTGTTATATAAGGTTATATACCTGTATATAACTGTATATAACTGTATATACCTGTTATATAAGGTTGTATAACTGAAAGTGCAGGATGCAATTTTCCTAAAGCAAATGTAAAGAAAGCAGGAAGATGTTCTCATTATACTTTTTTAAGTTGTTTAGTTGTAAATGTAACTAATGAACAATAATTACTGTAATAAATTAATGGCGACAACATAGAAATCATTCAAACAAATAGTTGGGAAAAATACCCCAACATGTGTTAATGTTTATACTAGCAAAACACTGCAACAATATATCTGTTAACATAATTGCAAACTGCTATGAGCAATGCCATGCATATGCCTGAGGAGATTGAGATTTTAACTAATCAAAATTAGCATTCATTACCTCTAATGCAAACATTAGCCATTTAGATAATAATTGATAACGAATTTGTACAGCAAACAAGTGTCTCTGGAACTCTTACACGAGTCCTAAATATATTTATAGAATAATAATACTTATAAATTAGCATAAATGGTACTATAATTCATTATAAGCACAAGCTTTTTAGAAAGTGTTACCATCACTTTTAATGTTGGTTCCTCATATAACATGCATGCAGGAGATGTATGGAAACACGGTCTGCCGTATTAAATGAGTCACTCGTTCCACTACAGCGTGACCCAAGAGAAGCGTCCTGAAGAGATTGAGTATAAGACCCGAGTCTTCTGTGTGAATGGGTTCAGGATGGGGAACTGGTCAGATGTTGTTCCACTGGACATGTCTTCTATAGATCGCTCCAATCGCATGTGATTAAGCGAGTCTCAGCCTTTTCTGCGGTGTTGTGACGTGAATGGGATCCCATCGGAGGGTGCGACGTGTCCGAGCGCGGTTTGGAGATGTTTCCATGGAGACGGCTGGCTCAGTCGTGATGGGAAGAGAGAGAGGTGGATTACATCCAGAGCTCCTGATGCACGGATACACACGCCGGCTGTTCCTTCAACACGTTCCCTGATCGCAAGGGAACATATCAAGTTAAATCGAATTTTCCCTGATCTTTTCAAATACAAGGATTTTGTGCCCGACTGTAGACGTTTAAGCTCCCCAGTTCACCCAGAGACCTACACACCGAAGACAGTCGGACATCTTGAGTTTGATGTTAAGAAATGGGGGAATCCAGTGTGAAGGCCATTGCACACCGAGTCCGAAATTCGCATACGAAATTTTCACACGTTATGTCAATCACGCTTGCACACCGCCTCCGAAACTTTCGTCCGTCATAAAATTAATCGGATCGGGTTCAATTTCCTGCGTTTTTCGCATCCAGAGCCAGCATTTTGAGAGGTCTTTTGACAATTTAGGGCCGGGGGGAGCTCAAATCATTGCACATATGCGTCGTGCTTTCAGTTTCGGTTTTCTATTCGATCAAGTGTTTATGTTCTCTTCTCTATATTGGATTTTGAAATTAATAAACCTCCCCTTTCAATCAGATTGAAATTTAGGATCGAATATGATTGAGCGGCCAATTCGATAACGTATTATTTGGGCACAATATATACACAATATACAATAACAGCCTACACAGCTGTTCTGCAGCGCTTCCACCGGGCCGCGCGCGGGTGTGTGTGTGTTTGTGTGTGTCCATACCTTAGACACACTGCCAGTCTCTGTTCAGAATCGATTGGTTCACGGAAATTGGTGGTCTTGTTTTTAATATGTGGCTCCAGAATCGCTAGCAAAGCATCAAACTGTCCCACTGACATTCTGAGGTAAATTTTGAATCGCTCAGGATAAATTCGCAACTCCTTGATTAGGTACGTGGAACTCTCCTTCCTCTCGACGCAATTTCAGGATGGATTGACGTAATATTTTCTCTTTCTTCTCTTTTCAATAAGAGAGAGGGCAACAAAATCATCCTCACTGCTTGACGAATCCATTTGGTATTTTTGCGTTTTTTCCCGCAAAGGTTTAATAAATACGCAACGGACTCGGTGTGCAAGGTTTCTATGCGTGACGAATTTTTAGGCTGACGAACACGAAAATACGCATACGAAAATTTCGTACTCAGTGTGCAATGGCCTTGAGGGTTTGTACCGTAAGGGGTCATTTTGAAACTAGGTGGCACTATTGTCATTGGTTAATTAACGCCTATATCAGAGTCTGTTGACGCAAAAGTTTGCGACTTTGGAAATCAGTGTTTTTGCAGGTTTGTAGGTTTCTTAACTCAGTGTCCTCTCGAAGAGACATCATTGTAATTTGTCCAGCGAAAATGCCATGTGAAGTGTTTGTGTTTCCATTCGAAGTTACCAATCTAACTTATGCGTAAAATTGGAATATCTCATAAAACATTCGCAAATAAAGCACCGTTTCCAACCTCGTCACTTCCTGAGAAATTGGCTCAAAATATCTGTAATAAAAATAGGAAGTTACTTAATTTGGGGAAGAAACTGGCTTTTTTTTCTACGAATGAATTGCATCCCAGAGCGGCAGACTAACCGCAACAAACGCCGTCCCGTTCTCTTGCGTTCGGATGCTGGTGTTTGGGAACACAATCGTGTGAGATGCTTCTGGAGGGAACTAAACCAAATCATCCTCATCCCAGATTTTGACTCGTGCATTTCAGAACCGCCAAAACAACATTTGAGATGCTGTGACGCTTCTTATCAGATCCACCTCAATCAAACACATTTTTCAGAATCCATGTGGATCTTGGTGTTTCCATCCATTTAATTACTTGTATAGGCCTATGTCACACTTCCTGCTTCTGGAACGCGGAGTAGGGATACAGAACTCCCGGTCAACAGTATTTCTCCATAAGGATTGAGATTATCAGCCCTAATGTCTAAACCATCCGAGGTAGACTGACCATGAGCTATGAGGTTGTGAAACGAAGGTTTTTGCTCCTGTTGAAGCTACAAATTTGAATGAAATCAACCTTGTTTAAAGGGATACTCCACTTTTTTTGGAAATACGCCCATTTTACAACTCCCCCAGAGTTAAACTGTTGAGTTTTACCTTTTTTTAATCCATTCAGCCCATCTCCGGTTCTGGTGGTACCACTTTTAGCATAGCTTAGCATACATCATTGAAGTGCACAAGACCAGTTGCATTTCTCCCAAAAAAATTACCAAAGAGTTTCGATATTTTTCCTATTTAAAACTTGACTCTTCTATAGTTACATTGTGCACTAAGACCGACGGAAAATGTAAAGTTGCGATTTTCTAGGCTGATATGCAGGGAACTATACTCTCATTCCTGCGTAATAATCAGGAAACGTCACTGCCGTACCATGAGTCCAGCAGGCGCGATGAATACACAAACTTAGTCCCGGTCACGTTGGAAGCTGGGGACTATTTTCAGGTGCTGCGTCATAGCATTACGATTTCATAGACATAGATTTCTGATTTAGAAGAATATCAGTAACCAGACAGTTTCTGGTCTCATTGACTTCCATTGTAGGAAAAAAATATACTATGGAAGTCAATGAGACCAGAAACTGTCTGGTTACTGATATTCTTCTAAATATCAGAAAATTGGCTGAATACATTCGAAAACGGTAAAACCCAACTGTTTAACTCTGGGGGAGTGGTAAAATGAGCCTATTTCCAAAAAAAGTGGAGTATCCCTTTAAGTCAATATATGCCACACTGTAATGAACTACACATACAACTGTAGAATAAGATTCCTTTCAAAAGTCGTCGTCAAATATATTAATATAGATGAGTAATGGTGTTATTCAACCACGAGGCTGACTAACTGACACGTTGACGTAAAATCGGGGTTAGATCTCGTTGTCTTCTGGCATTGCAAATTACAACAGGAAAAGCCAAACTGGATTAATCATCTTCTTTATTTGTTAAGTGTTGAGTCGTGACTGTGTGATGTGTTTTGCAGGGTCAGCCCGTGGGTCAGTGTGACTTTAACAGACGTCTGCTGTGCATCGAGAAGGAGATCATCTCCCCACGGTTCGAGAAAATGAAGCTGGGACAGATTGATAAAGCCAGCGAGCCCTTCAGCGTCAGGAACAAGCCTTTCTTCGACATCCACGCCGCACGCAAGGTACTCGCTCGCAAACGTTACTGTGTAGAGAGCACTTAAGAGTCCATGGCTGAACAGATATAATGTGCTGGGGTCATTCACATTAGTAACCTCTTTAAACTAGCATCCGTCCTGTCTGAACATCTCATGCGGTTCTCCGTTGCTACAGTGGCTTTGTGAAACCGTGTTCTCTGCTTTGAACCATTAGTGAGGGAGAACACACTGTATCTGAGCAGTGAAAAGGGGTTGTCAAATGAAAGCGTCTCTCTGAAGTTATCTGAAACTTTTGAAGGTCGCAGCTCAGAAAACTCAAAAGAATCGAATCAAGTTATTGGTTATTCCACTGGCGTAATGGTTGGGTTCTTCTGGCAGGACTTTTGCCAATGCACTGAACACAATGAATATTCATTGGCCTGTTAACACCGGGGCGAATTTCGTGTGCGTTATTCGCCGACCTTTAACGCCTCGTGAATAAACAAAGGGCGCCAATGTGAGTGTGCACACCGACGTTGGAAACGCCACACGAAAAAGCGTAATTTAAAAAAAAAAAAAACGCCTCGGTTCGTTTTTCTTAGTTTGACGCGCCGTGTCAAAAACTATCCGACCAATGAGATTAGCGCTTTTGCTCGTGTGCTTCTGAAGTTACAGTAAAACACAACTTGGGGGCGCTCAAACACAAAACGGTCTCGCCGAGCACACATACGCAACGGCGAAGAAGATATACGCCAAGTAGCGTCGCCGTCTACACTACACAGCCAGGAAGAAATAAGACGAGGAAGATGCGAGGCAAGATGAATGTAGAGCTGCTGGTCTCGTTGGTGCTAGAACTAGTGCTGTCAAACGATTAAAATATTTAAATTAAATGCAGGGGTTAAAGTTCTCCGTCGCTACGACGGATTTCCGTTAATTGCAGCTAGTCTAGGACGGATATCCGTCAATTGCAGGGTTCCCGTCTGTCCTTATGTCTTAAATTAACTTTTCATAATTTTAAGGCCGTAAATAGGCTTTCATTTCGCAAATAGTGTGATAAATGTCTTAATTTTAGTTTGAATAGGTCTTAAATTAAGGAAAGATGATGCGTATTCACCCTGCTGAGGGGGGATGTGATAAAGCCTGGAGTGGAGCGAAAGCACGTTCCTCTCTCCACTCTAAGCATTCTGTAATCACTTCGCTCATGATCCACTCCGGTTTTTCCAATTCCCGCTCACGGAAAAACTGCTCCCTGTTCACTCAATCTTGTCAGGCGAGGCTACAGCTCGTTTGCTGCGGTCCCATGATAGAAAACAGAACGCAGGTCAATATTGGTCGTTTCTCAATACCAAATACGCAAACTTCGGACTTGCGTCCTTGGTAGTTCGGACTTGCCAAGTTCGACTCGGGAGAACAAACTCCCGAGGACGAGAGGACGCTGCTAACAGCGCGTTCTTGATCGGCTATGTTTACACGGAAACGATTCTGAAGAGAAAACGCAAAAGTGGCATTGCATCATCTTTTTTTAAATTCTGCGTTTAGACGAGTGTTTCGTGTGGGAAATCCACGTGCAAATGGAGACGCAAAAGTGTGAAATTCAATGTAGTATGCACTTCAGGCGGCTAGGAGTGCATACTACAACAACACCAAGTCAACGCGCCTGCGTACAACCTTCACTGTCAAGCAGACTTTTGTGTTTTTACCGTTTACACGGGAACGCGACGGTGGAGCGTTTTTAAGATTTCCATTCTGGAGGGTTGTTTCACTTTTTGCGTTTTTGAGCCTCAAAAACGCCGTCGCCGTGTAAACGAAAGGCAAATCCGATAAAATATTTGTACGTTTTCACCCGCGAGCGTTCTCGTGTAAACAGGGCCTCAGCACGCGGCTACTCCGGTTATCAACTCTGCCTCTTTACATTTATAAATGAACATAATTATTATCATAAACATATAAATGGCCACACAAATGTGGTTCAGGCAACGCACATTGATTATCATATATTTATAACAACACGAAATATAGTTAAAACCTGCTTCTTTTTGTTTTCATTTTAAAAGTATGAAACATTATTTATCATTAAAACTGACATTTAACAAACAGACAGGGTTGTATCGTTTTATTGTATTATGCGTACACATACAGTGAAGAGAATGCATAGTAATATAATATTTTATATATTTTAGAATATATAAAATTACACAAGCATGTCTTGTCTTTTGTTAAATGTCAGTTTTAATGATAATATCCTGTTCAAAAGTATAAGTAGCCTAATAGGTAGGCTATAATAAGCTATACAATGAGAAATAAAGCAAACTATTCAGTTAAACATAAGTCAGCTCTCTAATAGGCTACAAAGTTAAATAGCCTACATAATAAAGTTATAGAACTTCACTTTGCCCTCAGCCAAAACGATTTGCCAAGGCACAAACTATATATTAATATAGTTTAGCATTGTTTGGTCTCATAAGATAAATAACATGCACTGAAAAGTTATGTATATGGTTGATTATTTGTCAAGATAAGTAATTGTTTTTCATAGATTAAAATGGCTTTTAAATTACGTAAACTGGCAATATTAGATCGGTTTTAAACATCTCCCCTTAAAACGCTGTTGGTCTCGACAATTTAAATAAAGTTACAGGAATATGACTTGGCCTGAAAAAAATTTCAGTCAGAAGAATTTTTTTTTCACTTTAAGCCCTGTAAATGTCACAGTTGACTTGTGATTAATCGCATTTAATCGCACATTTTTATCTATTCGAAATGTCTCTTGATTTCTTTTTGGCCCATTGTTTTTTTTTCTCATTTTAATGCTCTTATCAACATGCAAAAGTGGATCGGCTTGCTTTGTGCAAATGTTTTTTTTTTTTTATTGAAAACAATATTGACAATACTGTGTTCAATTTCACACTTACGTTCTTACTTGGAGCAAATAATCTCTCACACAATGTAACACTGTCCATCAATAAAAAGGTGAAAGAAATACTGACGAGGTCCTGATATTGATGAAGGGGCGGAGAATTCGCATCAGCTGTGTGTAGGGTTGGGTATCGGTTGGGTTTTATCCGATACCAGTGCCTAGTCTGTATTTTTTAAACGGTTCCGGTGCCAAAACGGTTCTTGAAATGGTACTTAAGAAAACGAAACCGCACACAATTTGTCAAAAAAAATAACAGTGTGTATTTTTTTATCCTTTCACAAGCCACATCTCAACATAAGTGTCTGCTCTGGATTAAGTTATGCGGTAGACCACAACACCAACTAAACGTGGATAAATCAAACAAGGATGTCTACATCTGATCTAAGTTAAGTCGTATTTGAACGTTATCTATAAAATCTCCAATGTAACGTTAGGCTAACGTTAGCCTAACATTAGAAAACCTTAACGTTAGCTTCTAGCTGTGTTGTACATCATGTCTCTTAGCTTCATTAACGTATCGGTAAATAACCGAGATAACAAATGTTAACAATGTTGTGCTGAACGATTCATGTAAATACTGTAGCACCAACGCTGATGGCAACGATATGCGGGTTATCACGTTTACACTGACCCTGCACATTTTTGCCTGGAGCTGAAGCTTTTCATCGACCTTCTCAACAATAAAATTATTAATATAACCCTCCAATGCATAGTTAAGGCCCTTTAGGTGACTTCGAGATGATATATAATCTTTCTGTCACCTGTGAAATGCCCAGTGGCGGAATGTAACGAAGTACAAATACTTTGTTACTTTACTTAAGTACATTTTTCACGTATCTTTACTTCACTTAAGTATAATAAATAGTGCATACTTTTAACTTTTACTTCGTTACGTTTTGCTGAAATTATTATACTTTCTACTCCACTACATTTCTACAACTTCTGTTACATTTTCATTACATTTTCTGATCAGTTTTTCCCCTGCCAAAACGTAATCTGGCCGTCCGTCCGTTGCACGTTTGTCTCGTCAGTGACGTTTGGTTGCCATAGATACATCAACCCGGCCACACTAAATGCGTCTCGCACGCAGTGCGTTTATAGTACAATTTATAGGCGAAAATGAGTTTTTACGTGCATAGGAAACACACCTTGTGTAATATAAGTTAGGATTATGGCAAGCCAAGAGGTTCAGAATTACATCATAAATTAATCGCGTTTAATGCCAAACATAGTTATTAACATATAGTAAGGATAAGCATGGTTTATATTGCATAATTGCAAGCTTTTTTCAGAAATGGTGACATTTTTTTCCATCATTATTGAACATCATTATATGAGTATTAGGTTGAATGAGTTAAAATTAAATGTTTTATTAATCATTCGAAAATAGACATTAAGAAAATAAATTATGCAAGTACTTTTACTTTTAATACTTAAAGTACATTTAAAATCAGGTACTTTTTACTTTTTACTTAAGTATGGTTGTCATTGTGTTACTTCTACTTTTACTAAAGTAAATATTTATCTGGTTATTTGTACTTTTACTTAAGTACTGAGATTCAGTACTTCCTCCACCACTGGAAATGCCTCTTACTGTGACGGCGAATGCTGACGTCCATGTGTGTCTGAGTGAGTGGAGGGGGCGTGGCTTAGCCATAGGTCAGTTGTATTCAAATAAACACCACATAACACATTGAATTGAAACACATTGAAACAATGAAGGGGAAAAAAACAAGAAAAAATACAAGGTTAAAAGTCATTAGAGTATTTCACTTTAAAAAAAAAAACTTTTGTTGATGACTTTTTTTTAATTTTACAAGGCATAAATAGCAAAGTTTAAGTTTTATAAGCTCAAATCCTTGCCTTGCTCTGTTCTGTGATGCGCGTTCATGACTCTACTGTCCGAACTCGTTCATCAAAATGAACAAATCTTTTTTCGAGTCATTTGGAATGAAATGAACCAAATGACTCGAAAAAATGATGAACGAGTTCGAACAGGAGAGTCACGAACGCGCATCGCAGAGCAAGGTGAGCATTTGAGCTTATAAAACTTAAACTTTTTTATTTATTTATTAAATGAGCGATCGTTTCGCTTGATAAGACCCTTATTCATCGTCTGGAATCGTTTAAAGCCCTTTGAACAGTTTGCACTGAAACTATCTTTTGACCTTGAACCGTTTGGTTCCCATTGAAGTCCATTATATGGAGAAAAATCCTGGAATGTTTTCATCAAAAACCTTCATTTCTTTTCGACTGAAGAAAGAAAGACATGGACATCTTGGATGACATGAGGGTGAGTAAATTATCAGCAAAAGTTTTTTCAAAGTGAACTACTCCTTTAACAACACTTCAGTAAATACAGCACACACCAGTACATTATCTTCCTTCAAGCTAATATGTTTCAACAAGTGCCCAAAAAAAGTCATATTTCAACTGCAAATCTGCAAACCATCAACCAAAAAAAAAAAAAAAAAAAAAATGGGCGCATGGTTATATTCATTCTCGAGGTCCAACACAAATGTGGACTGCTCCATCTTCCCAGTTAATGGTGTGAAATGAATATTGATATGAAACGAAGTGCACGTCAGGGCCATTTCTGTGTCCACGTCTGTTCAGACATGTAATGCACAGATATGAACCCCGTGTTCCTGCTCGCTTACAAAGCCCTCACAGTTCAACGTCAGGAACACCAGACAATTACCCCAGCGTTTCAGCTCACGTCTATGAGGGATAAGTGGATCATTTTCTGTGAGAAATGTCCGCTCTCTGGACACACTTCAGGCTCTGTTCATTGTTCATCATGAATCCGTCTGGTTCCGTGTGTGTCTGTGTCTCGGCTTTGTCTGGTTCGGAAAATGAAGTCTTTCGGGATGAAGTCATAATGACAGGCTGTTGAGGACTGAGAGTGTCATTGTGGTGTGATGTGCGGATAAGAAATGGCCAGTGATCAGTGATCATGCTCAAGATCACAGAGCTTTTGTCCAGTTCACTCACTCACGACTCCCTCCGTCATCCATGTCACTTCCTCCCTCCTCAGCCGAAACACGCAGGACACGTTACATTTACTCCGCTGTGTGATGAAATCTAGGTCATGAATACAGCAGCTCGTGAATTATAATCCTGTGGTCAGTGTGATATGAATGCTTGATGAAGATATGAAATGCTCAGTTTCGTTTAATTGCACGTTCAGTTACAGACCTACATTTGGTTGCTAATTATTTGTGCATTAGTGAATTGATTTATGGTATTACTCATACATTAATGAGCGAGTGCTTGCCTTTGTGCGGTTCCACCATTGTATATGTGGCATTAAAGCCCTGCCTGCACAAACAATGCATTTCCCATAAAAATACAATTTATTCCGGCAAAACCCATCTGTGCGCTAGACACAAACATCCAGTCGCTAATTGAGATGATTATTGCATATTTATGTGGATCTTGACACAATGATCTGGCCTATCAATCATCCCGTCAACACCCTGACCCTTTCCCTCTCTCTGACCTTCATCCATTATTCCTCTTTCATTTCATTGATTTCCAGCTTCTACGCTGTGCTCTTCCTACCTTTTTTCTGACGTCCTCTTGAGAGAAAAGTCATTTTTATTCTCAGTCGATAAACTCATGTGGCATTTACACACAATTAAAAACTGACGAAGCTCTGTCAAAAAGCTGAAAGAATAAGCTTTAAGGACACTTTTATTAAAGGGTTAGTTCACCCAAAAATGAAAATTCTGTCAGTATTTACTCACCCTCATGTTGTTCCAACCCCGTAAGACCTTCGTTCATCTTCGGAACACAAATTAAGATATTAAGATCACTCCATAGGCTTCTTGAGGGAATGACTCTTGCTGGCCTCGAAAAGTCACTAAAGACATCGTTAAAATAGTCCATGTGACTACAGGGGCTCAATCTTAACTTTATCAAACGACGAGAATACTTTTTGTGCGCAAAAACAAACAAAAATAACGACTTTATTTCAACTATTCACTTCCTTCTCTATAGGCCTGTAGTCAGCTAACGTAGTGTGATTGCGTAGAGCTACGTCACACGTAGGCTCACTATTGGCCGACGCTGGTCATGTGTGTGATGCGTGTGACGTACAATAACAGAAGCTTACGCTATTAAACTAGTAACCTGACTCGCGCAGAGGGAGAAATAAACGAATAGTTGAAATAAAGTCGTTTTTTTTTGTTGTTTTTTGCGCACAAAAGTGTTCTCGTCATTTGATAAACTTACGATTGAGCCACTGTAGTCACTCGGAATATTTTAACGATGTCTTTAATGACTTTTCGAGGCCAGCAAGAGTCATTCCCTCAAGAAGCCTATGGACTAGTATGGAGGAGCGATCTTAATATCTTAAATATCTTAATTTGTGTTCTGAAGATGAACGAAGGTCTTACGGGGTTGAACAACATGAGGGTGAGGAAATACTGACAGAATTTTCATTTTTGGGTGAACTAACCCTTTAATTATGATTTAATGATTTAAAGATGCCCTCTATCAAATGAAATGTGTAACATCAAATAATGATATTTATTTAAAATTACATATGTTTTTATAATAACACGTGCTGTAATTTATTGGCCTTTAAAGGAGTTTTTTGTTTTACTCTTTATTTTAAGGTTTTATTGTTACAGTGACTGGGAAATATTAGTCAACTACAATATTTACTACAGGGTTCGGGTAGGATTAACTTAAAGGGGTGATGAGCTGAGAAATCAAATTTTCCTTGAGCTTTTGACATCTAAGAGGTCATCATCATATTATAAGAATATCCTGTAAGTTTCAGAACTGAAAACGTCCTTGTTAGTCCAATAAAAGCTTTTATTGACACCAGGCTCTGAAAACGACTCGTTTTTAAAAGTGGGAAACTATGACGACAAAGAGGATAAAACACCACCCCCGCAGAATTAGATCAACGCCTACTTCAACAGGGCCGGTTCAGCCCCGCCCACCGATCTGGTTGTGGAAGACAGTCGTTGCATAAGCTTCCTCTGGATTCCAATAGGATTGCATGGATAAACTTTATTTTTAATGACGTTCTAGCTGATGAGGTAAAACATCGTCCGTCTGTTCGCTTCATTTCACTGAGGATTGTCCTGTAAACAAGACTGGATTTGCAGACCGATTAAGAGTAAAGAACGGTGCTGTGCCGTCTATATTGGATCTGACAGGAATGGTGCAACACACGGACTCTGGGTCGAACATGAATGGGCGAATCATTCCGGTTGCCATTTTACAACATTGGACGTTTCCAAAACTATTTCCCACACGTGCACTGACGAATAGGGTTGGGTATCGTTTGAATTTGAACGATTCTGATTCCGATTCCGAGTTTCGATTCCGGTTCCTAACGATTCTCGATTCCGATTCTTTCAAGAGGCGGGGTCAAAAAAAAGTTTAGCTAACCTTGCTAACCAACGGTCTTTCTGAGGGAAATACTCCTTCTGTCAAAAATACTCCTTTTGTCACAAATTTTGCATTTTGCTGAGATTTCGTTATTTTTTAGAAAAGTGAAGCCACACTTTGGACCGCCGACGTAAGCTACTCATGTTCGACTCGCGCGGTTATGCCAACACTTCCGGTAGACGCTTCTTCGTTGGTGTTGTTCAGCGGTTTCTTCTTCCGGTAGGCGGACTGTAAATATCGAAACTAGGAATCAAAATTTTAACTTTTGAACGATTCCGGGACAAACGAAAAGTTAGTCCCGGTTCCAATCGATACTCGATTCTCGATACCCAACCCTACTGACGAGTGAGTTAAACTCATTATAATGTGCTAAAACTGTTATCCACTCACAGCAGTGGGCGTTTACTTCCAAGTCTTCAGTGCGAGACGCCCATAAAAACCGAGCGTTTTTCAGCTGGGCTCAAAACTAGGGTAGAAAATAGCCTATTACTTATTCATTTTGATGCTTTTGAATGCAAAAAACAAGCGAACGTCATAAGTTGACCTCAGACAACAATATAATAAAATTTAAAAAGCCAGTTCATGACCCCTTTAAACATGTGTTGAAAGTTATAATGTTATGCTACGTGTTAGTTCGTTTGCTATACGAAATTAGCAGTAAACTAGATCAACATTAGAATAACATGCTGACCATATGCTAACATTTCATCATGTTAAGCTAACGTTATATAACTTTGATTTGTTTTATGTACATTTGCTCACCTGTGTAATAAAGCCGTGACTCGTGAAGCTCTGTCGAGTCCAAGTTAGCCGCGGACGCTAGCTCTCGGCATCTCAGAAACGCCACGCTGATGTTGATCCTCATTTTAGTTCTCCTTGTTTGTCCCAAAGTCTGCTTGCCATGGTCTATGTTTGAGAGAAACGAGAACTGTGTGCCGCTAAACGCTACGCACTACGCAGTTGTCCACGTCTGTCACCATGGTTACGTCACGGCTATGAAAGTAAGAGCGGAAACCGAGGATAGCGCAGATATTGCGTCATTGACAGGCGACGTTTTTTTTTTCCCGGGATGGCCACTTATTTAAATTTATTTAAACTTCGCAGACTTTTGGAATATTATAAGTTCACAACTGCAGGAAATATATCACATTTTGCAAGTGATTTTTGGATATTTTGTTATAAAATTATTGTACCTTTAAGCATTTGCCTGACCAAGACTTTTTTCGTCCGGGCTCATATGGAATGGGACTGTAAAATAAAGTGCTACAAAATCATGCGGATAGGATAAAAAAGAAGAATAGAAATAAATAAGTAATAAAAAGGAAGAGTTGAAAGAAAGACTCATTGTCTCAGAGTCTTCCCACACATTTGCAGTGCTCAAAGCCAGCCTTTCATCTCGCACGCCACTCGGAAAGAGTTTAGCGGGAGTTAATGATCTCGTTAAGTGCTAATGTCCTCATTAAACAGGGGGGGATGTGGAAACTGGCCAGTTACCTGAGCAGACTGCATGTAGAGGCGCTTTGAGGATGAGGTGTGTGAGGCACGACTGTAGACTGACCAGAATCTCAATACGCCGTCCAACAGCAGAGCGGACGTGTGTGTGTGTGTGTGAGAGATTAAAGGAGAAAAGAAGACCGCTAATGTGAAATGGAGGGTCTCTGCTGCCGTAGCCCTGTGTGCTGTGCTAAAATAACACAGTCCCTGTGGATTATGGGTAAGGTCGTAGAGAAACACAGATTATCGGTAATGAAAGAAGTGGAGGGTTTTTCTTTTGAACAGTGCGATATCAGGGTGGGAAACCTTGTCTGAGTCGCGTAGCCAAGATCGAAGACGCTGATCCGTTTAAACACAGACAGGCTCAAGGTCTCAACATTCATGAGAAAGGAATTCATTTACGGCAGCCGCTCTATAGACAGGGTCACGCTAATGAAAACGGCAAATCCCAGAGCTCTGCCGCCTGTACTCGCTGTCGTTTCTCTGCACTTCCCTTTTTATAACGCATTGTTTACATTTGATATTGGACGCCATTTCTAAAGGATGTTCTGCAAAGTCAACGTGAAATCAAATTGGGCTGTTGTTTACTTGATTATAGTGTTTCTGTTGTTACTGTGGATTCATCAGTGCCTGTCTTTGTGTCAAATAAGTAGTGGATCTTATTTGACAATAAGTAGTGGATGAACCAATGGATCACCTACAATTTTCAGGAACATTTAAAGGGTTCATTCACCCAAAATGCTGTTGCCTATAATCTGCACTCACCCCCGTGTCATCACAAACCCATAAGACTTTCGTTCATCTTCTTAACTAAATTTAATATTCTTTTGCTGAAGCCTTATGGTGCGTTCACACCGGACGCGAATAGCGCGTCAGGCGCGAATGATTTTAGTGTTAAAGGGGTCATGAACTGGCTTTTTAAATTCTATTATATTGTTGTCTGAGGTCAATTTATGACGTTCGCTTGATTTTGCATCCAAAATGAATAAGTAATAGGCTATTTTTTCCCAAGTTGTGAGCCTTCCTGAAAAACGATCGGTTTTTATGGGCGTGTCGCACTGAAGACTTGTAAATAAACGCCCACTGCTGTGAGTGGAGAACAGTTTTGCATATTATAATGAGTTTCACTTACCCGTCGGAGCACGTGGGGGAAAACGTCCAATGTTATCAAATGGCAACCGGAATGATTCGCCCATACATGTTCGACCCAGAGTCCGTGTGTTGCACAATTCCTGTCAGATCCAATATAGACGGCACAGCACCGTTCTTTACTCGTAATCGGTCTGCAAATCCAGTCTTGTTTACGAAACAATCCTCAGTGAAATGAAGCGAACAGACGGACGATGTTTTACCCTCATCAGCTGGAACGTCATTAAAAATAAAGTTTATCCATGCAATCCTATTGGAATCCAGAGGAAGCTTATGCAGCGACTGTCTTCTTCCTCAACCAGGCACTGCACAATATTCTGTATCGCTCGGTGGCTCGATCTGGTTTGTCATCACGAGGTAGGCATGTATGTTAGGCTACTTAGCTATGCGTGTAATGCGCGAATGGGTGGGCGGGGCTAAACCGACCGTGTTGAAGTAGGCGTTTATCTTCTTCTGCGGGGGTGGTGTTTTAACCCCTTCGACGTCATAGTTCCCCACTTTTAAAAACGAGTCGTTTTCAGAGGCTGGTGTCAATAAAAGCTTTTATTGGACTAACAAGGACGTTTTCAGCTCTGAAACTTACAGGATATTCTTATAATATGATGATGACCTCTTAGATGTCAAAAGCTCAAGGAAAATTTGATTCCTCAGTTCATCACCCCTTTAAGTTAATGCAAAGACGCGTTACGCGCATAAAAAAATACTGCGGCGCGAATGAGGTGTAGAGCGCGGCAGATGCGAATTTGCCTCATTCACGCATGAAATTCGCGCGAATTGAGCATGTGGCGCGTAATGCGCGTTACGTGCGAATGATTTAGTTAGTGCTATTTGTGCATTCACGTGTTTGACGCGAATTCGCGTCTGCCCCCCGAGTTGAAAAATCTGGACTTTGGCGCCAATTCGCACTGCGTTAACCAATCAGGAGCCTAGCTACTTGCTCACGTGGTGAAGTGTCTGGATGCTTCAGTAAATTATTTTGTAATATGACTAAATGCCTGGTGTGGTTCTAATGCACAACAAAGCAAATATTTTATCACTTAAAACTTTATTTCTATATACAAGGCATGTTCATTTTGTATTGAATGTTATTTATTCCATATCTAGATTATATGAACTATTATTATAATGTAAAGACAACCAACGTACATGTGCATAAGTTCATGTCTGGACGTGAGAGAGAAAAAAATCACAGGACAGTTTAATGACTTTTGGAGGCCGGCTCATTTATCATCAAAACAAAAATAAATGACAGATTAGGTGGATGAGGGCGAGGGTGATCCTCACTCCGATGCGGGACAACAGGTCATTAAACTGACCGCGGGACAGGCGGAAGTACCGCTGACAGCGGCCGTCATCCAGCGCAGCTCCTGGAGCGAGCAAATGGTGAAACTCGCCAAACGGTTCGCCTCCGAAGGGTCCGGTGGACACAAATACGGCGACGATGATCCCCACGCCGCTTTTCTGCTCTCCTGAGCGAATACAGAGCGGTGACTCTTTCGATGAATGCTCGATGGACAGAAAAAAGATGGCCACCAACGGGTTTTGATTCTGACGCGCGTGACGTGCGTAAATTTCACTTCAAACTTTTTTGCGCGAATTAACACAAAGTGGTCAAGCGTCAAACTAGATGCGAATGACGCGCTATTCGCGTCCACTGTGAACGCACAGTAAGAGGTTTTTGTCCCTGCATTGGAAGTTCACTCACCCAACATGTTGACACCTCAAGATGTGAATGGTAGATAGTGAATGATCGCTTTATATAATGACCAGATTTCATTTAGGCTTTTATTCACTTATAAACATTGGTAAACACACACATAAAGCGCTCAAGAAGCTTGATTGACGCGTGAGAACAAACCTCAATAGTTCCTACACTTCAACCAATCTCATTACAGCTTCCTATTTGATGCGCTCAATGTTAATTGATCAATGTTCATTATAGAAAGTGATTGTTTCTCTTCAGAAGAGTTGGTAAGACTGAGTAGACTTACCAAATCTTACCAATAGGTGGTTTGCAGTCACGTGATTGTATTGACGCGCGGAACGCAGGTGGAGGGCAAGGAGTGAAGAGCGCAATGGACGAGATGGAGGAAAATCCATACTGTACTACTTTAGACGCTATTACAAGAGAAATATATAAACAGAAAATCGAAACATATGTTGGACGTGATCCTTACGTTATGAAGAGGACCGATTTTCAACTGAATTGAGAGATTTGCCTGCCATCAAGGCTGTAGATATCAGCAACTAACTCGTCTTACAGACATACTTTGACTTTACAAAGTCTGGAAACTGGTACGTTACACGAACAGCCACTTAAGTGTATTTAAACACCTGAATAATTGTAATTATAAGCCACATAAATAATGTATTAACACACATTTGACGAAGTGATCACTGCACACACAGGCATTTTCCCATTCGGCTCCTCCTGACCTCAGACGTAAGTTTGCAAGACATTTTTCCCGGTGTTTTTCTGCCAATTTCTTGTATTTTCTCCCCTTATGAACAACAACTTTTGTCACACGATAAAAACTCCTCGTGGTTTGATTGGTTTGAGGTTTGACTCCTCTTTCTCGATTTGAGCAAACATAAACGACGCAAAACATAGGCATTTTGAGTGTGTTATAGTACTTCCTAAATATAGAAATCACTTCCCTCCATCTGCGTTTCGCGCCATGGCAACGGAGTGGCGTGACGTCACGTGAAAACAAGCTATTCTACAGTCTCTTTATGAACTTTCTGAAGTGTCAATTTTGGTGGAATGGACGTTCAATGGAGGGACAGCAAATCTGTGTAAGACCCAATGGTTTTGGAAAGTTTATGGTGAGGAAATGAAAACAGAAGGGTCATTTTTGGGTGACTATCCCTTTAAGTCTCTGGATTTACACACAGAGAGTCACACCCTTCCTCAAACGAAACAATATGGTAGTGCAACGTTTTTTTGATTTGTTTTTATAGTGAATTTACTGCTTGCATGCAAACATACATGGATGTTAAAACACTTAAAGACTCAACATGCGTCTTCGGTGTGTTTGTGGAAGTCTGACATGTCCACTTCTGGCTCAGTGGTGTGAGTTTGGGACTATTTTCCCCCCAAACAAAGGCAAATGGAGAGAGTGTTTGAGAAATCTGTCTTGGAAACTTTACCGTCTTGTCCTCTGTCCGTGAGATGGACTCTGCCCGCAGGCTGCATGTTTTTTATGCCAAATACACATTATATATTCTCATTGTCTCCTTTGTTCGCAGCTCCTGGAGGGCAGTTTCACCTCTCAGGTCAGCCATGAAGTTGACGGTCTTATCTTCCAGCCTATAGGGGTGAGTTAACACCAAAACACACACACACACACATACACTGGGACTGCAAATGCAGGATATAACTTTACCTCCAGTGAGAGAGAGAGAATAAGATGTTCATTCAGGTTTCCTCAGAAACATTTCAGTTTATGGCAGTAATAATCCATCATCAATGCTGTATTATACAGTGTGTATGGGCACGAATCCGAACTAAATCGAAACTAATCGAGCAAATCTTGAGAAAATTCTCAGCCAATGATGGGCTTTTCGCTTTGCTTGAAGTAAACATTTAAAGGGTACCTATTATGGCATTTCAAATGTTCCTAATATTGTTCTGGGAGTCCCCAACAACAGTTTTACAAGCATGCAATGACAAAGAACACTTTTGTTGTCTTATAATATGCATTTATTTTTACCTGATTTGCTCACCGACTCCCATATGAATCGTTTAAGCGAGTGCTTTTCCAAAACCCGCCTTTGCGTGACGCTAATCTGCGGTGATTGGTCGGATGACCTAGTCAGTTGTGATTGGTATTCTCAGTGCAGAGATTGTCGAAAACGGAACTCTTATCACCTTAAATGGGTTCTCAACTCCAGTCCTCGCGACCCACTGCTCTGTATATTGTGTATGTCTCCCTTATTTAACACACCTGATTCAGATCCTCAGCTCGTTAGGATAGAGCCGGCTCACGAATCCATACTTTATAGCGTTTAGGTTTGTGAAGCAATCATCTTCAAAATGACGCGAACACAGAACAAGGTTTGGGCTATACTTGTGTGGTATAGCAGTACTTGTATATATGAACTGCAGCCACTTAGTCTTCAAATACTCCTCACTTGGCAGGTGAAAAAAGTTTGCTTTTGCGTCGCACTTCAAAACACAGCGTCTCGTCGACATGATTGTTTTCTGAAGCCCAGATCTCGAAAAACGACAGAGTCCAAAAAGGTGCGGTGGGTCCAAACCTCCATGCTCTCAGACCTCCCTGGCCAGCCCAGGCAGGGTGGCCCGTCCTGGGCCAGTTTCAGATTTGCCCGCCACCCCTGGAGCTCCGGTTTTCCCTGGCGTCTCCGAGCGCAATAAGTGGGCGTTTCTTATTCAAATAACTTATAAGGAATAAGGAAAAGCATCGTTCTTCGAACGATTCATATCAGCGACTCAGAGTCGACTCTTGTTTTTGAGAGACAATAACTTTGTATACGATGAACTTTCATGTTTCAAACTTTGCAGGATGTTTTCGTTCACTTAGATCTATGTTAAACACTACATGAAGGGCAATTTTCAAAAATCCATAATAGGTACCCTTTAAATATGAATGTTGCACAAATATCATATCCGTATGTGTCATGTGTAACTGTTACACCAGGACTTCGTTCCTCTGTATTATATTTGATACATGAGTTTCTAAAGCCTCAATTATCAACATGATCAAAACCTGTTGCACACTATCTACTGCACGCTTGCGGTCGTCTGATGATACTGTAGTTTATGCTGTTTTAGTCATGAAAAGGCTGTTCAACAGTCTTTTTAAACATATATTGAAATAGTTGGGGGTTTTTTTCAACATGAACACTCACTTGATTTTCCGTGCATATATGTTTAGATGTATCAGATATGATCCTTTAGCGTAAGGTTTATTTGTTCATCTCTCAATCATTGCATTGCATTGTATTTAATGTTTTAAAACTACAGAGCTTTGTTTTGAATATTACTAAGCGTTTGAATATCTTTCTAAGACTTGTGAATGGCAGATATGGAGTGACAGCTGATATTTACATGTCTTTATGTAAGTAGTCAGCTGTTATCTGCTGTTAAGTAAGTGTTATACAGATCTTATATTGAATTATATTAGTATTTGTCCATTTAAATATCAGCAACTGCATCAAATTTCATATTTTTTCATATTGGCATGGGGTACTTTCCATAAGATCATCTTTCAATGCAAATCAAACCAGCTATTAGGCTAACTGAAGTAAAACCATGCCAATCTCTAGGCATGGTGAATGGTGTGTGATGTGGGGATATTTTAATTCCAAAGGCCAAGGGAACTTTATCAGGATGCATATTATCCTGGATCCATGAAATAACTGGCTTTTAAAAATAAAAATCTGCCTGACTCTATGGGAATTTAACATAGGGGTGTCCTGACTTATGCACCCTGTATTTTAAGGAAAAACATTGATTTATTTATGATACATTATTCATTCACAAAGAAAATTGGTGTCCTTAAAGGTTGGAGTTTTCCTCATTTTTCTAATTAAGGCATTAAGATCAATATCCAAAAGATGATTTTTTATTCCTCTTTTTAGGCAACTTTAGCATGGGTGTCCAAACTTATTCACACCACTGTATATGTATTTTCCTACTACAGTGATATTTAACCAAAGGCTGTTTTTGGTCTGTCGAAAGTATTTTTTTATTCTTTTAAACTTTTACGTTTCATTTTACTGTTCGATGGTTGAAGGGTGAGTCATTTTAGCATATTGCGTTCATAGAGCGAGCCTTTCACTGTTTACAGCTTAACGAAATTTACACCCATAATTCACGCAAAGCATCATGGGGCGCAGGAATAAGGTGGATTGTTCATCTTTCTATAAAATGGGCTGTGCAGACAATTTAAAAACAAATCAATTCCTATCTCCAAAATCCCCGAACATTTGCACTCTCAGAAGAAAGCCCACATTAGAATTCACCAGGCCTGTGACTTTAAAAACCGACAAATTCATAAAAACAAAAAGCAGGACCCAGGGGGATAAAGGCAGGAGAGGTTCGCCGCTGGTGTGCCGGATTAAAAACACACGCTCCACATCAATGTGCCTTTGACAGATTAGAAACACAACAGAAGAGAGAGACGCTTTCAGCTGCAGATATCATACACATACGCATCCAAAAATAATCCAATATTGCTCAGTCTTTTTGCAAATGCGAGGTAAAGGTCATTAACACACACTCCACATTCCTTTGACAACCGATCAATCACATCAATATACATTTCAAATGGGCTGTGTGTCCAGAGTACTGTATGTTGTCCTCGTAATGCTGGAGAAACCTTAGCCAGGTGTAGTGTATTTCCAATCTATCTTCACACATGTCCTCCGGCTCCTCATTTTAAAGAGAGTCATGTGACTCTGAAATCTGCATAATCTACAACACCGATACAGGCGGTCCACGTGACCTTTTCCAGAGAGCAGCGGGTGAGGCTTCGTGCTGATACACCCTTGACAAACATGCTTTAATGCGTTTACTGTGATTTTAATTAAATAAACACTGTCCTGAGGTCAGCCTGAGTATTCGCTGTCAAAGTGAAAGGATGGAAAGATTTTACTGGAGGAATCTCATAAACACCCTCAGCGCACATAAAACATATATTTTATATAGTATAAATATTATATATAGTTTTAATCACAGGAGTAATTTTGAAACCATAAACGTGTGAGTATTAGGGCTGTCAAACGATTAATCGCGATTAATCGCATCCAAAAATAAAAGGTTGTGTTTACATAATATATGTGGGGGCACTGTGTATGATTATTTTATATAAATAAATACACACATGCTTGTATATTTAAGAAAAAAATATTATTTATATATAAAATATAGGGCTGGTAAACGATTAATCGCGATTAATCGCATCCGAAATAAAAGTTTGTGTTTACATAATATATGTGTGTGTAGTGTGTATAATTATTTTGTATATATAAATACACACACACACATTTAAACATTTAAGAAATATTTGCATGTATATACCTTACAGTGTTTCCCACAGAATTAGATTCTATTTGTGGTGGTGGGGTGTTTTGGTACGGGGGGGGGGGGGGGGGGGGGGGGGTTCTTATATGTGCCACAGGGGCCTATACGTATTGTAAGCATGTTATCAATAACCTTCATTGGAATATAGATGTACATAAGCTTAACTGCAGGAATCTGTGAGGGCACTGACAAGAAAATTGGAGTACCCAGGCCTAGTAACAAAAACCCTTGTATGGTTCTTGTCTATACTATACTCTAAATATTAGTGCTGTCAAATTGAATGCTTCGATCAAAGTGATTTATCTAAAAATAAAAGTAACTCATAATCCTGATTGATACCTTCCAGATTGATACCTTCACTATGCTGAATTATATAGCAGGGCTCAAGTTTTGAAGAAAGGCAGCAGAGGAGTGAGAGATTACGTGAACAATTTCAGGATATAATTTTTTTTTTGGTTGTTGCATTAAATCTTACCCGGATACAATAATACTATTTTCTGATTGGCTATTTTATAGCAATTTTCTTCTTTTTTGATAGGCTGATAAATGGCAGGCTTGACGGCAGAACTTCAGGAAAGACGCGCTTGATTCCGGCCGGCCGGTTTCCATAGTGAGAGCGGCGTGGCCAGAGACATTTTGGGTGCTGCGACTATGGTGCTGCGCATATTAAACATATTATAAACAGTTTTTACTCGCGATAAATAGATAAATACAAAAGACCGAAACGAGTGACTGTGACGATCAATGCGTGACACTTCTTGCAGGTGTGATGCACCGTATAGGCTACAAACCGGAATAATATGTTTATACTTCTCATCCAAACACAATCAAATGCATTCTATCTGGATGGCGCGATTTATCTGGATAGTTTTTTTTATGTCAAGCAGAAATGAAAACAAGCCGAAATGCCATAACAGCAGGCTATGGAGTAGAGAGTAGCCGACAGATAGCCTATGTGAGTAGAAGTAAAAAGTCGGCTGAAAAATAAATAGCCTAATTACTCCGGTAAAGTATAGGCTACGTTTGATACCCAAAATGTGTATTTGGACAGAATACGAGAGAGAATTATTTATTAAATTCATAAAAGACGAAATACAGGAATACTGGCTTCTAAACCTCAAAGAAATGCCATAATCAAGACCTCGGAGGCACGGAGCAGAAAGAAAACACCTCATGCACCATGAGAAAACACCGCTCACAGCATAAGAGTCTTTCCTTGCCATTAATGCTTGGACAACACGCTTAGGCCGTCTCTTTATCAGTTGGCTAATAATATAATAATGTCTAGTGTGGTGACTCTGTGATATATTTATACCTAACGTTACCAACTTCCGTCTCAATGATTTTTGAATGACTGATCGCGAGAGGAAAAAATGACGTTTTAGTAAATTGCGCGAATCTGTGGTGGAAACGCGACAGCATTTAACATAGACTAACTTTTTAGAGTCATAGTGTTCATTATACTGACCATTCAACTCCGGATTGATTCTGGAGGAATAAGCACTGGCAACAATCCGTCCTCCAACGCATGCCCATGTTTTGATTCATATTATATCGCGCTCGAGGGGCCGCTATTCGCGTCTTCATTGTCAGTTTGTGAGAGTGGGAGGGACTGAGGGAGGGAAGGAGCGCGCAGCGCGCAGCTCTACAATAAAATAAAAAATCTTGAAAATCAATGCGTGGCGGTCAGTGTTGATATTGTGGCGGGCCGCCACAAATTAATGAATGTATGGGAAACCCTGCCTTATATATATTTATATAAAATCAATATTATACATAAATATAAATATTTGATATATTAATAACTAGGGCTGTCAAACGATTAATCGCGATTAATCGCATCCAAAATAAAAGTTTGTGTTTACATAATATATGTGGGGGCACTGTGTATAATTATTTTATATATATATATATATATATATATATATATATATATATATATATATATTAATACACACACATGCATGTATATTTAAGAAAAAAATATTATTTATATATAAAATATTTATATTTATATATAATATAAATTATATATAAATCTATATACAGTATATACATGAAAATATTTCTTAAATATATACAAGCATGTGTGTGTATTTATATATATAAAATAATTATACCCCACATATATTATGTAAACACAAACTTTTATTTTGGATGCGATTAATCGCGATTAATCATTTGACAGCCCTATGAATAACGCATTTTTCTTAAATATATACATGCATGTGTGTACTTATATATACAAAATAATTATACACACTACACACACACATATTATGTAAAGACAAACTTTTATTTTTGATGCGATTAATCGCGATTAATCGTTTCCCAGCCCTATAGTTTATATATAATATAAATTATAAATAAATCTATATACAGTATACGAAAATATTTCTTAAATATGTACAAGCATGTTTGTGTATTTATATATATATATATATATATATATATATATATATATATATATATATATATATATATATATATGAAATAATTATACACAGTGCACCCATATATTATGTAAACACAAACTTTTATTTTGGATGCGATTAATCATGATAAATCATTTGACAGCCCTAGTAAGTATAAAACAGTATTTTTGAATTGTAATATTAGCTTCACAGTATTACAGGTTTTGTTGTATTTTTGCTTAAATAAATAAGAATTATTGTATAAAATCTTACCGACCCCAAAACTTTCTATATTTTGCAAGATAAATAATAAACTAAAATAAATTTTTTCACTCATGGCCTTCTAAAGACATTTAAAAATGAACCCTATTCATACACATGATTTTTTTTGTTGATAGACATTCATGAAATACTGTCATATTCGTCCTTATCAGGGATGCTCATTAATTTAACATCCTCCCTGCAGTCTCCAACCTAAAGCGGGCACTTCTGAAGCAGACGCCCAAGTCTGTGGGACTCATTAATATTATCCAGACAGACTTACATTTGAAATAATAGCCTGTCTATTTGCATCTGCAAATTCAGGGGAGAAAAATGCTGAGGTGTGTGGCCAAGACACATTTATCATTTTAATATTTGTGAATCACACAATAGATGTGAAGTAGGTCATTAAAACAACAGCTGCACAGGAACACAGTGTACAGATACAGAGAAACTAAAGAGAGATTCTCAGATAACACTCTTACAAACACCATCATGCCTTTATTTTGGGCTGGGAGCATTAGTTTTTAATTTTAGTCTTTATTACAACATTAAAGTTAACCATCTGTTGGTTCATATGTATTATTAGTAGGTTCAGTTTCAGAATATTAACTCTGCAGCCTGATATTTTCCTGATGTGTCAAAGTGGGATTTGATCCGTCGTGGCAGTTTATATAAAGTAAGACATCATTTTTATGCTCTACAAAAGCTTCTGTGGCAATTATAAAAAGGACAGAGGAGTCCGGCCTCTGAAAATGTTAAATGACTTTGACACAATGTTGTTGATCAGCCCCGCAGCTTCAGGATTTTTATAGAACAAACCAATCCGAATCTCTTTAGCATTTCAAAAAGACAGGCCCATTCATCCCTTTCTAAAGCCCTCGTGTGCGTCCACTGATAGCACAGCATGTCAGACTCCCTCTTTGATGCTGAACAATATCCCGGTCATTCCCCTTTAGGCAATATACAAGTATTATAGATGCAAGTCTTCCTGCCGCAATTTGAACACGGTTTTGCTCTGTGAGCCGCATCTCTCGGGTTTTGATACCAGGGAATTTAAAGGGATACTCCACCTAAAAATGAAAATGTTTTCATCATTTACTCACCCTCAAGTTGTTGCAATCCTGTATGAGTTTCTTTCTTCTGCTGAACACAAAGGAAGATATGTTGAGGAACGACTGGAACTTTGGCACCATTGACTTCCATTGTATTTTTTTTTCGACTATGTCAAACAACTGTTCATTCTTCAAAATATATTCCTTTGTGTTAAGCAGAAGATAGAAACTCGTACAGGTTTGCAACAAGTTGAGGGCGAGTAAATGATGACAGAATTTTCATTTTTGGTGGAGTACTGCTCACGTATCGCGTCTTTTGCCCGCTCAAGTTCGTTATTTCAAATGTAGGCGCGCTCATGATGGAAGCGACGTGGTCGCGATGTGACCAAGCGTGCCGCACAAGCCCTCAAAAGTGAGCCCAAAACATATCGATCGCCCCCCAGTGGCCGGTCCTAGTATAGGTTATAAACCCTGCCTCCCCAAGTTATTCAACGGGACGTGAGACCAACTAAACAACTAGATTACACTTCACATAGCCTTTTTCCAAAGAACGTTTCTGTCATTTATTGTAGTTTCTATCACATTGATGTAATTTCAAGTGTTTGTTTTTAAAATAAGTTTGTTTTTATTTAGTTATTTGATGCAATAAAATGGTGATTGACAGCTGTGATTGACAGGTTCTCTGAGCGAAGTAGTCACTGAAGCTCCAGCGGCCTTTTTTCATAATGTTGACTATGTGGTTAGTAGTTGTATTTAGAGCCCGACCGATAAAGGATTTTGAAGGCCGATACCGATACAAATATTTGTTTGTTTTAAAATCTGATATTCCGATATATCGGCCGATATTTATTTTATTTTTTCAAAAACGCGCAACAAAATATTAACAGATTTCCCTAACATTAGTTATTTTGAAGTTATTAATGAGTTTTAACTAAAATAATATGAACTATTTTAAAAATAAACTTTTATTGTCACAACAGAACAGACTGATCATAGTGGCATTAGCTAGCTTTGTGGTTAGCTAGTCTGTGATGAGCCATAATTTAGCGATGGACAACGCCATACTGCAAATTTTCAACTTAACAGGCCAAGGAGAGATGATGCGTCTCATTGCTATAACTGTCACGCGCTATTAAAGAAATACTTCAGTCACATTGTCAAAAGTTGAAAGGACAGTCAGTCAACTACACTGGAACAACGTAACGTAACTATTACTAGCTAATTCCGCTTCACTCTCGGCTTATTTAACAGCAGCAAAACTGGACATGATAGTCACAAATGTTGTCATTCTTATTTGAGTTAAGAGAACTGATGGGGATGATCTTTTAATTGTTTTTCAATTAAACTGTGAAGCGTGTTTCGTCCGTTTTTATTTTCTTTTTGAAATATTCATTTATCGGCCATTATAACTGCCGATACTGATAGTTTGGAAAATCCCTAATATCGGCCGATAATATCGGCCTACCGATAAATCGGTCTGGCTTATTTTAACGAGGTTCTGCAATCAGCAGACATCATTGGAGAGGAACGGAGCAGACAGAGGCCGCTTATGAAAAGTGCGGGGCGTGTGCTTACGATCGATTCAGCGAGAGTGAGGGTGGGGCCTTGATTTCGCGGCTTTACTTCCTGCTCACGACTGCGCATGACTGGTCCCGAAATCGCTTCTGCACAGACTCAAGTCCCAAGATGTCAGCGCCATATCTTCAGTTCTCTCCGATGGAAAAGAGCAAAGGGGCGTCGTCCATCTTTTTTTACCGTCTATGGGTGTGACGCGCTCGTTTTTTCTAAGCGCGTCCACGCTGCTTCGAGTGACAAACATCTCAACTTTTCAGAATGCCGGAAGCGAACCGTAGGTCACGTGACAAGAACCAACCGGATCGCAACCGATCAGGAAAAGGAGAATGTAGCGCGCCCAGTGTTTTCAGGCGCTATATGTGAATGCCGCCTAACTAGCTGCCTCCTAATGCTGTGTTCACACCGGACGCGAATCGCGCGTCGAATTCGCGCCTAGTTTGATGCTTGACCACTTTGAATCCATTCGCGCGTCAACAGCGAAATCGACGCGTGTAGTTTGAAGCGAAATTTACGCGCGTCAAAACCGAAACCCATTAACGGCCTTCTTTGTTTATGTTGATCGAGCATTCATCGAGAGATTCACCGCACTGTATTTGCTCTGGAGAGCTAGAACAGCGGCGTGGGGATCATCGTCGCCGTATTTGTGTCCTCCGAACCCTTCGGAGGCGAACCGCGGGTAGTTTCACCAAATATTTGCTCACTCCAGGAGCTGCGCTGGATGACGGCCGCTGTCAGCGGTACTTCCGCCTGTCCCGCGTCCATTTTGATGACCTGTTGTCCCGCATCGGAGTGAGGATCACCCTCGCCCTCATCCACCGAATCGGTCATTTATTTTTGTTTTGATGATAAATGAGCCAGCTTCCAAAAGTTATTAACCTGTCCTATGATTTTTTTCTCTCTCACGTCCAGAAATGAACTTATGCACATGTATGTTGTTTGTCTTAAATCATAATACTATTTCATATAATCTAGATATGGAAGGAATAACATTCAATACAAAATGAACATGTCTCGTATATAGAAATAATGTTTTAAAGGAGACATATCATGCAAAATCCACTTTTTTAGCCTTTAAATGCATTTTGTTGTATATTTGGAGTGTTTATAAGTACAGAAAAGATGAAATTATTCTCTTCAGGTGCTTCGTTTATATCTTTATATTCTGTTTTGGTCATATTTTTCAACCTGTTCAGATTTTTCTGTTTTCTATGACGTTTTTTGAACAATTACGTCACAGGATTTGCAGCGGAACTGACAAATAAGGACATCGACTACCGGTCCAACACTTCGAGCAATCCGCCATTATTATTTCTCGCTCCGATTTTGTAGTCCAAGCTCAATGATGCAGAAGTTACGAGAGGGCTAGTCAAAATGTTCGGTTGTTGGATGTAGTGACCTGAAGCACTTCAAGGATCCCCAATCCAACAACCTCCGCCAGTATACAGAATGGTTTGCCGATCGACTTCGTCTGAATGAGGGGTAAATTCCTTCTATCATTTAGCTGCTGTGTTTGCTGACGCGTTCTAAACGCAAGTTATCATATTATTATCATACAGATTTTTAGTGGTAAGATCAGACCGCAGTCATTTATCTTGTCAGAGTGCTTGTTTTAACAAGAGAAATAGTCGACTTTCACTAATAACACAACATAGTTAACTTAACTTTACATACCACTGCATCCATATGAAGACGTTGTTCTGCAGGTTTGTCGTCGTCTTTTTCAAATCGCTCGCTCTGGCTCGAATACGTAACGCTTGATGGACAAGTCTTTTGTTGACATTTTGTTAACGTGTGAATAAAAATGTTCTTTGAAACTATAGTAATCGTATATCTCTTATCAAACTACAATAATGGCTGAACGCGGGGAGTTGAACCGACCGTGAACTCAGCGACCTGGAGAGCGGGCGGGGAAAGACGCAACTCCTTTTTATTTAAAGGGGACGCTTCGGTTGCTCACAGAAGCACATCAGAAAAGAGGTAGAAAAGGGGCCTGTTGAGCTATAATAATGTGGAATTCAGACCCAAGCATTGCAGTTATGCTTTATATAGACCACAAATGTATGATTTATAAGTAAAAATGAATGATTTAAAAGCATGATATGTACACTTTAAGTGATAAAATATTTGCTTTGTTGTGTATAATCCCACCATGCATTGTATACAAAATAATTTATTGAAGCATCCAGACACTTCACCACGTGAGCAAGTAGCTAGGCTCCTGATTGGTTAACGCGGCGCGAATTCACGCCAAAGTTCAGATTTTTCAACTCGGGCGGCAGACGCGAATTCACGTCAAACACGTGAATCCACAAATAGCACTAACTAAATCATTCGCGCTTAATGCGCCAGACACTCAATTAGCGCGAACTTGATGCGCGAATGAGGTGTATTCGCGTCTTCCGCACCACGCTCCACGCCTCGTTCACGCCGCAGGAATTTTTCACGCGCGTAACACGTCTTTGCATTGACTTAACATTGAAATCATTTGCGCCTGACGCGTTATTCGCGTGCCGGTGTGAACGTACCATTAGACACCTTTATTTTGCGCTCTTCTGAGGGTGCTGGTACACATACCTTTGTTCAGTGAGATTCAGTCGTCTCAATTGGAGTCCCATTATGCGATTTGGCCTCGTTGACCAAGAGTTTTGAAGTGACCTCTGAGTAACCGGTGTTTCGTGCTTCGCTACACTATTGATAATGGACAGTGAACCAATGCATAGATAGAATCCCAAAATGTGTTTAGCTGAGTGGAAAAATACGTCCAGGACGAGATCTCCTGTCGCCTGTGTTTAATCCAATGTGCTTTCTCTCCACGTAGAACCACTGAAATCAGTCAGTATGTGTTTGCTCGTCTGTTAGAGCATGGCGCCTGCAACATCAAGGTCATGGGTTCAACCCCCAGGGATCACACGTAATGGCAGAATGTATACTTTATGTGCACTTATGCGTCGGATAAAAGCGTCTGCCGAATGATTGGATGTAAATGTCCATTTCACGTAGGACTGTGTTATCAAGAGACAATAGCTGGCTTTCCATTCCACAGTGTTTCACATTTGGTTTGTGCTTTATGATAATTGTGAAATAGGAAAACACAAGCTTTTTCATTCGCATTACCCTGATGAAGCAGCTGATGGATCTTGATTTCTCTGGGGAGAGTTGTGTTTGCTGTATTATACATTGGTTTTAAAAGCTGTAGGAGTGCAATAGCTCACATAATTCTGGCTCAAATACATCACCATATACCTATGGATAGTGTTGTGCCTTGTTCATATTTTGGACGAACGTGAACTGAACGTATTAGGGGTGTAACGGTACACAAAAATCACGGTTCGGTACGTACCTCGCTTTTAAAGTCACGGTTCGGTACGTTTTCGATACAGCAAAAAGAAAGAAATGCCTGAGAAATGTCCTATTTGTTTAACCCCTTAACTGTCACCGTCCCGTATACAGGACGCCTAACTTTACTTCGATTTATTACTATTAAATCCTAATCTAATTATGACAAACTATATATCGTTGGAAAGGTCTAAGACTCCTAAATAGATATTTGACTGCTGTTTTTTGCTACAAATTATGTAGGAAGAGTAACCGATGAATTTTTGACAAGAGTGCACCTCTAAAAAATCTGCATCATAACAAGAGTTTTGACCTTTGTCACAAAAAGTCGATTCACCCACTTTTAATCATTGAAACTTCTGTTTTTATGCTAAAAGTTCATAATAAAACATATAGTCTAGTATTTTTCAATAAAAATAAAAAAAATAAAGCATAATATTATCCTCTAAAAATGATAATATTTATATTTATTATCCTCTAAAATATAATATTATTTTTATCACCTTTTTATTATATCACATCACATATATTAGTAGTTATCATAAATTAGGTATCATTTGAAAGCTTATAAAGTCAGAATTCATCGTGTGAAAACTGTTTTATAATTGAACGTTGCGTTACCATAGAAATGGTACTTATTTTATCAGGCTCCTCCCCTTTTAGGCATCATTATAGTTCACATTTATGATCAAAACCTTTCCTAATCTTGACAAAACACATATTGTCAGAAAGGTCTGAGTCTCAATGTTCCAAATTTTGTGACAGAATTGATATTTGGACAGAAATGTATTAATTTGTGAAGGCAGAATGTATACAACTAAATTCAATGGAATTCAATGGCACCCTGTGGCTATTTTTGGTACTACGCCTAAACAAAATCTCATGGGAACTTCAATTTTTGTGATATCAACTTCAAATTTGGAACATAACTTGGTTATATTTATGGCTTTGATTTTATAGTAATTTTAGAGTAAAAAATATTTGTAAAATATATATTTTATATAAAATAAAAACATATATCGTACAGTATATTTGATTTACTGTAAATTTAAACTTCCATAACTTTTTCATACTTTCATTTTTTGAAGTGTTTTCACTTTAGCAATATTCTGCGGAGTGTTTTCTTTAAAACAAGACCAAACTTGGGTATATATTCCAAAGCATTGTTAAATTACAACCATTTAAGTTTGAATAGTGCATTTTAACCCCCATTCTCAAAAAGGGGGGTGACAGCTAAGGGGTTAAAGAAATAATTTTTTAAATAAATATGAGTTTTCCTAGATCTTGAAACTTTCAGGTTTATAAATGGGGCTCATCTTTGAAGGATGAACAAATAATGTTTTGGTCATCACATTAAAAATAACATTTAAATATATATCTATTTATATAATATTTGAATTTTGAAGTGCTGGAAAAAGATGTGTGAAGTACTTGAAAGCATTTCACCATTCCAGCCAAACTGGTTCCAGGTAGTGTTCCTATATTAAATCCATGGTGAATGTTGCTGGTCTGTGAATGTAAAGTATTATTAGTTTATTCACGGCACAGTGTTTCTCCTGGTTTCCATGACAGCGCTGTTTGATCTAATAGAGATCTACGGTTACTAACGGAGAAACGTGACTGCATCTCACTAGTTATCGCAGCGATGTTATTACCTCAGTGGCGAATTCAAATGTTTCCCGGATCTATTAGCGCGGTGTAGTAACAGTGTTGCTTGATCGAGATCGGCTCGCGCTGCACCGATGTTGATAAACGATCCGTGAAGCACATAATCCGTGAAGCACATAATGAGTAGCGCAGTTTCGTTCTGCTTTCATTACATTTGCCATTTGATGTTGCGCAACGATGTCTTGGCCGCGTCAGCGCGAATTTTGCCGGCAGGAAAAATGGTCCAAGCAATCGTTCGGTTTGTATGCGTAACGAACCGGAAGCCTCGAACCGAAACGGTTCAATACGAATACATGTGCCGTTACACCCCTAGAACGTACTGAATTTCTGCCTGATGAACGATACTGTGAAATGCGTTCATTCTGGTGTCTGTGAACACACGATCTCTCGTGTTTATTATTTAAAGGCATATGCACTGAAACGGCGTACTGAAAACAGAGCTGATTTTGACCAGGTAAAATGAGTGTTTTCTTAAAATACTAATGAGAATTTTGGTCCCACTTTATATTAAGTGGCTTTAAGTACTATATACTTACATTGAAATTTACAATTTGATACAATGGACTTATTGTGCACATTAGAGCCCGACCGATAAAGGATTTTGAAGGCCGATACCGATACAAATATTTTTGGGTTTTAAAATCCGATATTCCGATGTATCGGCCGATATTTTATTTATTTTAAACTGAACATGATAGTCACAAATTATGTCATGCTTATTTGAGTTAAGAGAACTGATGGGGATGTTCTTTTAATTGTTATTCAAGCTATGACCAACTCAACGAGTGTTGCCAACAGGGACGGTGTAGAGTGCCCTCTGGTGGACAAACTATACATCTCCAACACTCGTGACATGGATCAAGTGTGTTTCGTCCGTTTTTATTTTATTATTGAAATATTCATTTATCGGCCATTATCACTGCCGATACCGATAGTTTGGAAAATGCCTAATATCAGCCGATAATATCGGTCTGCCGATATATCGGTCTGGCTCTAGTGCACATACATGTTTTTATATTGTACTTATATTTTAAAAATACCAGCATGTAATTACAGCTATAATTACTTTATGTAATTACATTTGTAATTACACAGTTGACCCTTCCCTCACACCTTAACCTACCCTTAAACCGACCCATACCACCACACCTGTCCCTAACCTTACCCGTATCACACCTCAATAGCAGCAAAAGTTTTTTACGATACAAGAGGAACACAATAATACATTGTACTTATTGTTCAATGTAAGTACATAAAGCCACTTAATATAAAGTGGGACCAGAATTTTTAATAAGAGTATATTACAAAGTTTTCATTTAGACCCTAAACATTCATATTAACTTGTACAAAAAATGGCATTATATGACCCCTTTAAAACCAGTGATGAACCTCAGAGCTCAATGGTATACAGTGTCCAGTGCATCTAAACTTTGAGACGAAGCATACAGATATAAAACATCACCATAGTCAAGTATAAAATAACATTGACAAAAAACAAGTATAAAACATAAAATTGGCAGCAACTAACCTCGTTCTAGATTCGAATGAAAGGCAGGATATTATTCTGAAATAAAACCCTAATCTAAGGTTTAATCTTTTTGCTAGCTGCTGAATATGAAGAGTAAAAGAGATTCATCTATTAAAATACCAAGATATCTCTGTATTTAGAAATGCAATCAACCTTCATACCCTGAGAAGTGAGGATTGAATCTGATTCGGATTTTGAATTTGAAAAAAAGCGTGACTTCCGTGTCATGTTTTAAATCATAGATTGTGTTGAAGCGCGTTAAAATCAAGTTGTAATTGGCCTGGTCTGCGGCGGGTGCTGAGCAATACAGCTCAGTGTCATCTGCATAGAAATTTTCCTTTAGACATTTTACAATCAATGTTGTTTATATACTGGAGAGGATGAAAAGCAGCGGCCCCAAGACTGACCCCTGAGGCACGCCTTTTGTTGCTCTGAGATAGCGAGGGGTTTTCCCTCCGCCTGCACACACTGAGTTCTCTCTAATTAACAAACCAGCTGACATTATGTTCAGGAAGTCCAGCCTACACAATCTGTACTTAAAGGGATACTCCACTTTTTTTGGAAATAGGCTCATTTTACCACTCCCCCAGAGTTAAAAAGTTGGATTTTACCATTTTCGAATGTATTCAGCCGATTTTCTGATATTTAGAAGAATATCAGTAACTAGTAGGGTGGGGTATCGTTTGAATTTGAACGATTCTGATTCCGATTCCGATTCCGATTCCTTGTTTCGATTCCGGTTCCTAACGATTCTCGATTACGAATCTTTTAAGAGGCAGGGTCAAAAAAGTTTAGCTAACCTTGCTAACCAACGGTCTTTCTGAAGGAAATACTCCTTTAGTCACAAATTTTGCATTTTGCCGACATTTTGTTATTTTTAGAAAAGTGAAGCCACACTTTGGACCGCCGACGTAAGCTACTCATGTTCGACTCGCGCGGTTATGCCAACACTTCCGGTAGACGCTTCTTCGTTGGTGTTGTTCAGCGGTTTCTTCTTCTGGTCAGCGGACTGTGAATATCGAAACTAGGAATCGGAATTTTAACTTTTGAACGATTCCGGGAAAAACGAAAAGTCAGTCCTGGTTCCAATCGATACTCGATTCTCGATACCCAACCCTAGTAACCAGACAGTTTCTGGTCTCATTGACTTCCATAGTAGGGAAAAAATATACTATGGAAGTCAATGAGACCAGATACTGTCTGGTTACTGATATTCTTCTAATATCAGAAAATCGGCTGAATTGATTTGAAAACGGTAAAACCCAACTTTTTAACTCTGGGGGAGTGGTAAAATGAGCCTATTTCCAAAAAAAGTGGAGTATCCCTTTAAGCACTGTGTGCTCCACTGTATCAAATGCCTTAGAAAGGTAAATAAAAAGAGCTGCACAATTTACTAAAATGACTATTGAACCTTAAGTGCTGCCGATGTTGTACTATGCCTTTTTCTAAAACCATATTGGAAGTCAGATAAAACATTTTTACTGTTAACAAAACCCTCTAATGGATCACTGACAAGGGACTCTAAAACCTTGACCAGGACAGACCATTTAGAGATCGGTCTATGGTTATTGAAGATAGAAGGGTCACCAATCTTGAACAGGGGGACCACAAAAGCGGATTTCCAGATGGAAGGAATGACATTTGTGTTCAAGCACAGACTAAAAATATCAGTTAAAGGCACGGCAATATAATTTGCTGCTAGCTTTAAAAGGATCCAGTTTATCTGAGCCTGTGGATTTTGAAAAATGCCAAAGCTTACACATCCTTGATTCTCAATACTGTGTGTCGTTACCCGGATAATCCACGGCTGTTTCTGTTTTGTGATGGTTGTTCTTGAGTTAAACTTCAGAAAAGTCCTCAAGGTCCCTAGCTTTGTATATCTGAACCCTTTCCAGCAGTGACTATGATTTTAAGATCCACTTTTCACACTGAGGGAACTGTTACAGAAACTGCAAACATTCACTGATGGAATGGAACAATGCATTAAAGGAGTAGTTCACTTTTGAAAAAACTTTTGCTGATAATTTACTCACCCCCATGTCATCCAAGATGTCCATGTCATTCTTTCTTCAGTCGAAAAGAAATTAAGGTTTTTGATGAAAACATTCCAGGATTTTTCTCCATTTAATGGACTTCAATGGGAACCAAACGGTTCAAGATCCAAAAGACAGTTTCAGTGCAAACTGTTCAAATGTCTTTAAACGATTCCAGACGATGAATAAGGGTCTTATCATGCGAAACGATCGGTTATTTCAAAACTTATTCCAAAAATGTAACTTTTCTAAGGACAAATGCTAGCCTTGCTCTATTCTGTGACGCGCGTTTGTAACGTCACGTAATACGTAATTACGTTCAAAAGATCACGGGCGACGTAGCCGGAAGTACAGAGTCAGTGTTTACAAGTTGAACACATAGGTTGAACGTGCAAACTAACTCAAACGCCGTTTACAAAAAAAAGAAATTAAAAGGTAAAACAACGATGTCGGACGATTTTGATTCTGTACTTCCGGCTACGTCGCCCGTGACCTTTTGAACGTAATTACGTATTACGTGACGTTACGAACGCGCCTCACAGAATAGAGCAAGGCTAGCATTTGTCCTTAGAAAAGTTACATTTTTGGAATAAGTTTTGAAATAACCGATCGTTTCGCATGATAAGACCCTTATTCATCGTCTGGTGTCGTTTAAAGACATTTGAAGCTGCATCTGAAACTGATATTAACTGTCTTTTGGACCTTGAACCGTCTGGTTCCCATTGAAGTCCATTAAATGGAGAAAAATCCTGGAATGTTTTCATCAAAAACCTTAATTTCTTTTCGACTGAAGAAAGAATGACATGGACATCTTGGATGACATGGGGGTGAGTAAATTATCAGCAAAAGTTTTTTCAAAAGTGAACTAATCCTTTAAGCGCCGGGGGTGACGTTTTTTTAATTTGAAGATCAAGGTAAATTGTACTTGTTTTGTCTTCAGGGAAACATGTACATAGATTCTGAGGGACAGTAATAAATGAGAAAATTATGATCTTCAAACAAAATAAGAAAAATGTTCTCTTCAAAAGTTGTTTACGTATATATTTTTGTTCTGCAACTCTGATTGGTGGAATTTTCTGCCCAGCATCATGGGTAATGTAGTGTTTGTACATAATCCATTTTTTTGCATTACATTTTTAATGCAAGTTTGAATTTCCTTTCAGGATTTCTCATGTGCACTTTCAAAATGTGCATCAAACCTGCATACCATTGCGTTAGGAACAGAACTCTGAATCTACAATGTCACCTGCCCCCCTTTTGAATATAGATGAAAATGCACATTTCAAACTTAAATGGTTGTAATTCAAGAATGCTTTGGAATATAGACGTAAGATCGGTCTCGTTTTGATAAAGACATTTGGCAGATTTTTTCGAAGTAAAATAAAATAAATAACTGAATAAGTTGTATTTCAAATTTTAGGTTTATCTCAAAAAATGAGCTTTCAGTAAGATTTTGTTTGGGCGCAGTACCAAACGCTTCCACTAGCATCCAGGCGCCTCCATTTCCATATGTGTTTTGAGTGATATGAACAATTATTTCCACAATTTTCATACAATTTATGAAGTAGACATCCTTTTCAGAAGTAATATGAGAAGTTTGGCAGATTTTGATATGAATTCAACCTCTAAGAAACATAAAAAAAAACAAGTATGTGCGTTAAAGATTCCTGCCACATCTCAAATGGTGAATCTGTCATTTTTTTCTTTATATTTAAAAAAAAATCAGACCTTTTTTTCTAAAATAATTGAATGGAGGCTATCTTTTGAACTCTTGGCATGAAAACAAACAGGTTTCTTTCATGATTTCATCACAATTTCAAAATAAAGGTCTAAACACGCCTTAGAGAGTATGAAAATAGTCTTGTTGCAAATTGACAAATTACGGTGAAATATTTTGAAAATCAAATGATATATAGTTTGTCAAGATTAGTTTAGGTTTAGTATTGGATAATACTGTTTTAAAAATGTAATGGATTTGATTTGACACTAAAGGGGTTACCGTTTCAACCGAGTGAATCTTTCTACATCTTGTGTTGACTCTTCCTGGGTTTGGCAATATTAGGGCTTCTCATAGCAGCGAGGAACAGCCAGTTTCTTGAAGATCTCAACAAGAAGGTAGTTTAATTTGCCAGACACAAACAACCTTCCTGCTTTATCCCCTTGCTCACGAAATGATTGTTTTTTGTCTCAGTAAATTTTAGCAGCAGCTCTATTTGCCAACAGCTTATATTGTGTTATGAAAAAGTTTATTGAGAGCTTCTGCAAAGCCATTTATTTTCGGAGAAGTGCAATGTTCCTCTTCAATTTTGCACTGAGATGTGTTGTCGTTCTCAAGACCACTTTTGTAAACCTCGAATCCTCCATTTTGTACAAAGACACGTATCTGATGTCTTAATCTTTCTGATAGTTGTAAATTTACCGAGGTTATCACATAATATATATGATACTGCGAATAAAATAACTGCCTGCACTGTTTTTGTGCATTGGAGAAAAAAAAACATCGTCTTAGTGACAAATATATATATGTTTCATGGCCGGTAAATGCTCTCAGTGGGCCACACATTGAGTTTGGACCTTGCGAACTGGCACATTTGCAATGTGTCAAAACTAAATTGCTCCCATTAGAATGAAGCTGTCTACTCTTAAACACACAGAAACACAATGGGAAAGTGACAGCTGTGTTTACAGAGAGTTTATAAGAACCAATCACACATCTCTGCCTCTCGTGCTGCTGATGATATGTTCAGGGAAATGCCAAGGTGTCAAGTTTAGGCGGTAGAAACACTTTTACACACACATACACACACACTCCACCCCCTGATAAACAAGCAACACTAAGTCTGTTTTGATCTTTCTACCTTTGATGTGCACCAGGGTACTTCACATCACCTGAACATCCAACACACTCCAGCACACCCAACACACACATAAGGTGTTTCAGCATCTCTGATGTCTGGAAGGGAAACACACATGTAGTGCAGATCACAACACACGTTTATTAACCCTCAGGTGCTCTTCGTTTCGGAGTCACACTTGTTATCTTCCCGGTCAAAAGTGACCGGACACCTAAAAATGAAACTTTCTCCATCCCAGTAAAACCAATGCAATTTATTTTTGTTCTATAATATTTATTCTTTTTCATTTAGTATTTTGAGACAATTTAATTGAATTTATTAATATTTATGCAATGTGTATGGTTTATTTTTGCCATGGAAAACTATATATATTTTTCTATATTTATATTATTTTTTTTCAAAAAAAAAAAATATTAACGCAGTATTTTAGTTTAATATAGAGTGTAGGGCTTCAGAAAAAAAATATTTTTTGAAGAAAATTAGTACAGTATAGAGAAAAAGCGTAGAATCATGGTGTAACCACTAGATGCATGTACAGCTCTCTATGGAGAGGCATATGAATTCCCCAGATGTTTATGAACACATTTTTTTTGTTGTTTTTGGTGGATTTGAATATAAAGTTGAAACGACCTCAAAAACTATTTCTAATGAAAAAAAAATGTCAATTTTTTTTTATATTTTTACAATTTCCCTTTTATTTCTTATGGGGGGCATTTTGACCGAAGACCACGAGTGTGACTATTTTTTTACGCCCACTTAGCATGCTCTGATCATGACCTCAATTTTTTTGTGTGTTCACATACATAATGCCATAAAAGTCACCAAGTTTCGTAACATTGCGATGAAGCTGTGATTTTTAAAAATTCAAAACATACTTTTTGTGATCAAAATTTATTGGTGTGTATGTGTATAAAAGTGTGTTTGTATGAGTGTGTGTGTTGGTGGGTGTGTCTGTTTTGCACTCTAGATGCTGTAGAGTGTCACCACTTTCCTGCTGTGTACTTTTTTTTAGAATTGTGGGCGATTTATAGATTGTACATACAAAAATTCAAAGAATTTTTTTTTTGTCAATTTCCCATTCATTTCTTATGGGTTGTCATTTTTGACAGAAGAGCAAAAGTGTGACTCATTTTTTTACGACCACTTAAATTGCTCGAATCATGACCTCAATTTTTTTGTGTGTTCACATACCCGATGCCATAAAAGTCACCAAATTTCGTAATTTTCTGAAAAAGCTGTGATTTTTAAATATTAAAAACAAATTACTTTAATCACAATTTATTGGTGTTTTTGTGTATACAAGTGTGTGTGTGTGTGTGTGTAGGGCTGGGTATGTCTGTTTTGCACTCTTGATGTTTTAGAGTGTCACCCCTTCAATGCTGGGCACTTTTTTCTGCATCATGGCCCATTTGTAGATTGTACACACAAAAATTCTCAAAGTTTTTGTGTTTTTGTCAATTTCCCATTCATTTCCTATGGGTCGGTCATTTTTGACCGAAGACCACGAGTGTGACTATTTTTTTTACGACCACTTAGCATGCTCAGATCATGACCTCAATTTTTTTTTTTTGTATTCACATACCCAATGCCATAAAAGTCACCAAGTTTCGTAACATTCCGATGAAGCTGTGATTTTTACAAATTTCAAAACAGAAAATTTTTCGGTCAGAAATGACCGAAGAGCACCTGAGGGTTAAGAGGCGATTTAATTCGTTCATTACCTTGTTTATTAGAAGACTTGAAGGATGAAATCGACTTAATGAACTTAATATTTCACCAATGCCAAATAATCTTTACCAGAAACCCAATAACGATGTAGTCATGGTTTTCATTTTTCATGGAAAACTTCAAGTCCTGCCTTGCACAGTTTAGTCCCCGAGTTTCCTGTTGTTCGTCACACTAGGGGCGCGTCATGGGTTTGCGAATGCGGTTTCAGATTGACTTTAATCCTCATCATGAGAGCAGTTTCAGGATGTTTGTCGAAACAGCGCTTCACACGGCTCGCGGTTTCATTGAGCTTTTAAAATGAAAGCAAAAATGCTATAAAATTATTGCCGTACTGAAAATTCACGAGCATGTCCTCCTTGTTTGTTTTATGAAACTGTATTTCAGATGAATAACTGAATTACGCCATCAGACGACCGGGCCGGTTCTCAGTGTGCATAAGGAAATTGCCCTGTGGTAATTGAATATCTGCGACAGAGATAGATGCGCTTAATATCAGCTGTTGCCTGTGGCGTCTGATGTCACTCAGTACTATAGAGGTTACGGCTCTGCTGGCTTTGTGCTGACCTGTGACCCCTCATTTATTCATGAGCTCTTCTCAAAATCTGTCATTAAAAGCGAGGTCGGCAAGGGAGACATTCTCACTGTGAAATGTTTCTGTTTAGGGTTTGTCAGACGCATCTCTTGATCTTTACAGAAAGATATTCCTCAAAACTGCTCAGTTTATAAACCTACTAATCAGTGTGTTGTCTCAATGACTAATGAAAGACATGCAAAATGAGCCCAGTTTAGGGTCATGTGTGTACATGACGTCGTATCATGTGTTTAATAGCCATTTTAACCATTTATTTGCCCAATAGTCAGTCACACTACAATAAGATTCACTCTAACATGAACTCGCGTTGAAAAGTAACTCTAAAGCATATTTTAATCTTAATTCATGTTTATTTCAGTATTAAAATTGAGGTTGGATCTGTGGGGGGCCGCCCCTAACAGTCACATAAACATTAGACGATGAGAAAAGGCTTTGTCGACCAAGTTTTAATTAGTCAGGGAGTCTCGGAACAAAAACTCCGCGGGAATCGCAGAAGTCATGCGGTTTGTGACGGACAGATTGTTAACACGGCTGGTCCATGTGGTAATTATGCCGGGCAGGAAATCCGAACGTTCGCCTTTCTTTCATCATCCTCAAACATGGCTTATCATCTGAAGCAAAGGAGTATCCTAATGTTGAGCCATTTTGCATCTAACGGTAAATGTGCGCTATTATTAGGCTATATAAGCTAAATAAGTCGGGCTGTAACAATTCCCTCATGTCACGATTCGCTATTATTGCAATACTCTAAGACATACAGTATGGTGAAAGGTTAAAGCTACACTGTGTAACTCTTTTAGTTTATTCTTAGCTAAAAACACTTAGTTCTTTCAAAAATATATGTGCTCATTAATGTATATTTACTTCGTTCGAGTAATAAAGTATTCTCGTGCGTGTAGAATATGACGTTGAAAATACATACGGGTAAGGGTCGCCATGTTGACCCTCCATCTTGAAAGTACATTAGCCAAAGAGGGACATACCCGTTAATTCAAGCTTCGCCTTTTGCGTTTACGTTTGAGTTAACACTCATGGACGAGGTCGAACTGGAAGCCATGTTAATCTTGGACTACATTGGCCACCGTAGGAGTTAAAACGAAATCGGAATTGAGAGGAACAGAAACTAATATTCACTGGATGGTTATATACCTTTTCACCACTAGATGGGGGTAAAAATCACACAGTGTAGCTTTAACAAAAAAATTTAAAATGTGATATTACATTGTGTGTGTAAATGAACAGGCTTGGACTTGTTGCTGGAAACCCAAAGCACAGGACAATAGAGACTCCAGAATAACAATATTCATGATTCTGAGGCTGAAAACACTGAATTATGCTTGCACTCCTTCATTGACTAGATATATTTAAAATAATGTAGGACACTTTTTACTGGTAACATCAGACATTTGACAATATCAGGATCCACAAATATTCCAATAGAATTCTACAATATATTCAACGTTACGTATAGTAGTTTAATGTAGTACCCTAAAACCTTAGACTGTACATGTGAACTGTACACAGTGTATATTGTCACTATCCACAATACGTTGCATTTTTGTATCGGGATATATTGCGATAGCTTGGAGCCAGAAGGGTGTAAGTTGCTTTAACAAACTTTACAGGAGAGACAAAACTAAATTTTTACCACACTTCAATAGGGTTGGGTATCGTTTAAATTTGAACGATTCTGATTCCGATTCCTTGTTTCGATTCCGGTTCCTAACGATTCTCGATTCCGATTCTTTTAAGAGGCAGGGTCAAAAAAGTTTAGCTAACCTTGCTAACCAACGGTCTTTCTGAAGGAAATACTCCTTCTGTCACAAATTTTGCATTTTGCCGAGATTTTGTTATTTTTAGAAATGTGAAGCCACACTTTGGACTGCCGACGTAAGCTACTCATGTTCGACTCGCGCGGTTATGCCAACACTTCCGGTAGATGCTTCTTCGTGGGTGTTGTTCAGCGGTTTCTTCTTTGACTGTGAATATCGAAACTAGGAATTGAAATTTTAACTTTTGAACGATTCCGGGAAAAACGAAAAGTCAGTCCTGGTCCCAATCGATACTCGATTCTCGATACCCAACCCTACACTTCAATCACCTGTATTATTAACCTTAAACCACAGACATTGCAACCACAGGCATACTTACATGAAATGTGTATTTAAGTAAAAAATGTATGGCATATTAACACAAAGACCATGTTCTAAAACATTTTCAAACAAACAAAAAGTCAACTACGTCAGTTACGACTTTTTGTTGTTTTATTCAATACAGTTTGATCTCAGATAGATATTTTTGGCACCATTGGATAGAGCTCATCAAGACCTTTATTTTGATATAAAGAACTCATATTCGCCCAAAATGCCACTTACGCCCCTCTGGCTCCAAGCCCTCGATATATTCAACGCATTCTCAGCCCAGGGCGTCATATAGGTGGCGCTTTTGAAATTGCGTATAAATCCGACGCACATGGCACCCTTCCGCGTCAATATAACACGCTTCGGTTATGGGTAGGTTTAGGTATGGGGTAGGGTTAGGGTTAGACCACTAGGAGGCGCCTTCTGGCCCATATATATCTGTGTTTCATATTGACGCTAAAGGGTGCCATGCGCGTCGGATGTAGACGCAATTTCAAAAGCGTCACCTATAGGACGCCTTGGGATGAGACCGGGCTGATATATTAGTACTGCTAATGTATAGCGGTTAGTATATTAGAGCCAGACCGATTTATCGGCAGGCCGATATTATCGGCCGATATTAGGCATTTTCAAAACTATCATCAGCAGTTATAATGGCTGATAAATTAATATTTCAAAAATAAAATAAAACGGACGAAACATGCTTCAACCATATCATGAGTGTTGGAGTTGTATAGTTTGTCCACCAGAGGGCACTTTACTTTACACTTTAACTCAAATAAGCATGTATGTTTTACAATTTGCAGTATGACGTTATCCATTGCTAAATTGTGGCTCATCATAGACTAGCTAACCACAAAGCTAGCTAACGCCACTATCATCAGTCTGTTCTGTTGTGACAACAAAAGAAACAAGTTTCTTTTTAAAATGCATTATCATATTATTTTAGTTAAAACTCATAAGTAACTACAAAAAACTAATATTAGGGAAATCTGTTAATGTTTTGTTGCGCGTTTCTGAAATAAAAAAATGTAATAAATATCGGCCGATATATATCAAAATATAGGATCGAACTGTATGCTGTCAGAGTCGTCAGCCGACCCTGACTCAGAAAACACTTGCTTATTAATAAATTATACAAATGTTCAGACATTTTCCTTTCTGATGCTTTTCCCCCCAACACTTTTATAATCATCACTGTTGCAAGTTCGCTTGCTCCAATCTTTATGTGTGCGCTTGTACTTTAGATTTCAAAGCCTTATTATCATGGTTTATAATATTTTTTCTTTGCACTGAAACTAAAACCATTTTCCAATTCCACCACGAATTACGTATATATTTAAGTCATTAAATTAATATGATAAACGTGCGACTAGTCGACTAATGACATAAATAAACGACTACTAGTTGACTGGGAGAAATCTTTAGACTTGGACAGGCATAGTATCTGTTTTATTTAACGGACCTGAGATGACATGAACTAACAACTTTTGTATTTTTATTAACCAATGTTAACAAAGATTAATAAATATACTGTTATTAAATATCTTTAACTAATGGGACATTATAGTGTTATCCAGTGATGAATGATAGGTTGTCCATTATAACGGAAACATCGAACACAGCTGATGATTCAGTCCAACAGTAATTATCCTGACATTTGTAGGTTATGACTTTGCTTATAGTTCTGCTTTGATATCTGTAGTGGCGGTGCTTTTAAAGGGTTCAATGGAAGGCCTTAGTAATCTTGGTAATGCTGCATTTTACAAGGCCCATTGTGGAAACTCACCCACGCAGGACTCATTTTCTTCTTAAGATTGCTAACAGCAGACCTTTGTGCTTTCAAAACATGTTAACCATGCATTATGGGCAATCCTTTTATTCTATCTTTTTGATAAGAGCTAAAACTACAAAGAACTTAACATTGTGAGGAAGACGAGGATCACAAAGCCAATCCAAAAAGAGCATTTATTGAGATGAAACGGCATAAACGTTTTATGTCGGATATCAAAACCCATCAACACATGATCAACCATTAGAGAGTCACGCCTATTTCGTGACTCTTAACTTGGCGAGGTAATAAAGGGTAATTCGAGTAGATGGTACTATTCCTAAACATCAGAAGAGAACAATAACAAAGCTTGCCTTTGGAGGAATCCCAGTGTTAGAAATTAGGATGGGTCGAGTTAATTTTGAACATGATTCCTGTTTATTTCAGTCTAATTATAATTGTTGGAGCAGCACATTTTACTGTGATGTTTTGTTTTTTAGTAAATATGACCCCTTTCACTAACTAACTCAACTAAGTGGGCGATATCTATCTCTTGAGTAGTAGGTTTTTGGGTGAGTAGTCGACTGTCCTGGCCAACGTTTCCCAAAAACATCGCAAGCCAAAGGCCATGTCCACACGGACACGGGTATTTTTATAACCGTGACTTTTTTTACATGGTTTGGCCGTTCGTCCACACGGAAACGCAGTATCAGGACACTGAAACTGAACATTTTTGAAAACCCCTGCCAGGGTGAGTATTTTCTGAAACGCCGGTTGCAGTATTGTCGTGTAGACAGCGAAACCGGAGTTTTTACACCGCTGACGGCTTCTGATTGGCTAACGTGGCTTTACGGTTAGGTTTATATCGCCGCCTGCTGGTGTTGCATGCTCTTGACAGCGCTTGATGTCTTGTTTTTGCGTTTTCATGTGGACGGAGGGTTTTTCTTAAACGCAGGAGGGAAAAACTCCGGTTATAAAAATACCCGTGTCCGTGTGGACAGGGCCTAAGTAAATCCTAGAAACCATGACTACGTTTACATGCAGCCAATTTTCGGGTTATGGTCGGGTTAAAGGATAATTCCGGTATTTAACACATTGTGTCTATTTTGTAGTTTGTTTTGAATGAAATAGAGTGGTGGACTTAGAAATTTTGACAATGGGTCCTGTCTCGACTTTTTGACTATTTTAGAATCGCCTGTGACAGCGTTAGACTGGCTGTCTATGGGCATGCACAGACATGTCCTTAAAACAACCCTTAACGTTCATTTTCAAAACTGTGCAACTCACCGAGTGGTTGGTTGTGTTCGTTGATGATTAAAAACAAATATATCGGCGCAATGAATGCTTTTAATCCGTGTTGTTTGCTATAGTGGAACTATTTTTTCAGATATCTCACAACAGCGTATAAACTTCCGCTCGATATTTGAGTCTGAAGCGTTGGCACACTCCCGACCACTTGATGGCGACAACCAGGACATGTACGGAACTCGGTGTCTAGCGCACCGTAAAAGAAGTCACAGACACAGTCGAGTATGGCAAGACGGAGAACCGAGCGAAAAGACTACAACCAAATGTAAACAGACCCCTTTCCGTTTCCAGTAGCTAGCGCAGTAATATCAACGAGCACTGAGTCCTCCAGCAGACATCAATGTGATTTTAAAAAATGACAAATAAAACACGACAGAAACGGTATTTCGCTACGCTACTTGTTTCGGAACATCAACGAACACCATCAACCACTCGGTGAGTTGCACAGTTTTGAAAATGAACGTTAAGGGTCGTTTTAAGGACATGTTTGTGCATGCCCATAGATAACCAGTCTAACGCTGTCACAGGCGATTCTAAAATAGTCAAAACGTTGAGACAGGACCCATTGTCAAAATTTCTAAGTCCACCACTCTATTTCATTCAAAACAAACTACAAAATAGACTCAATGTGTTAAATACCAGAATTATCCTTTAAGGTCACTATTCGAGTTACTGAAACATTAGGAATAACCCGTTTACATGCGTGAGCAGCGAGTGTATACATGGAATTGCAATATCCCGATGTAAACGCCGTCGCGTGGTTAGCGTCTGGACGTACGGACAACCTTTCCGATTGTTCTTCCTGTATCCAAAGACGACAACAACAGCAGTATGCGGATAATGAATAGTTCGGGGCAGATAGCGATCGCCTTTGTTTGCGCTTTGATGCTAACGTTACTGACCTCGCTCCAAAAGTATGCTGTGCTGCGTCTCGCCATGTTTACTTCCAGTTTCTCGACTCAAAAGACCAAGATTCCTTGCGAATAGAACACGCGCAGAACACAAATCACTATGGGGATATGCCGATACGCGTTTACATGACCAAAAATTCGGGTTAGAAAATTCGGGTGTACCCGAGGTACAATATCCGGTTTTTAAAATCCGGAATATGAGCATATTCAGGTTTTTGCCGGTGTTTACATGGGCGTTCGCGATCAGGTTATTGCTAATATCCCGGTTTTTAACGGGTTATTGGCTGCATGTAAATGTAGTCCATGATGCCATGGGTCTCAGAAAGCTTTTGGGCAATTGTCCCGTGTCTCATTCCCTTTACAAGGAGTTGTGTTGTTCTCAGAGGATCGCTCTGTCCTGTCAGCTTGCACCTGATGGTTTCGTGTCTTTAGCACCAGAAGGAGACTCGGCCAGGCTGTGTCCTAACCAGACGTGATGAGCAACTGAACATTTTGTTCAGTCACTTGGTTTGCACTTCTGCGGCCCGCTGTGAAATCCTATTCCTCCCGTATCTGACTCTGCATAACTATCTGTTCCACATCAACTGTGTTCTCGTTGGCTGAGCATTTCACGCAGCTTGTCCACTTTCAGCGAGGACAAGCAAATGACTTTATGATGAGAGATAAGGAATGTTCATTTCTGAGACAGATGGGGAGATTAATCTAGACAGCCAACCACACATTTGTCAGTGTCCATCCTTTAATCATCAGATGGGAAATGGAAGCAGAAGAGCTTTTGTATGAATGAGAAGTGGTTGAAGCCAACAGTTAACCGTACTGCAACATCATGCTTTACAAAGGAGTGAAAAGCTCCAGGTAAACAGGTTAGTCTGGCATGAAGGAATGCTAACAGGGTTGCGCTTGTTTCCATGGCGACGCTTGGGGTTTGTGTTGCACTCTTGATTGATATTCACCCCTGCATTCATTGCGTTTGACTCCATCAAGGACTAACGATGCTCTGCTTTCGAGATCTTTGTGTGTCGACCAGATGACTGAATAACTACGACTCAATGACTCCATTTAATTAAAGAGACTCAATCGAACTGATTTTCAAAATGTTTTGGCAAGCCATTAGAAGGTCTGCGGCAGCGACAGGCCGACCTTGGTCTGTCGTGCTTTAATACAATGCTAAACCTGGAGGCATTTCGAGCCGCATCCGTAACTCAATCCCCATAAAAGCGTTATTGTTCCAGACGCCTTTCACTCTCAGCAAATATGAGCTGAATTTTCAGGGCTGACAATCTTCTGCATAACTCAAGTGCTTTCAAAATAATTCAAAATGATAAAAAGCTTTTGATTTATCTTCAGCCGAGTGTGTTTTTATCCTTGGCTGTGAAAGTTTTTGAAAGTTGTTCTTGAAACATAACCTCAGTCTGACCCTTCACTAAGCCATTGCATTCTTACATTTGCTCTGAGGAAAATGTTGTTGATAACTATCATAATATTAAATTAATAACTGTGACTAGGGCATCGTGTCCTTCTTCTTGTTGAGAAACCAACATTAAATTTGTCACCTTGTGGCGTGTTGATGATGTGGTTCACGTATATCCTCCATAAGCACTTCCAACCCGATCTCACGACCAAGTCGTACGAATTCGACGAATGATTAAAAAGTGGCTAATTCGTAACAATTCATACGACCTCACTCGTACGAATTAGTACGATTTTGCTAAATCGTACATATTTTACGAATTGGCCAATTCGTATGAATTCGTACGAATGACCTACCCCTTACCCCGCCCCTAAACCTAACCATCACGTGGGTTTAGACAAATCGTACAAATTGGTACGAGTGAGGTCGTACGAATTAGACACTTTTTAATCATTCGTCGAATTTGTACGAATTGGGCTTGAGATAGTGTTGGCACTTCATCACTTCCTCTTTCATCATCTCACCTCATGTGGGGTGAGCAAAGCTATTAGGATTTTTATTTTGAGAGCATTTCTGTATTCCTGCACCTGTTAGATAGTGACCTTACCCTGGAAAGTGGTTTGCTGTCTGGGCTCTGTGCTTCCAGCTTTTGACAGCATTACTGCTCTCTTCTGGGTTGAGCCTGTTTTTTCTAAGTGGACCTTTCCAGTCCCTGTGGACATGTCTACTCCCCTTCGCAAAATGAAAGAAACCTGGTTTATAGCAGTAATGGGCAAAGTGCACTAGGTGGTTAGTATGCAGTAGGCCAGCAGGGAACATTTCTGGGAAAAGTCTGTGAAAGTGATGGCAAACTATTGTGCTACTACTACTATGTGCGTTTAGTGTTAGGATGTCTATTTTTGCCCACTTCCAGTTCACCCAATAGAGGGAATGCATTGACGTCACTTTCCCGTCGGAACAACCTCCCCTCAGCCTGACTGAGTGGCCAAAGGTCTGCTGCGTGACTGGATTTAATAGGGGATACTGCGACTAAAACGAACAATTTTATCAATTTAAACTAAATGTTGGACTCAATATAGTGTTCCTTATAACTCACTAAAGATCCAGAGATCCATGGATATTGATACGCAGCCAGGAATCATGTTGCCTGACATTTATGTTTGCCTGATTTCGACACCGGGGAAATAAAAGCAATATAGACCTAAACATAAATCAACAATAGGTAGGTCTAAATCCGGGTGATCACTTAAATCAGTGTTATAGTCTATAAATATCATCATATCGTTCAGCCCGAAAACTTTATAGGGTTTTTTTTTTGCTCAGTGTTTATTAAAAAAAAACATCCAATAATGCAGAATATGCAATGATAAATAATTAATTGATGAGTTGTAAATATATATAACAATACAAAATATATGGTTATGGTTTTACAGCTAAATTCAGCATATTGACCCAAATCGCAGCGACCCATTTGCTCCTCTTTCTATAGACCTTATGCACCAGAGAAACGTGGGCGCCGTCATCTTTAGAAAATTGTCTTCTACAGAACTTCCGGTTCTGTATATTTCTATGGCATCGCTGTTAGCTGGTGAAGTGGATTTACTTATTGTAGAGTTAACAAAAGTTATGATGAGCATTGTAATGTTTATCATAAGCCAGTTATTGAGTTATTATTGCCAATCAGTGAACGTTAAAATACTCGGTTGCATTAATATATTCCCAAGACGAACAATATGAGTGTTTACATCAGTTTTGTGTATTATTTCGCCTAAAATAATACACAAAAAATTATGATATAAACTGCTTTTCAGCTGTTTTAACAAAACGCAGTCACTCTTTAAGTTACTAAATTGTATTTTTTATGTCTGGAATTCTGTATTTATCAGAATTAATCAGAATTATCCATGTTATAAAGTTGTTTTCTGTCTGATTAGAAATGTTTGCTGTTATTAAGAAGTTTCTGGTTGGCGTTGTGGTTTTATTCTCCTGAGCTGATGCTCTTACGGGTCATGAACCGGTGTTTGTATCCTCTCTTCATCATTAGTGTTGCCGCTGGGAAACAGCTTTGATGATTGCAGTGGGAAAGTGAGAAGGTGGTTTAGATACTCTGACCCGTAACAACTGTACTTTCATCCCCAATCTTTGGCTGAGCCTCTCACATGTAGTGGTCCTGCTGGCTCGAAGCGTGTTCCCTGGCAACGCATCTGTTACAACGCCTCATTTCTGTCTTCCCACTCTTCCCTGGCTTCTCCAGATTTGATTCATCATGTCCAGAACGTCGACATGAATGTATAATGAATGTTCTCTTAGTCACATGCCAAAAATGCATGAATATACAGGGTTTTACAGTGTATTTACGTTTAAAAAATAAACGTTTGCATGTAATTACAGCTGTAATTAATTTTGTAATTGAATCTATAATTACACTATTGACCTTCCCTGGTAACACTTTATTTTATAGTGTCCCTGTTACATGTATTCACCATAGTAATAACAGTAAATTATTCATTACATGCAACTAAACCTCAACCAAACCCAAATCCTACCCTAACCCTAAAGTACATGTAGGTGGGTTATTCTTCAACTATGGTACTCTTTGAGCTAGAGAGTTTCAGAAAATAAAAACATTTCTACAAACGGTTTTTAAGTATCAGTTGGTTTTCTCGATCTGTCTAGAAACCTTCCCTTAAGTTGGGTGCGATGATTTGTATTGAATTATATATATATATATATTGGCATTTTTATCTGACAGCCCAAGAAAACGCTCAAGTTCTCTTATTTACCAACAATATTGTAGCAATAATAAATTTCTTACTACCTTAACTTAATTAATTGTATGGTTTTTTGTTTGTTTTTAGGTTAACTTTTTAGTATTATAGCCCAAAATAATTTGCTGTTTTGCACGAACAATGTCATTTCCGCCACAACCTTTCTTTACCACCACAATGAACACCATGGTGGAAATGACTGTGGCGGAAATGACATTTCCCCCCCTTTCCTCTAAAATATCATGCTATGTTAGCCTGTTAATATTAGTTTTACAGTTAGCATTTAATATACACAAATTACACATTATTAAATTAATTTTTTCCAGTTATTTTTACGTCCATGTGAAATATGAGCCGTTTGGAACTGACGGCCAATCTCAGTTTTAGTCATATTTACCTTGATTTTTCTTCTTTTCGTTACCCCCTAAAGAGGTCACCCTTTCACCCAGTCATGTGATCACTGTGGAGTTTCTGTTGCTATGGTTACTAAGTATTCAAACCTAAAACAATGATCCCAGGATTCTATTTTGTACAGTGTGGCGGAAATGACAGTGAACCCAAGGGACAAGGGTTCTACTTATGAAAAATATAAGAAAATGTGAATAAATATTGCAACATATAATATGTATAATTGAAATAGACATTATTTTATAATTTGTACTTAAAATCTACATTATTTAAATATTTAATTTAGAATTAGGCGAGGTTGAAGGTACAAAGTCTGGCTTAGGGACAGTGGGAAAACAGTAAAAATCATGCATAAAAGGCCTCATATTATATAATGAAAAGAATGATTGAGCCATGATACATTTTTTATAAGTTCCCCTTAGAGTGAAGTAAGTCTGACAAAAAGAAGAAATGTTTTTTAGATTTTATTATTTCATCCAGAGACAAGAAAAGTACCATAGTTAAAGAATCACCCAGTAACTTAATATTTCTCAGTACTTAAATATATATTTACTCTGTAACAAAGACGCCTTAAAATAGAGTGTAACCCCTTTCCTTACACCTTAACCAACCCTTTAACCAACCCATACCACCACACCTGTGCCTAAACTAACCCGTCACACCTCGATACCAGCAAAAGTGTTTTGCAATACAGGATGAGCACGATATGTACATTGTACTTATTTTTGATGAATGTACAGAATAGTTAAAAACACCTGATATGAAGTGTGAGTGCAAAACTTACTAGTCCTTGTATTTGCAGCTTACCTCACTGTATGTGTCTATGGATAAAAGCATCTGCTAAATGAAGGACTGTAATTTAAATGTAAATGTAAACGTGAATGTGAATGAGTTCTGGTGGCCGGATTAAAGCCAGCACTTCTTGATGTCTGGTCTTTGTAAATGGAAAAGCTATTTATTTGAGTTTGATCTGAAGGGTTTGTAATGACAGAACTTACAGGATTATTGAGTAGCTGCAAGACAAAACATTAGCTTAATACGCTGAAATGTAAAGTGCTTTAAATGTATAGTAAAAAGATAAAAACTGGACAGAATTTAGTTTTTTTTATATAGAGCGTTTCTGAAAACAGGCGACTGATTCAAACCTACTGCTCAAGAATTCTTTTAAGTATAGCTAGCAATGATTTGGCCTCTTTCTTAAAAGAAAAGCATAATCTCTGTGTCGATTGTTAATACAATTGTTAATTGTTGTTTTCAATTAAGTGAGACATGAGTTTACAAAAACACTTCAGTTTTATTTATTCATAGACATAAAGTCATAAAAAGCCCCACGATCTAATGCTGGTGTTTTAAATTCCAAACTGAATGTCAGAATGGGAAAGAAAGGTGATTTAAGCAATTTTGAGCGTGGCATGGCTGTTGGTGTCTGAGTATTTCACAATCTGCTCAGTTACTGGGATTTTCACACACAACCATTTCTAGGGTTTACAAAGAATGGTGTGAAAAGGGAAAAACATCCAGTATGCGGCAGTCCTGTGGGCGAAAATGCCTTGTTGATGCTAGAGGTCAGAGGAGAATGGGCCGACTGATTCAAGCTGATAGAAGAGCAACTTTGACTGAAATAACCACCCGTTACAACCGAGGTATGCAGCAAAGCATTTGTGAAGAAGACACAACACACACAACCTTGAGGCGGATGGGCTACAACAGTAGAAGACCCCACCGGGTACCACTCATCTCTAGCCTGGATGTCATTCCGAACCCCGCCCACAACATTTTTTGGTCAGGAAGTTCGGTCTGGACTTGATCCATTGAGGAGTTATGATCAGTAAAAAAATGGTCGGGCCAATAAAATTGCCAGGGCGGGCTTTATATGATGATGGACAGATGATCTGCAGTTACGTAATCGCATGTCATCAAAGAGCGCTTGGTTTGAACTGGTTTACAACAAAGATGACTGCAGCTGGAGAACTGAGATGTATAGATCCCGCTATCGCGTCTGTTTTACAGCGCATTCATTTTAAAGGACGAACAGAGAACTGCAATAAATGCATTTATCGATCGTCAAAATGTGTTTGCCGTCCTTCCTACAGGATTCGGCAAAAGTTTAATTTAATGGTCGCCAAGAAGATGGGACACAGTGAAAACCCAGCTGTCATTGTGGTTTCTCCTTTGGTCGCACTCATGGAACACCAAGTAAAAGAAGCAACCAAAATGGGCATCATGGCGATGCAACTCATGTCAAAGCCATCGCGGCATCAAACAATGGTGACGCTTTGTTATACTACTCGCACACAATACCCAGTCACTGGTATAGTCACTGTACCCCTTATAAGCGGTGTATTTTTAATAATAAATTATAAGATGCTACTCATCATTTTGTATTTAAATCATCATTAAATTCGTCATTAAAACATCATTTTGGCTCCTGGTCTCTTTTCTCTGAAGACTCAAATGATCACGCTACTTCAGCCTGGTCTCTTTCGTCGTCTCTCCATTTATTAAAATCAGCCAAGTCGCGCTCCAACCGTGTTATAAAGTTGAGACAGGTCCGACAAATGCGAGCAGATTTGTTGGCTTTATTGTCGAGATCTAATCCTAAACGGAGGAGCTTGTGCGTATATATACCTTCACGTTTTCTATTTCGTTCAAAAATGTTCTTCGAGTTTGGAAGTACTTCGCGAATCCTTAAATTCTTTTTGCAACACCGGCAAAGGTCGTTTTCTTTTAAATACTTTTTCCAGAGTGCGTGCAGTTCAGTTTTGTTGACAACTCGCTCAACATACGTCACTAACTGTGTTGCTCTGATTGGTTGTACGTCTATCCAATTGAGTGCAGAGGGTTTTTTTTTCCTGGTTCGAATAAGACAAGCCTCATAATCAAAGCCCTATGGAGTAGAATCAGACTCACATTCTGACTAGAATACATGTATGACGAATGGTGCGTTCTATTATAGCCAACGAACCGACTCGGACCTCGGATTTGACGTCACGTCCACACTTCAAGCGTTCTATTTGTTTTGCACGTCCGAGTCAGAGAAAAAATACCAGGCAGTTACATTTAAAAAAACTATTATGACTACACCTTATTAAAACGCAGCCATTTGAACTTGAAAATGTTGACTTTATTAATGTTTTTCATGTTAATATTCTGTTAGCAACGCTAGCAATGTCAGTAATTGCACTCACAACAACCGATTCCCATACCTACAGGGAACGCAGTAATACGAGTGATTATAATCGTCATTTAAAATACCAAAGCGGTTCAAAAACAATGAAAACAATTCATTCTTACAAGTCACAGGGCGCAGCCATCTTGAATTCCGAAACGGAATTCTTGCTCGGTGTCCTCACGGTGGTCCGACGTCCGAGAGGAGAAATCCGAGGAAAGGGGGCGTGTTGCTAGGCAACGTCTGCCGTCCGATTCGGATCTCCGAAACGGATGAATAATAGAACGCACCAGAAGTCTCCACTACAAATAGGAAAGAGGCGACAATTTGCAAGAGCGACAATTTGCAAAAAAGAGGCGACAATTTGCAAGAGCTCACCAAAATTGGACAGTTGAAGACTGGAAAAATGTTGTCTGGTCTGATGAGTCTCGACATTCAGATGGTAGAGTCAGAATTTGGCGTAAACAGAATGAGAACATGGACCCATCATACCTTGTTACCACTGTGCAGGCTGGTGGTGGTGGTGTAATGGTGTGGGGAATGTTTTCTGGGCACACTTTAGGTCCCTTAGTGCCAATTGGGCATCGTTTAAATGCCACGGCCTACCTGAGCATTGTTTCTGACCATGTCCATCCCTTTATGGCCACCATGTCCCCATCCTCTGATGGCTAATTCCAGCAGGATAATGCACCATGTCCCAAAGCTCGAATCATTTCAAATTGGTTTCTTGAACATGACAATGAGTTGACTGTACTAAAATGGCCGCCACAGTCACCAGATCTCAACCCAATAGAGCATTTTTGGGATGTGGTGGAACGGGAGCTTCGTGCCCTGGATGTGCATCCCACAAATCTCCATCAACTGCAAGATGCTATCCTATCAATATGGGCCAACATTTCTAAAGAATGCTTTCAGCACCTTGTTGAATCAATGCCATGTAGAATTAAGGCAGTTCTGAAGGCGATTAGTATGGTGTTCCTAATAATCCTTTAGGTGAGTGTGTGTGTGTGTGTGTGTGTGTGTGTGTGTGTGTTTGTTTACAATGGCGGTCACGTTCACGTTGGTTGCAGATTCTCATGCACAGTGTACAAATAGCAAGTCTTTTCTCATGACAGAACTGCTGCTTTACTGCGATTAGAGCCTCTATTAACCCCGTCACATCTCATTTACATCACGTCCAATGTTTACTGATCGGTCAGATGCTCTAACCCTCTGTACACTTGTGTTGCGCACCCGGCTTACACCAGACCGCTTCAATCTAGAGAGATGGACAGAAAATACTGTAGCAGAGCAGTGAACATGCAGAATACACAGTGTAAATGATTGGAGACAGGGCTACATCTCTCACCATAACATAACTGAGACATACTGTACTGTTGACATCTCTTAAAGAGATAGTTCACCCAAACATCCAGGACTGTCAATGAGGGACTTGAATATCTAAGGTTTCATTAAAAATATCTTCATTTGTGTTCGGATTTGGATGACATGAGGGGGAAAAAATGAATTTTCATTTTCGGGTCAAACAATTTTATGACTGTGTTTTTCACATAGCTTGATGCATTACGTTCAACATAATGTACATATAAAGATAGGCTTTATATGCTACCTACAGTAGATTTGTGTGTCCTTTTCACAGCAAATGAAACTAAACGGAAGTGTCTAACGAATCACAGGTTGAATATCTGCCAGCCTTTGAACACACATTAACCCTTTAATGCCTTATATATGAATTGAACAATCTATTGAACCTGTAGACAAGTTTGCATGTGTGTTTTCATCATGTTTGATAGATATGTAAACACCTCAGTTTTATTCAGAGGCCAAAACTGAGCAAAGATGATATTCTGATGCTTGTCATGTAAATCTGCGAGATCTGTAGAACAATTTAGCAGATACTTACATAAAATACATCTGTCACTCTATATCTGCCAATATCATGTCTTAGTAAGATATCCAAATGCTTCGGTTTATGATCAAAGTGATGATGTTTTGTTTTTCTTGAGAGGGAGAAACATAATGCAATGTAATACAATGACTGAAAGATTAACAAATAAACATTCCTTGTAACACTGATTGATCATACTTGATCACATTTGATCAGAATTGACCCTTCGCAAAGACCTGCCCCCTTTATAGCCAGACCGATATATCGGCAGGCCGATATTAGGTATTTTTCAAACTATCGGTATCGGTAGTTATGATGGCTGATAAATGAATATTTCAAAAATAAAACAAAAACGGACGAAACACGCTTGAACCATGTCATGAGTGTTGGAGTTGTATAGTTTGTCCACCAGAGGGCAACACTCGTTGAGTTGGTCACGAGACATACATTGCTTGAATAACAATTAAAAGAACATCCCCATCAGTTATCTTAACTCAAATAAGCATGACAAAATCACTATCATGTCCAGTTTTGCTTCTGTTAAATAAGCCGAGAGTGAAGCGGAATTAGCTAGTAATAGTTACGTTACGTTGTTACAGTGTAGTTGACTGACTGTCCTTTTAACTTTTGACAATGTGACTGAAGTATTTCTTTAATAGCGCGTGACAGTTATAGCAATGAGACGTGTCATCTCTCCTTGGCCTGTTATATTAAAAATGTATGTTTTACAATTTGCAGTATGACGTTATCCATTGCTAAATTATGGCTCATCATAGACTAGCTAACCACAAAGCTAGCTAACGCCACTATCATCAGTCTGTTCTGTTGTGACAATAAAAGAAACAAGTTTCTTTTTAAAATGCATTATCATTTTATTTTAGTTAAAACTACAAATAACTACGAATAACTAACGTTAGAGAAATCTGTTAATGTTTTGTTGCGCGTTTCTGAGATAAAAAAAATATCGTCCGATATATCGGAATATCGGATTTTAAAACCAACAGATATTTGTATCGGTATCGGCCTTCAAAATCCTTTATCGGTCGGGCTCTAGTTATTGTCGCTATGTCCGACAAGCTACGCCGCTCCATCACGCGCACAATGGAAAATACATTGACTGACAACACGTTGACAGACCAGGTTACTTTTCGGTTACTTTTGATATTAAACAAAGTCTCACCTTTCAAATTTCGTCATTTTTTAAAAGAAATTTAAACAATAAATACCGTTTTGTGGCTCTTCAATGTGTCGTGACAGATTGCTGTGGAGCATCAGTTAAAGGGTTAGTTCACCCAAAAATGAAAATTCTGTCAGTATTTCCTCACCCTCATGTTGTTCCAACCCCGTAAGACCTTCGTTCATCTTCTGAACACAAATTAAGATATTTAAGATATTAAGATCGCTCCTCCATACTAGTCCATAGGCTTCTTGAGGGAATGACTTGCTGTCTTCGAAAAGTCATTAAAGACATCGTTAAAATAGTCCAAGTGACTACAGGGGCTCAATCGTAAGTTTATCAAACGACGAGAACACTTTTTGTGCGCAAAAAACAACAAAAATAACGACTTTATTTCAACTATTCGTTTATTTCTCCCTCTGCACGGGTCAGGTTACTAGTTTAATAGCGTAAGCTTCTGTTATTGTACGTCACACGCATCACACACATGACCAGCGTCGGCCAATAGTGAGCCTACGTGTGACATAGCTTTACGCAATCACACTACGTTACCTGACTACAGGCCTATAGAGAAGGAAGAGAATAGTTGAAATAAAGTCGTTATTTTTGTTCGTTTTTGCGCACAAAAAGTATTCTCGTCGTTTGATAAAGTTAAAATTGAGCCCCTGTAGTCACTTGGACTATTTTAACGATGTCTTTAGTGACTTTTCGAGGCCAGCAAGTGTCATTCCCTCAAGAAGCCTATGGACTAGTATGGAGGAGCGATCTTAATATCTTAAATATCTTAATTTGTGTTCGAAGATGAACGAAGGTCTTACGGGGTTGAAACAACATGAGGGTGAGTAAATACTGACAGAATTTTCAGTTTTGGGTGAACTAACCCTTTAAAACTGCTCGTGATCCGATCATCTCTTCCTTCTAGTTCAATTATAGCATCAAATAAACATAAATGAACGTAAGAATGCATGTTGTTTTAACCGCGGAAAGGCGTCAGTACACTCCGTTTTTCAAAGTTCAAATCCTCCCATGTTAATCTTCTATATCTCCGGACTGCTTTGTCGGACAAAATGGCGGATGGCGAAGTATGATTGGTCAGATTACCTGTCAATCAAGCTCCACGCGAAGGGTCAATAGAGAGCCTAAGTCCCTCCCCTTCCGGTCGACCACCATGGGACCTTATTCTGGAAAAATACTGTATGGTAGTCAATGGTGAGAGACAACAAATATTTTGATCTGGTTTGAATTGTGCCCTGAATTACACATATGATGTTTGTCAATTTAAAAGATACATTTTAAAGTAAAGAAAGTCGCAGTTTGATGTAAAACCGTTGAGGTATAAGACTGTGAAAATACGTAATTACAAAGACTACAAACCCCAAAGGCGCACATTTTCTCTCAATGAATGAAGCTAACTTTACTGAGGCTAACGTCTGTCATTATTTCTACAGTCTTCCGTTATAATCGTAACGTTACGCCGTCCTACCTGAGTGTTTTGTACCAGACTGCACACACACGAGCAGCGGATCTCGTTTCTCTTCCCGGGAGATGTAGTTCACAGAGCGATTTTCACATAAAACTAAATGTTACTCTTCTGTTTTATGACAAACTGCGACGTTTTTGACTTTCAGAATTATCTTTTAAATTGACAAACATCATATGTGTAATTGAGGGCACAGTTCAGACGGAATAAAAAGATAAGTTGTCTCTCGCCATTGACTACCATTCATATTTTTTCCGAAATAAGGTCCCATGAGCCGGAAGCGGAGGGGCGGGACTTAGGCTCTCTATTGTTTTGTAAAATGATAAGTTTCTTCAGTCCAGTAAGTGTTCATATCACTAACAATATGAAATATGTGAAATAGTGAAAATCTGTGTGAAATATCACAGTCAATCAATAAAAATCAATAAAGAGACAAAAGCGCGAGCTGAATTGGAACACTGAACCGAGACCCGATACGAATGTTGGTTATGAAGTCAATATATGTGTTTGTTTTGTTCTTCAGGAGGGAATTTGTGATGCACTGCTGTTGATAATGTGTAACATTGATTTCCTTTATAGATCATAAAGGAGTGATATTGTTTTTGTCCCCACTGCATTGTTTGGTTCGCGTCATAAAGCGCGTTGGTGTGTGTCTGTGGTTTTCCCTGCAGAAATATAAGCCGGGCAGATGCGATGACATCCTGAAGTGGAAGCCGCCCAGCCACAACTCTGTCGATTTCAGACTCAAGATCACCAAAGTCGGCGGCGAGGGGTGAGTCATCGTCGCCATGGCAACTGCATTCACCACACGCCAATCAATGCCAAACATCACAACGCATCCGTACAAACTTCCCACAACTCGCACGGAGAGAGTATTTCTGGAGGATCCCTCATGTGTGCCGTCTCGATGATGTGTCGAACTTTTACGAACATAATATGCACCAGAATGTGATTCGTGCGGACCGTTCCTGAACAGACTGGTGACTTTGATTATGTGCGGCTTGACGTTTCTCTCTCAGAGTGTGAGTTCTCTAGCGTTACGCCTCTCTCTGTCCATCTGTGCAGACTGCAGGCATTACTGTCCTCAAATGAGCTTATCTTTCACATGCAGGCCATCCAGAGGGAGAGCGCTGACCCTTCTGCACAAACACACGCACTGTTTTTGTTTCTTCGTGTGTAAATCCTGTGAAGAAGCTTATATTTCACTCCAAAAATCAAAAGAAACAACTAATTTTGCGGCACACGCGGGGTGTGTTCAGTGGGACGGAACAGATCACCGGCCGCATGTTTTAGAAAACCAGGCTTGTCATCACCATCTGTCCATAATTAAGATATTATTATGGCATATTGCTATTATGACATTGCTGCAGGTAAATTCAGGAACAGTTCAAGGAACAACGATTTCCCGAACGTTAGAGAAACAATATTCATTTCCGTCAACCACAATCATTTCATGCTTGAAAATCCCCACTTCAAATTTCTTTCATGCCTCCCTTGTCTCTCCCAAAACAGCATAATCCAACGCAAAATAACATATTTTTATGATAAGCTTTTTCTTGCCCATGGAAGCCTGTTTTAAAGAAGCTTAATTTTGATTAGCGTAAATACAAAATACATTTTTGGAAGCTTATTGATGGCAATTTGCCTAGTGTGTGACAGAATTTCACGTTAAGCTTTGCAGTTATAAAGAAAAGGTTTATTTATAATCTTACAGATAATTAATGCTGCGAATACGACACTAAATCCAGAATCTAAATGCAAATTGAAAGTTTTTACACTAAGCAACATGTACTGTAGATACTGTCCTGCACAGCACACTCTTAGAAATAAGGGGTTCTATGTATGTAGCATAGGGTTCTTCACTCAACTCCAAAGGACATTTTATCCTAAAAGAGGTTCAATAATGACAAGAAAGAACACTTTTGGCACAAAGGTTCTTTAAAGGGTACCTATTATGGCATTTCAAATGTTCCTAATATTGTTCTGGGAGTCCCCAACAACAGTTTTACAAGCATGCAATGACAAAAACACTTTTGTTGTCTTATAATATGCATTTATTTTTACCTGATTTGCTCACCGACTCCCATATGAATCGTTTAGCGAGTCCTTTTCCAAAACCCGCCTTTGCGTGACGCTAATCTGCGGTGATAGGTCAGATGACCTAGTCAGTTGTGATTGGTATTCTCTGTGCAGAGATTGTCGAAAACGGAACTCTTATCACCTTAAATGGGTTCTCAACTCCAGTCCTCGCGACCCACTGCTCTGCATATAGACGAATCCGGCGAAAAAAACGGAAGTAAGCGGGCGCCATTACTGAGATATTACTGGGTAGCGTTGCTCCATTGCCTTCTATTGTTTTATTTGCAACTTGCGTCCACAGGAATAAACAGCCCGCGATTTACGACTGTCACTAACGTTACAACGTTAGCCCTTGTATAATGTCGAGTGGGTAAACAGTTTCCGTTATAAATTGTTTCAATGGTGGCAGTAAAATTTCAATTTTGAAGAGAAAACATTGTGAATACCCCGGGTCGACTGCCCCTGTCTGGTGCCGTACGGTTTACACAGATTTCCTGGGCGAGTACAAGACTCGGACATTCGCGTATAATAACAATTATTTAATGACATAAGTAAAAAAAATATAATAAATGTGTGATATATTGATCAGCAAAATCTCCTCTCTTGCTATTTTTTCTATTTAATTAACATGCTATGGTCATTAAATGGCTTTCCTGAGCTAAATGTAACGTTATGTGACATAATTGTTCTCCTGCTGTTATATTGACCTCTTTCCATGGTTTAAAAACACTAGTTGGTCGATATTGTGTATACTTTCTAGCTGTAACGTTACCTTACCCATGCCCGTTGCAATGTAAAAATGAGATAAATAATGGACACAAATGAAAAACATGAATTTGTTTATTTGATTTCATTCATTTATTTATTTATTGTTGCCAAATGGACAGATCTTTTTTTAGTTTATTCGGTAGCAAATGTTAGCCTAGCTAGCTTGCCAAGCTATTTTCATAAATAATCTGTAAGATCGTTTGTACCTTCATCTGTGACTGGAGGCCACTGTCTAACATCATCAACCCAACAAGTCATTCTGCCTGGCTGTAGCTGTCATCGAGGGTGCGTTATCACCTTATCTCCGAGGTTTGTTTACATACCGGTGCATATGTCTATGCCGGTGTGACAGCTCAGTAATGGCGTCGCCACAAGATGGCAGCCTACACAAGGACGCTCGTCGGATTCGTCTATTGTGTATGTCTCACTTATTTAACACACCTGATTCAGATCCTCAGCTCGTTAGGATAGAGCCGGCTCGCGAATCCATACTTTATAGCGTTTAGGTTTGTGAAGCAATCATCTTCAAAATGAGGCGAACACAGAACAAGGTTTGGGCTTTACTTGTGTGGTATAGCAGTACTTGTATATATGAACTGCAGCCACTTAGTCTTCAAACTTGGCAGGTGAAAAAAGTTCGCTTTTGCGTCGCACTTCAAAACACAGCGTCTCGTCGTCGTCGACATGATTGTTTTCCAGATTTCCCTAGAGTCTCCGAGTGCAATAAGTGGGCGATTCTTATTCAAATAACTTGTCAAGTTGACGTCAACCAGACAAAGGAAAAGCATCGTTCTTCGAATGATTCATATCAGCGACTCAGAGTCGACTCTTACTTTTGAGAGACAATAACTTTGTATACGATGAACTTTCATGTTTCAAACTTTGCAGGATGTTTTCGTTCACTTAGATCTATGTTAAACACTACATGAAGGGCAATTTTCAAAAATCCATAATAGGTACCCTTTAAAGGCTATTATTCATTCATATATTACATTATTCTGCAACATTTTGCAGTTGTTATTAAATTATTGTTTATTAAACTGTTGTAGTAACTTAATATCCCATTTTAATCATGCTGATTTTTGAAGGATAAAAACTGAAATGGCACTCTTCGTGTGAGATTGATTAATTACATTTTTAACCCCCATATCTTGAATTTTGTGATCATGCACATGCGTTGTAGCCTGACTTGGTCATACTCATTTTCAAGAGAGAAAATGAGTCTGAAACTCCTCAATTGGGCTTTGATTATGAGGCGTGTCGTAACCAAACCAGGAAAAAAAAAAACCTCTGCACTCAATTGGATAGTCGGTAGACCTACAACCAATCAGAGCAACGCATAAGTCAACTCCTTTGCATAGCGCAGTTTTCAAATACAGAACGTAGCCTACTTTATTTATTTTAGAAGTTAAATAACGAGTGTTACTTCTTTTACTTACTTCTCCATGAGTGCGACCAAAGGAGAAACCACAACGACCACAGGCTTTTCATTACGTCCCGTCTTCTTAGCGACCGTCAGAGTCAGCTGATAAGTTACACTTTTCCCGAATCATGTAGGAAGGACGCCAAAAATACATTTGTGATCGACAAATGCCTTGATTGCAGCAAACAAACTCTGTTTGTTTATTAAAATGAATGCGCTGTCGATTTATTTTACAAAAGACGCGACAGCGGAATCTATACATCTCAATTCTCCAGCTGCACTCATCTTTGACAAGCGCTCTTTGACGACGTGAGGATTACGTTACTGAAGACCACCTGTCAATCATCGTATAAAGCCCGCCCTGGCAATTTGATTGGCCCGATGAATTCTGAACCGACCATAATTACTCCTCAATGGATCGAGTCCAGACCGAACTTCCCGTCCAAAAAATGTTGTGGGCGGAGTTCCGGCTGGTATCCAGGCTACATGCGTTGCATTTTAGGGGTTCCAAATATGTAGCGCTTTAGAACCTTTTAAGGTTCTATATAGAATCTTTTCTTCTAAGAGTGGAATGGGGCATTTGCTGTGTTACTTTGACAAATACTTCAATAGAAAAACAATAAAAAATGTATGCAGTATAATGCAAAAGCATCACGCTCTTGCAGTATGAGGTGAAGAGTTCACCCGTCCAGTGCCACATTCGGCACCAGATGTCGTCTAACATCTTATTTGGACACTTTTGTCGATGCCTTAAGATCTGCATCTGTGTATTCAAGGATATAGCTTTCTTTTATTTCACATTAACCATCTGGAAAGGAGGCTAGAATTTAAAATGCTATTTCTGTGTCTAAACCCTGAGGCAAAAGCACAGTTGTTACTGTATACTCGGTGTCCCGCACCCACACTCTTCTCATTGGTCTATTGGTGTAAAAACTGACACGGATGCCCTGCGCATTACTAAAAGACAAGCCATTTTTATAAACTCCAGAAGAAGAAGAAAAAATAGCAAGAAGCTATGGAGAAAGACGTTCATCTGACGCATGTATACGTAGAGCAAACCTTAAAAATAGATCAGACTGAACGCATGAACGCAGGCTTGACTCTTGGGGATGGATTCGTAAGGCTGCTTGCAAAAGCGTTTTGAACTCACAAACAAAACATGTAGTCTGTTATCAATAAAAACAATGGTAAAACTTTAGTTTAGAGTCCAATTCTCTCTATTAACTACTTGCTTATTAGCATGCGTATTACTAGGATGTTAATACTTATAAAGCACATATTAACCCAATACCTAAACTTAACAACTACCTTACTAACTATTATTGAGCAGTAATTAGGAGTTTACTGAGGCAAAAGTCTTAGTTAATAGTGAAAATTGGACCCTAATCTAAAGTGTGACCAAAATAATTTTAATGATGATAAGAGTCACTGAATAGCCACTGGTAATCATTTATTTATTTACTTATTTTTATTTAACCAGAAAAAATAAAAGTCTTGAGATTTAAATCTCTTTTAAACGAGGGTCCAGAGGCACCACACTACATAAATACATATTTAAACATAAAACAAATACATTATTTTACATATACAACATGTACACATATCACTCAAAGCTATTACAATCAGGTAAATCCAAAACCCAATCATTTCAAAAATCCATAAATTTACTTTTGACCCTATTAGACCTTTGGTCTAATAAAACATCGGTACCTAGTCAACCGTTCTCTGAGATTTGTTTTCATGATAATCGAATGTAAAGAGTTTTATCTCTAAAAACTGTTTAGCGTATAATGCTAGTACTGGGGGCATTGACTAAGTAAAAAGAAATTGCTAGTTTATACCACTAACAAGGCTCAAAATAGCCCCACACTAACGCAGTAACATAATGAGGGTCCATACATGCAAAATGAAGCATTGACAACTTTGTAAGTGTACAGACCGTTTAATAAGAAAATACTTTATGAAGACAGTTCACTTCATGTATACACAGCAGGAGCCATCTTAGAAAATAGTCTCGATAAGTCAATCCCCGAACGCCGTTCATACAGTTCAGAAGTTCGTTGAACTTCATACAGTTCAGCTCAGTCAGCACGGCGTTCGTGGTTTGACTTGTCGAGACTGTTTTCCTAAGATGGCTCCTGTATTTTGAGCCATTTCCAAGTGAGCCTTAGTGTTACTTATCAGTGAAGACTGTTTTAAAAAAATTTCATCCAGTCGTCCCAGTTGCATAGTTCGGCGGTGCTAGGCTAGCGCGAGTCAACGGTAACTTTTAGCATGCCGTTAAAAACAGTTTTACCCACTCCAGAGTTAGTTTGATTTCTAACATTTTTCTCTCAACAGACACTTACATTGATAGTCCGGCGTTATAATTGATTTGTGTTTGGTGAACTGTGGAGTGGGTAAAACTGTTTTTAATGGCATGCTAAAAGTTACCGTTGACTCGTGCTAGCCTAGCACCGCCGAACTATGCTACTGGGACGACTGGTTGAAATTTTTTTAAAACTGTCTCTAATGCCAAGTTCAGACTGCACGATTTTCAAAGTAGTCGGGTCGCTGTTCTTTTCACACTGCGTGACTATCTTGGCCAGCATTCAGTCACTGCTGTGTTCACACTGGACGATTGATCGGCGACAGCAGGTTTCACACTGCATGACTTTACAATAGGAAAAATCGCCGACAGACTCTGTCTAGCACGCTGCGCGCAAACTACGTTTCAAAACAAACACGTGAGATGTGAAAAGGAAACAACGCGACACCACACGTGCAAGACCGGAGTTCTCACGTGAGACTTTTTTTTCGACCCGCTTGTGGTACCGCTGGTGAAACATCAGACACGAGTGCTCCTGCCAAATTTCTACTGATTTTTCTTCCACTTATTGTGTCCAAACAGACCGAGAAGAATCTTTTTTTTTTAAACAATGCCATATCATGTTGATGTGTGATCTATAACTCCTCCCCGAACTCCCCGCGTCTCTGTATCTTGCTCTCTCACTGGCTGCCGGTGATCGCCGATGTAGTTTTCAGTCAAAACACTTTTCACACAGCAGGATTTTGAATCGCCGACAGGTCCAGATATTTAGCATGCCAAATATCTCACGGGCGTCGGCGATAGGGTTGGGTATCGTTTGAATTTGAACAATTCTGATTCCGATTCCTTGTTTCGATTCCGGTTCCAAACGATTCTCCATTCCGATTCTTTTAAGAGGCAGGGTCAAAAAAGTTTAGCTAACCTTGCTAACCAACGGTCTTTCTGAAGGAAATACTCCTTTTGTCACAAATTTTGCATTTTGCCGAGATTTCGTTATTTTTAGAAAAGTGAAGCCACACTTTGGACCGCCGACGTAAGCTACTCATGTTCGACTCGCGCGGTTATGCCAGCACTTCCGGTAGACGCTTCTTCGTTGGTGTTGTTTAGCGGTTTCTTCTTCCGCTCGGCGGACTGTGAATATCGAAACTAGGAATCTAAATTTTTAACTTTTGAACGATTCCGGGAAAAACGAAAAGTTAGTCCCGGTTCCAATCGATACTCGATTCTCGATACCCAACCCTAGTCGGCGACTCATCGGTTCTCTCAGTTCGCGTCTTTGCTCATTCACACTGCGTGATGGTTACTCGCGTGAACGAGCGCCGATTTGCCTGTGATTTCGGGCTTTTGTTGGCGATTTCTCAAAACCTGTCGGCGAGCCAAAATCGTGGCTAAAATCATGCAGTCTGAACTCGGCATTAGAGTTCACTTGGAAATGAGGCCCGATGTCCAAAATTCCCAACCACCCCTTCAACTGGTTCCAATCAAACGGAGCAGCATAACTAAACACCCTTTCACCTATATATGTGTGTGTGGACTAACAGGATATTTATAAAAACGAGTTTTTTTGAATATGGTATACTGCTGTCAACAAGAGGTAAGCAAACCCAGAGTCATTTTCTAAATCAATATGTACCAGTGCTTAAGTCTACGGGAAGACAACGCAGGCCATCCGACCCGAGACTTCTGTCAACAATAATGGAAATGGCTTTTGAATTAGTAATAAACCTTAATGCTCCATAATCAACAGAGTCCAGCACCTGTAAACAATAGCATATAAATAATATCACAATGATCCAAGAAAGGAGCCGCTCCCCCTTCCTTCAAAAGAAAGACTTAACTCGAAAGAGAAAGCCCAATATCAACTTGATTCTGATGACACAACTGCGCGAGTAAACGTGTCTACATCATCATTAGGATTTTACCCAGTGGATAATTTGCTCTAAGCTTTGATTAACATGTTTAAGTCTTTCCTTTTTGTCCAGCGTTTGTTAAATATATATTTTGTGAAAGCCAAAGGGCAGTGTGTGTGTCAAGGAAGCATCGCCGAGTCGCCGAGTGTCTTTCCCACAGCAGATGTGCCAGCGAGCGCTCGGGTTATTAGCGGGGTTACTTCCTGAGAAACTGAGAAAGATGACATCTCCTCTCTCCTCCCACACACACAGATCTCTCTCTCTCTTTATCTGTGAGTGTTTTTCCCTCTCACCATGCCCTCTATATTTGCCGAGAGCTTTGAAATGAGATGGGTAAAATAATACAAGAACCCCTGACTCTTTGCATAGACGGCACTGAATGCTGGAGAGCGGTAATGAGAGCACCTTGGTACAATTTTTAAGGAAATGAATTTGTGCGGTTTGAAAACAGATAAACATTTCATTAGTCGAGCTGCTCCACAAACACGCCTCGTGTGTTAAAAGCAGCAGAAAGAATTCTTTCAGAGCATGTCTCAATGATCTAGTAGCGTTTAAAAAGCCTTCGTTGCCTCAACCTGAACGAGTGAAGTAAACTCAAACCTTCTCCAGACGCTGTAGTGTAAGGAGGAGCTGGACTGATGCTGTACCTAAGTGAACTACAGCAGTGACATCTCCACTGACCTTGTAATCCTACAGTAAAAAAGCTGTTTCCAGTTCAGTTTCAGTGGAGAGAGGGAGAGTTTGTACAGAGAAAAAACACATACCATCAGAAGATATTATATTTTCCATATCCTTGACAAAGCAGAGATGATTTTGTTCACAACCATTCAAACTTTGGGCATTGAACGATTTGGTGCTTTCAAGTTTTTCCAAAGGCTTTCTATGACAAGACATCAGGACTTTTCCGTCACACGGCTTAAGTTGAAACATGCCAACACTATAACACTCTCCTTTGGAGTCCTGGACTTGTTAAAGCGTGAAATATCGTCCCATTTTCTGCTTGGCTGCCCTCCATTTTCCATTCTCTGACAGGGGTCCCGTGCAGACCGTATTTGTCTGACTTGACCATTTTGCATTCATTCGATTTTTCATTTTCCAATTTATTAAAATCTGTTTTTAAAATCTGGATGGTTCGGCTGTCCTGATGTATTGAGGGGGAGATGAATTGCAAGTCTTTGATTAAAAAGACAACCTTAAAGGTGCATCAAGCAAACTTTCCGGCACAGTTCTACTCCCGGAGCAAAGTAAAATCCCGCCGCTGCTGAGAAACTAGTTCCTGTAAATGTAACGCGATCATTGAAATCTATTTTGATATGTGAAACTACATTGAGTAGTTTGATTTCTAACATTATTATATCAACGGACATTTACATCGATAGTCTGGTGTTATAATTGATGTGCTTTTGGTGAACTGTGGAGTGGGTAAAACTGTTTTAATGGCATGCTAAAACAGATACCATTGATTCGCGCTAGCCTAGCACCGGCCAACTACACAACTGGGGCGACTGGATGATTTTTTTTTTTAAATGTCTCTACTGATAAATAACACTCAGGCTCACTTGGAAATGAGGCCCAATGTCCAAAATTCCGAACCACCCCTTTAATATTAGAAAAGTTCTCCATCTCGTATTAAAGGAGACATATCATGCAAAATCCACTTTTTTAGCCCTTAAATGCATTTTGTTGTATATTTGGAGTGTTTATAAGTACAGAAAAGATGAAATTATTCTCTTCAGGTGCTTCGTTTATATCTTTATAGTCTGTTTTGGTCATATTTTTCAACCTGTTCGGATTTTCCTGTTGTCTATTACGTTTTTTGAACAATTACGTCACAGTATTTGCAGCGGAACTGCCAAATAAGGACATCGACTACCGGTCCAACACTTCGAGCAATCCGCCATTATTATTTCTCGCTCCGATTTTGTAGTCCAAGCTCAATGATGCAGAAGTTACGAGAGGGCTAGTCAAAATGTTCGGTTGTTGGATGTAGTGACCTGAAGCACTTCAAGGATTCCCACTTCAACAACCTTCGCCAGTATAAAGAATGGTTTGCCGATCGACTTCGTCTGAATGAGGGGTAAATTCCTTCTATCATTTAGCTGCTGTGTTTGCTGATGCTTTTCTAAACGCAAGTTATCATATTATTATCAATACAGATTTTTAGTGGTAAGATCAGACCGCAGTCATTTATCTTGTCAGAGTGCTTGTTTTAACAAGAGAAATAGTCGACTTTCACTAATAACACAACATAGTTAACTTAACTTTACATACCACTGCATCCATATGAAGACGTTGTTCTGCAGGTTCGTCGTCGTCTTTTTCAAATCGCTCGCTCTGGCTCGAATACGTAACGCTTGATGGACAAGTCTTTTGTTGACATTTTGTTAAAGTGTGAATAAAAATGTTCTTTGAAACTATAGTAATCGTTTATCTCTTATCAAACTACAATAATGGCTGAACGCGGGGAGTTGAACCGACCGTGAACTCAGCGACCTGGAGAGCGGGCGGGGAAAGACGCAACTCCTTTTTATTTAAAGGGGACGCTTCGAAACGGGTTGCTCACAGAAGCACATCAGAAAAGAGGTAGAAAAGGGGCCTGTTGAGCTATAATAATGAGGAATTCAGACCCAAGCATTGCAGTTATGCTTTATATAGACCACAAATGTATGATTTATAAGTAAAAATGAATGATTTAAAAGCATGATATGTACCCTTTAAAAGTAATGTGCTGTAGAAAAAAGAAAAGATATAGTGAGGAATGACTGTGTGTCAAGGTCAATCGAAAAAGTCAATTAAAAAGTCTTTTAAAATTTCCGATTATTTGATGCGTTTATGACGAGGTTTCTTCAGGTTATATGATGTCCTTGGGTGCCATTCCAAAAGCTTTATGAAATCAATCCTTTTTTAGCAAACAGTGATTCAAATCTAAGATGAATTATACTAAGAGTACATTCACACGAACATGAGAAATGATTTACTTTTTGTGGAAACCATACGAACCCAACTTGAATACAGAGAGTACATTCATAAGAACTTGGTACGTGCTTTGAACAGGTCGCTCTTATTTCTCCTTATGCAAATGAGAACACACTACAGCAACAACCAATGATATTGAAGAGTGATCTGGCGACCGATAGGGTTGGATACCGTGGCAACCATTTAATCACTGTCAGTGTGAACAGGATTTTAGGTTTGTGATCCGGCAGTTTCACAGATTGACACACAGCCATCCAGTTCATCCAGGCTGTTGATGTCAGTGTTTCATGAATTAATTTCACAGAATGTCCTCTGAAACATTATCATCAAGTGAAAAAGACCAACACATACTCCTAAATGATTATTTTTTGAGCAGTCAACAGATGGTTGAGCTTGATGGTCTTAATAGAGAGAGAGAAATGCACTTTTCAGCAGTTTATTGCCACAGCATTTATGGAAACAGTAATGACACAGCAGTGTGAATTACACAAGAGAAAGAGGATGTCAAACACACACGCCGGGTGAGCCTTTGTGGACAATCAGTCGCTCGATGACGTTGAGGTCTGGTTCACACTGAAGTTGATCTCCAACGGCCATGTAAACAACTACAATGAGTTTCATTATTTGCCAAACGCTGTGAGGTGATCTGCATTTCAAAGGCACAGAATCAGCGGTTCTCAGGAACAGAAGCTAAAAACAGCCTCGTGATTCGGGATGCTCCAAATAAACTGCACCATTAGCTTGACTGGCAGGCGGTTCTTTAGCCCTCAGTGTCAGGGTTTGGATCCGGTCTCCTCCCCGGTGATTTACTACTATTTTGGATGGTAACACATTTTGGTGGGCGTGTGTGTGTGAACAGCTGGGACCATTATAGACCTCCGCTGATGAGAGGACAGGCCTGCAGTGTGCACGGCCAAATTAAAGACATTTGCCACGATCATTGATTCTAATTCTGACTCCATTTCCAGGCCTCATTTATTACTTTTTCAGTCAGATGAATCATTTAGAGTAGATTGTCATGTGATGTGATCATTTCATTCGCAGTCCGGTTGATGTTTATTATGGGTTTTTCAATATGAAGGTTAATATCGGCTGGGAAAATGAGGATAATTCAAAGATATTGACCACTGTAAACCCTAAGTCAAAATAATTAATTGGTTTGAGTTGGACAAACTTAAATTCAACGAATTAGTTCAGTCAAATTAATTTTTATGAGTATTTAGCACTTTCTTTTTCTCTCAAGTTCACCGAACTGATATATTTTAAGTAAACTGAACTGTTTCATCGTTTTGAGTTTTATGAAATTATTTATTTTTATTTAGAAGAACTTAAGAACTTAACTTAATATCTATTTCCCAGCATGCTTTGCCGATGGCACTCGAAAGAGAGTGTAAATGCTGCAATTAAGTGCAATATAATGTTTTTTTTTTTGTGTTAAGTGTGAGATTTAGTAGTGATTAATGTTTTGTTATGCTAATTTTGAAGAATTTCTGTTAATGTTGGCTTTAGGATAGTTACCATCATGGTGACAAGTGGTGCATTCAGCTTGATTTGAGAGCAGATTATCCCTTTTTTATTACGCTTATATAGCAAGTGCTTCTGTGCTTGTAAGTACTTATAACATACTGTTTCTAATATATTAGCATTTCTTACGTCAGCAGACTAACTAAGTTTATACTATTAAAAGTGATTTGAGTTCTGCCAACTTATTCGGGTTTACAGTGTACTTCATAGATTTAAGTTGTAGTAACTAATTAGTACTATTAACTTTATTTACCCAAGTTATCTTAACAATAAGTTATTGAGTTACTTGGAAACAAATCAAATATTTTTTCATGCTTAAATTGTTTGATTTAATAAACTTAAATGATTTAAGGCAATCGGTTTCCTCAAACGGTTTGAGTTGAACTAACTCATCAGGTTTTTGTGACTGTGGTATACAGACATTAATATACTTATTTTGTTGTATTTTTTTAATCATTGATCATATATCACTTTTTTTGTTGTTTCTCGTCTAAATATGGGTCAGGGGGGCAAAAGAAGTCCAAATGTTTAATTAATTGATCTGTGTGTGTGTGTGTTTAATATACAAATCTAAATGTTAATATTCTCACCAATTTCATTTCAGTTTTTTTTCTTTTGAACTGGATATTTAATTATTTAATTTAATTCTTTAATTATCTCAGAATTACGAGAAATGACTTGATTATCTCAAAAATTAAACTCATTAATTCGTAAAAACAGAGTAAAAAAATGTTTTTCAAGAAAAATATATCATAATTCTGAGATAATTACCTCGTTAATTCAGAAAAACAGAGTAGATTTTGTTTCTTCAAGTGAATGCCAAACACTTACGTATATAGGGCTGTCAAGCGATTACATTTTTTTAATCTAATTAATTATACAAATTTAAGTTTCAAATTAATTATACATTTATATGTATATATATATATATATATATATATATATATATATATATATATATATATATATACATATGTTATGTGGATTTCGTAACAACTTATATCCACAATTAAATTGAATCTCACGCGATCTTTACTTTATATTATATATAAGCATTTTGTAAGACCATGTGATGTGAGTTTAGAAAAGGCTGATAATGAAATGCCCTGTAAACACTATCTGCGGTCTATTATCAGTGACTATTGTTCTCAGTCCACTAACCTTCACACACTGCCACTTAATCTTACACTTAAACCACTTATTCTTTGAGCGTTATTCTTTTGTCTGTATTCTGCCATTATTAGCCCTTATTCTGGATCATCATCACCACTTTCACAAAAAAGTATATTCTTGGGACCTTACGTGAATCTTTAAAAAATTGAGATATGAGATAGAGAGACTCCTGGCTAGAGCTTCAATTGGCTTCGTAATACCATTTCAAATATTAACGTTACACGTTTACTCAAAACTCGCTTTAAACCACCATTGAATGTTTGTATTAACTTCCGATTACGATCTAATGTGGATTTTAGTCGTGTAATGATGTTGAAATATGATATATTTAGTAATTTATTTGCAGCGTATGCAGTTTAGCTTCTCGTTTAATGTGTAGAAATGTTTCTTTGGGTTCAGAAGTGTACAGGACACAAATAAACACGAGCAGACGGTTTATTAATTCATATGTGTGTTGATATTCTATTCAAAATATCAAACAATTTAAGATCATTTTTCACTCCTGACATACGAAATGAATGTCTCTGCAACCTAGTTCTATCGTAAACAGTGGTCAAATATCAAAGATGGAGTCTTTAATCTCTTAAATGAGACTGAGTTTTCCCCCGTATCAAAGAAAATTAATCATATAGACATTACAAAAAGTCGCTTTAGAAAGAGATATTATATTTGACTCGACATAGAATTTATTACACAAACTTTTAGGCAACAATGGCCATGAGGGTGAGTAAACTGACATACTTTTCTCTTTTTTTCTAACTTTACCTTTAATGTTTTTGTTTTTTTTACTAATGTGGAATAGGAAATTGTTTTTTAAATAAAATAATTCTATAAATGGGTGATTCTTTAACTATGGTATTTTTCTTGTCCCTGGATGAAATAATAAAATCTAAAAAACATTTCTTCTTCTTTTTTTTTGTCAGACTTACTTCACCCTAAGGGGAACTTATAAAAAATTTATCATGGTTCAATCATTCTTTTCATTATATAATATGAGGCCTTTTATGCATGATTTTTACTGTTTTCCCCCTGTCCCTAAGCCAGACGTTGTACCTTCAACCTCGCTTAATTCTAAATTAAATATTTAAATAATTTAGTTTTTAAGTACAAATTACAAAATAATGTCTATTTCAATTATACATATTTTATATTGCAATATTTATTGACATTTTCTTATATTTTTCATAAGTAGAACCCTTGTCCCTTGGGTTCACTGTCATTTCCGCCACTGTACAAAACAGAATCCTGAGATCATTGTTTTAGGTTTGAATACTTGGTAACCATAGCAACAGAAACTCCACAGTGATCACATGACTGGGTGAAAGGGTGACCTCTTTAGGGGGTAACGAAAAGAAGAAAAATCAAGGTGAATATGACTAAAACTGAGATTGGCCGTCATTTCCAAACGGCTCAAATTTCACATGGACGTAAAAATAACTGGATAAAATTAATTTAATAATGTGTAATTTGTGTATATTTCATGCTAACTGTAAAACTAATATTAACAGGCTAACATAGCATGATATTTTAGAGGAAAAGGGGGGAAATGTCATTTCCGCCACAGTCATTTCCACCACGGTGTTCATTGTGGTGGTAAAGACAGGTTGTGGCGGAAATGACATTGTTCGTGCTAAACAGCAAATTATTTTGGGCTATAATACTAAAATGTTAATGTAAAAACAAAAAAAAACATTCAATTAATTAAGTTAAGGTAGTAAGAAATATTTTATAATTTATTATTGCTACAATATTGTTGGTAAATAAGAGAACTTGGACGTTTTCTTGGGCTGTCAGATAAAAATGCCAATATATATTTATATATTATTCAATACAAATCATCGCACCCAACTTAAGGGAAGGTTTCTAGACAGATTGAGAAACCAATTGATACTAAAAAACTGTTTGTAGAAATGTTTTTATTTTCTGAAACTCTCTAGCTCAAAGAGTACCAAAGTAAAAGTAGAAAGTAGAGCTGAGTTTTAGTGTCTAAATGTGTAAGCCATCACTCTGTGTCAACACTACTGACACACAATCTGTGGCTTTATACGTCATATTTCCACTGACAAAAACACAATATTGTGTCTAAAATATAACACGTTATTAACTTTATTAATTATTCAACTGTTGTATAAAATCAGCATCACATTTGCACTCATGCGATCAGGAACAAAAACATCCGTCGTTCGATATTGCTTAACTTGCCTTGTGATATGAGAAAAGCTCACATTTTGCTGTTATATGCACCTATAATTCAATATCTTGAATTATAGGTGCATATAACAGCATCTGTCACCAATCAGCCGTGTGAAATGGGAGATGACCTACATTTCACGCTTTAAATGCGTTACTAATTTTCACACGCTATTTTTTTCAGAACTAATTAATTCGATTTTATGCATTCATTTCAGTGACTCGATCAGTGCTACATTTACTTGTCATTTTGGAAGTTAAGACCCTTGTCCTGAAAAACATATCATTAAGCCCTGGTCGCCTCTGTATTTGGGAACCGAATCCCGACTGAGAAGGTCTTCCAGGCACTGATTATGAAGCCCGGATAATTACATGGCAGTATCGAAGGACGTCCTCCATAGCAGAGCTGCTATTATTTCCCAGAGTTGCGCTGTCTTGGGGAATATCACAGCGCTGGCTTTTGCGGATGTGAAATTTAATTTAGCTCTTTGTTTTGTGTGTTTCTCCAGGCTGATCCCGCAGATGGTGGGTCTCCTGTACGTGGGGAGCTATGACATGCCCTTTGCACAAATGAAGGTGAGAGAAACATTGCCTTGCTTCTTGGATAATTCCTTCTGTTCCCACCGCAAGTACAGGCGCTGCTAAAGATAGTTAACACAGTCTCATCCCAATTCGTCATATAACTGACGCTTTGGGACGTCTTTTGACCATTCGTCAATATACGACTTTTTAGGGCCCCCTTAAACGTCGGTAGATGACGATCCCGGGTCGTCATACAACTGACGCTTTACCTTTAACGTCAGTTAGGTGACGAGTTGGGTTTAGGGTTAGGTTTAGGTCTGGGGTAGAGTTAGGATCCCATAACGTCATCTACCGACGTTTAAGGGGGCCCTAAAAAGTCGTATATTGACGAATGGTCAAAAGACGTCCCAAAACGTCAGTTATATGACGAATTGGGATGAGACCGGGTTGAGATAGTCGTGTCATTTTCAAGTGTTCTTTACATGATGTGCTTTTAATGAATTGGGTCAGACAGGTGAACAGTGTGTCACACACACGAGGTCTTTACCGAAACACCGATCCGCAGCTCGAAGCGTCATCGGGCGCTCTATACGGGAACAGGCCTCTAAACATGTGCCGTCTTTAAAGGGATGGTTCACTTTGAAATTAATTTTTGATATGTTTTATCTTACCTCAAGGGCATCCAAGATGTAGGTGTCTTTGTTTCCGCAGTAGTTTCAATTTTGATATTTTTAGGTCAAACCGTTCGTGTCTATGAGTCATATAATGGAGGTCTATGGTCACCACCTCAAAGAGCATGCACAGAGAAGTCCAAATTAAACATGATTTAATGACTCGTAAATGTAAGAACACATTGATGGCCTAAGACACAAAACGAGCGGTTTGTGTGAGAAAACAAACAGTATTTATATCGTTTTTACCTCTTGTAACCAGAGCCACAAAGCACCTGCGCCCTCAGATCACTTGGACGTGGCTGTGGTTACAAGAGGTAAAAACGATATAAATACTGTTCGTTTTCTCACACAAACCGCTCGTTTCGTGTCTTAGGCCATCAGTGTGTCCTTACATTTACGAGTCATTAAATCATGTTTAATTTGGACTTCTCTGTGCATGCTCTTTGAGGTGGTGACCATAGACCTCCATTATATGACTGACAGACAAGAACGGTTTGACCTAAAAATATCAAAATTGAAAAGACTGCGGAAACAAAGACACCTACATCTTGGATGCCCTTGAGGTAAGATAAAACATACCAAAAATTAATTTCAAAGTGAACTATCCCTTTTACCACAATCTAAGATTCATCACATACAGTATATCCTTAGTGGAGCTGGTTATCCCACAATGCACTGCGGCAAGCTCAGTAAAAGATGGAACATATTGTACAGAAACGTGTAAGCCTATTCTTGGTTCACCCAAAAATTTTAATTTCAGACTCGTAAGACTGGTTAATCTTCGAAACACAAATGAAGGTCTTTTTAATTAAACCTGAGAGGTTTCTGTCCCTCATTGAAAGTCAAGTTAACCAAGACTTAGAAGATCCCAAAAAAATGATATAAAGGTGTCATGAAAGAAATTCTTATGAATTGAGTGGTTTACTTATGAAACATGATGAACAGATTTAATGTAGGCTTTTATTCTCATCTTAACAAGAATACATAGAGCTCATCAAAACTGTAAACATGGAGACTTGTGCGTGTCGCTCCAGAACAGCCTCATTCCTCATTGGTTGTTGCGCTTCACAAGACTGATTAAGCCTCTTCATTTATTATTGACTCATTTTATGACATCCTTTTTGGATCGTCTAATTTTTGGTTACCTGGACTATCAAATGGAGGGACAGAAACATTTCAGGTTTAATTGAAAAGACCTTAATTTGTGTTTCCAAAGTCTTATGGGTTAGTAAAGGCTTTTCAGAGTTTGGGTAAAGTAACGCTTTATGCCTCATGAAAGTGTCTATAAACAAGCTCTTAAGTCGTTAGCTACTGGGAGCACTTCATTAAATTTGCCGATTTAGTGATGGTTTTACGATTTTTGCTCAAGCCGTATTCATTTAAAGGGGGTGTTACCTGCTTTTTTTCTTTGCATGATTGTGTTTATGGGGTGCAATATAACATGTATTCGTGGTTTTTCTTTTTTTAAAAGTCTTATTTTTCATAAACTTCACCTTTATTGTCAGCCGCGCTCTCCTCTGTCCTCGAACGAGCGGTTGACTTCCTGATTCTATGAAACCACTCCCTCAGAAACACGTAGTCGGCTCAGATTGGTTAGTTTGGCCCGGTGTGTTGTGATTGGCTAAACTGTCGCTCACATTGTCTGGAAGGTTAACGCCCATTACCTTTACGGGCGAAACGGGCCAACATGAGCTCCGGTCCAGATGAAACTATGTGTCGAACTGCAGTATCAGTTTCAGGCATAATCAGACCGAGAAAGCCGCGATGAAGTCAAGCAGAACCTCACCACACACGGCTCTTACTAAATGTTTCTGAATGATAATTTGCTACATTTTTTAACTTTATACACGTTTGTTTTACACAATAGCATCTGACTGGCAACAACAGCAACTGACTGACTACTAATGTCATACTCAAACAGCGGTGGAATTAGTTTACGTTCTTGATCAAATCGAAAATAACGTCATAAAGCATATATACATGAAAAATACATTTACAACATTAGTACTTATACAAAATCAGGTCCAAAATGTTTGTACGCGTTTGTCGTAGACACAAAATAGCATAACTAGTAGCCAGCGCTGGCATTTGAAAAAAATAAAACACAAGGCTACGTCTGGAATTAAACATGCAAATATATTTAAAATGATTAAGTCTTAGCCTACTTACAGGTTGTGGGCCAACAACTGCTGCCTCTGGTTTTAAAGTCGGAACTGCTTCATGGTTTAGTAACAGTTTCTTGTTAAATCCGGTGTTGAACTCGTGGAGATTCTGGAAGCTGTCTTCGGTAAATGCGCAGCACAGAGAGCTAGATTACGATCGTCACTTTCAGGAACATAATCAAACATAAATTGTATCCATTGTTGACGAAGTAACATCCGTGGGAAGTCCGAACACAGTAGACCTGACAGCTGCGTGAACACAACTCACTCGACGTGCTGCAGAAATATGCGCATGCCCTTTCCTGCATATTCCGAAGGGAGTGGTTGATGCAAATGTGCGGGTTAGTGACGTACCATAACCCAGCTGTAGTCCCAATCCAGTCGTTTTTGTAGGCGTTTACACTTCCTGGTTTTTAAAAGACGATATCTCTGCTTACATTGAACTTTCAGCGCTGCAACTTTGCAGATACTGTTCATCCACCAACAGCAACATTACACACTATTTAAAATGAAAAAAGTGAAATCGCAGTCAACCCCCCCTTTAATAAGTGTGCTGGTATAACGGGTGAAGTACTTTTAGAGGATTCAAATTATCTTACACATCATTGTGGTTTCTCTAGAATAAAAAAAAATTGGTTGTTGTCAAATTAAAAATGTGAACATTTATAGGGATCTATGGTAATAGTTTTGTATTTGTATAATGCGATCTTTTTACTTTTTTGCATCAAAGGATTAGTTCACCTCAAAAGGAAAATTTCCTGATAATTGACGTACACCAATGCCATCCAAGATATCTATGTCTTTCTTTCCTCAGTGGAAGAGAAAATACATTTTTTGAGGAAAACATTTATGGATTTTTCTTTGAATAATGGACTTCAATGGCAACCAACGTTTTGAAGTCCAAATCAATGCACTTTCAAAGATTTATGAAGAGCTTCAATCGACTCTTCACGATCCCAGCTGAGGAAGAGGGTCTTATCTAGCCAAATCATCGCTCATTTTCCACAATACTTTTTTAACTACAATTGTTCGGATTGAGCTAATCTGCAATGCGCCGGGAACTACGTCATCACGTTGAAAGGTCACGGCTCTATGAGATTTAAACACCCTGATTTCCTTCCTCAGCTGGGATCGTGAAGAGCCGGTTGAAGCTCTTCATAGACCTTTGAAACATAAATGTTTTCATAAATGTGATTAATCGCGAGTTAACTATGACATTAACGCGATTAATCACGAGTTAACTATGACATTAATGTGATTAATCGCGAGTTAACTATGACATTAATGTGATTAATCACGAGTTAACTATGACATTAATGCAATTAATCGCGAGTTAACTATGACATTAATGTGATTAATCGTGAGTTAACTATGACATTAATCCAATTTATCGCGAGTTAACTATGACATTAATGCGATTATTCGTGAGTTAACTACGACATTAATGCGATTAATCACGAGTTAACTATGACATTAATGTGATTAATCGCGAGTTAACTATGACATTAATGCAATTAATCGCGAGTTAACTATGCAATTAATGCGATTAATCGCGAGTCAACTATGACATTAATGCGATTATTCGTGAGTTAACTACGACATTAATGCGATTAATCGCGAGTTAATTATGACATTAATGAGATTAATCGCGAGTTAACTATGACATTAATGCGATTAATCGCGAGTTTACAATGACATTAATGCGATTATTCGCGAGTCAACTATGACATTAATGCGATTATTCGTGAGTTAACTACGACATTAATGCGATTAATCATGAGTTAATTATGACATTAATGCGATTAATCGCGAGTTAACTATGACATTAATGCGATTATTGTGAGTTAATTATGACATTTAATGCGATTAATCGCGAGTTTACTATGACATTAAGCTGGTTGAAGCTCTTTATTGACCTTTGAAACATACATGTTTTCCTCAAAAAACATATTTTCTCTTCCACTGAGGATAGAAAGACATGGATATCTTGGATGGCATTGGCGTACGTCAATTATCAGGAAATTTTCCTTTTGAGGTGAACTAATCCTTTAAATTGCCCATGGACTACAGACGAACACTAGCCATCAAGGCTGACAAATTTTACTATATTTTCCATGAATAATAATAATAAAAAGGAGAGATAGAGAGGGATGGAAGATAAAGTGAGAGAAGCGCTGATTATAAAAGTATTAATTTAGTGTTGAAATGTCAATGATTATTTCACCTTATATATGCAAGGCTATAGTTGTTAAATTACAGAGTTAACAACAGGCTAATGCCAACTCTATTGGAATCAGTTGTGAGTTGATTCCCTCATAAACTTTAAAGACCATTGTTTTGTCAGATGTCTATGTTCACAAACATCAAGTGTTTGTCTCAATCCAAGTCTAGTTTCTTTTTTTATCAGCTGGCAAGAAACCCATTAAAAAACTTTTTTTTCTTCTAAAATGCACACTTAATAGTAAATGTATGGGTGACTATGGTAACTGGTATTTGTTCATTCATAACTGATTTGTTTCCTTCTCTCTGAACCACGTACGAGGAGCTGCCGACTGTGTGTCTACCTTCATGTCGTTTCACATTTCATTTCATGTGTGTAAACGTGACCACTGCTTATATTAGTTGTGGCTGGCTACATTATCCACTGATCCTGACGAATAATTGTTTCACAGTTTGAGTGAAATTATCACGCAAAATGAAAACCACACAGTATATTGTTCCTTGTGAGCTGTGGGTAAAGAGAGACTGCAGAAGAAAGTTAGCACGCAGCATCCTTAACATTCAACACACACTTACAGCCCTGTTCTGGCGGTAACGCTTTCTCACGGGGGCGGATCATGTTTTCAACATTTACAGGGGCTAGTCTGTTTCATTGCCATCCGAATCCAGAATATCAGTGTTTTTCTCCCACCGCCTGTGCAAAACTCCCCGGCCGAATCACCAAGGTTGTGTTGTGATTTAATTCCTGTCCGAATCTCTGAGTTTACAAGAAGAGATCAATTGAAAAAAAATCTCTGTTTAAATCCACTGCCGACCACCGTACGATAACGGTTGCGCTTCACTGTAATTTAGATGCATTTTAAATATCATGCCTACACTTTAATCACTGAAATCCAAGAAAGTATTTGCAAGAACAATATTTCCTCATGTAAACATTTGCAATTATATAAATTAAAAACATAAACCAATATTTACCTTATGTAAATAAGAGGCCGTATTACCTTTATTTCCACTAATATCCTCATTTTTAAAATGACGTCCATTACTTTGAGATAAAATACAAGACTGAATGAGTGAATGAATGAGTTTATCACTCAGGCGAAAAGCTCATTTATTTTTACGAACGTCCACATGAGAAACAATTGCCGTCTGAATAGGGCTTTACACTGAAATTCAACAATCCATTTTTAAGGACAGAGCTGCAGCAAAGAGTATAGAAGAACAAGACGTGAAACTCTGATGCTTTTTTGTTAACAGCCACTAGGTGGCGCTTCAGTAGCGCGGCCGCCATTTTGGGGTGGAGTTACTGGACAACAGCACAGATAACAGGTTTTTGAGTTTTTTTCTTGAGTTATTTGTGAGTTAACTACGACATTAATGCGATTAATCGCGAGTTAACTATGACATTAATGTGGTTATTCGTGAGTTAACTACGACATTAATGCGATTAATCGCGAGTTAACTATGACATTAATGCGATTAATCGCGAGTTAACTATGACATTAATGCGATTAATTGTGAGTTAATTATGACATTAATGTGATTAATCATGAGTTAACTATGACATTAATGCGATTAGTCTCGAGTTTACTATGACATTAATGCAATTAATCGCGAGTTTACTATGACATTAATGCGATTAATCGCGAGTTCGCTATGACATTAATGCGATTAATCGCGAGTTAACTATGACATTAATGTGATTAATCGCGAGTTAACTATGACATTAATGCAATTAATCGTGAGTTAACTATGACATTAATGAGATTAATCGCGAGTTAACTATGACATTAATGCGATTAATCACAAGTTAACTATGGCACTAATGCGATTAATCGCGAGTTAACTATGACATTAATGTGATTAATCACAAGTTAACTATGACATTAATGCGATTAATCGCGAGTTAACTATGACATTAATGCAATTAACCGCGAGTTAACTATGACATTAATGTGATTAATGTCATAATTAATCGCAAGTTAATTATGACATTAATCGCGAGTTAATTATGACATTAATGCGATTAATCGCGAGTTAACTATGACATCAATGCAATTAATCGCGAGTTAACTATGACATTTAATGCGATTAATCGCGAGTTAACCATGACATTAATGTGATTAATCGCGAGTTAACTATGACATTAATGCGATTAATCGCAAGTTAACTATGACATTAATGCGATAAATCGTGAGTTGACTGACATTTAATGTGATTAATCACCTGTTAACTATGACATTAATGCGATTAATCGCGAGTTAACTATGACATTAATGCGATTAATCGTGAGTTAACTATGACATTTAATGTGATTAATCACCAGTTAACTATGACATTAAAGCAATTAATCGCAAGTTAACTTTGACATTTAATGCGATTAATCGCGAGTTAACTATGACATTAATGCGATTAATCGCAAGTTAACTATGACATTAATGCGATTAATCGCGAGTTAACTATGACATTAATGCGATTAATCGTGAGTCAACTATGACATTAATGCGATTAATCATGAGTTAACTACAACATTAATGCGATTAATCGCGAGTTAACTATGACATAAATGCTGCAGCCAACAGCACATGGTTTACTCATGCTGTGTTGCATGATGGGAACAGTCCTGTTTAACACCTGGTAAACTTATTCGCGCTGCTGTTTTGTGCTGCTGTACATTGTGCTGTATAATACAAGCAAATGTCGTAAATAAATGCTAAAGAAATGTTCATTGTATTCAAATCTCCCTCAATACTGAGATCAGAGAATAGATGTCCGCTTTATCTCAGCGAGGTCCTCCCTGGTGGGGATTTCTGGCCTCGCCACTGAAACGGCCGCATTATCATGCATGGAAAAAGTGCACAAAAGACTCCTTATCCGAGCTGTGGCACCCAGATTCAAGAAAATAGCCATTTCTCCATGTCATATGTAGAGTTTTGTTCATGAGTCAAGTCTGATGGAGAGCATCCCAAATAATTTGATTTCCACAAGACTGAGCACATCTGAACTGGAGTCGCAGTTGCATCACTAATGGACCTGCTATTTAAAGAGATCGTTTCAACAATCTTGTCACAGTTATTGGTTCTCTTAAAAAGGGGTATGTGAACCATATCAAAATGCTTGACTCATGAATATGAATTATGTGATAGTCACACCTGATTGGTCGGTGAATAGGCAGGAGTCGTAGTATTTGCATGATACCGATGCAACTTAAAATGTAATGATGATTTGCCAAAATGTGGTCGGAGGAGCTGTGATGCCCCCGACTGTTACTGTCATTAAATTAATTCACTTTTATATTGTCGACTGCCGTATTCTCATTATACACCACGAAGGTGTTTGGCAGGCTTTAGCTGTAGCGGAGTGGATTTGGCTGCTTTCGGCACCGTGTGGTGTTTGTAAATGCCTGCCAGGACTCCAAGAGGGTGACCGGGGTGTCAGGATGGTCCCATCCAAAACTAACGGGAGCATCATGTTCTGTGCCAGACGAAAGCCGAACAACATCCCTGGATCTCTGCCACCGTTGTGCGTGTGGGGTGTGAAAGCGTGCACTGAATCTTTGGCCAGACGCCTCTATCATATTTGGCTCTTTGAAGCCAAGTTGCCCGTGTTTGCGTTCTCTCAGCGACGGCTAGGCAGGACGTGTCTGATGCGAGAATAGGTGTACCGTACCACCAAAGGTTAATTGATCTTTGAATATTGTTGTGTGTGAATGTCAGTCCTGAAATGTTCAGCTTCCCCTCTGTGCTCACAGATGCCCTTCACTGTTGGATACTGAGGATATTTACTCATCCCATCATGCCAACAGGCCCAGAAGGGGGCGGCTTTACTGCCAGCTCACGTCCTCCTCCACACACCAACCTGCCACGCTTTACTGAGGATCGAGTCTTTATCTTTCTGATATTCCTTTCTCTCACTCACTTGGCCCAAACACGCTCCTGTTCTCTTCAGGCCTTTGTGAAACTGTCACGTATTGAGACATCTGTGTTGTGGCAGTAATTACACATCACTCGTCGCCACTTTCTTTACAACCTACAAAAAGTGTCAACAATTTGGTTGTTGGTTAGCTGCAGAGACTGAAGATTTGTATCAGTCCAGCAAAAAAACATTTGAAAACCAGGCAAACAATGCTGTCAGAAGACTTTGTAAGGAATCAAATATGAATGAATCCAGGGGTGTTCAAACCTGCGCCTGGAGGTCCGACATCCTGCAAAGTCTGACTCAGCTTGTCCCAACACACTTCAAGTGTCTTGTGATCCCGAGGCCCTTGATTAGTTGGTTCAGGTGTGTTTAAAGAGGTGGTATAATGCCCTTTTTACTAAGATAATAAGTATCTGATGTCCCCAGAGTGTGTATGTGAAACCCCACAGATATTTTTGGTTAAAATTGTCACTTTTTTTAGGGTGAGCATTTTTGTGTGTGTCCCTTTAAATGCAAATGAGCTGCTGCTCCCGGCACAGAGGGCGGAGCTTCAAAAGCGGAGCTTGTGTGCGTTGAAAATTTCAAAAACCTTTCAGGCTGTGTCCGAAATCTCCACTCAAACCACTACTTCCTACCCCATATGTGGGTAGGGAGTAGAGCACTATATAGTGAGCTCACCAGCATAATAGAAACACCACTTCCGGACACTACTCGATCGTCTCTCGCCGCCATTGATTACGTCATCGTTGTCGCCCGTCCGCCATTTTTACGATCAGCGCAATGCCTGATGGTATGTAGGGTAGAGGTCTTCTCGGGTGCTAAAAACTGTACCCAACCCGAATTGACCCGAATCACTACTTACCCGAACCCGACGTGCATAAATTATTTTTTTAAAAAGAAAAACCCGACCCGAGACGTACACGATAAAATTAGACCCGAGTCCGACCCGACCCAGACTGGACCCGAACCTAAACGGCATTTAGGCTGAATCCCAATTCACCCCTTGGCCCTACCCCTTGTTTTCGAGTGTACCCCTTGGCCCTTAAAACGGAGTTACAAGGACCAAGGGGTTGAAATATTCCCCTACGAAATGGAACAACCCTTCACGTCATCAGTCGTCGGTGATGGCTCTGCCGTTACAGAGTTTACAGGATTTCTCCATGACAACAACTGACAATCAGCGCTGCTGCTCTTAACTTTGAATAAACATGATGATTATAACATCCCTTCCTCGAAATGTATGTCTTTTCTTATCGGAAAGGTAATTTATTATACCATTTCTTTATTTGAACGACTATAGTGTTATTATAAGAGTAAATAAAGTGCGTGGTGGAATCATCTAGCGCTAAATTTAAATGTTTAACCGTTTGCGATCCATCTCGCCGGTGATTTCCGATGCATTCCGTCAACTTTTCTCTTAGCCCTCCGTTTGGAGTGTGCCTCTGAAAAATCTCCGTTTCGAGGGCTATGTAGCCCTACCCCTTCGCCCTACCCCTCGATCTTAACAAGAATCGGGACACCCTACCCCTAGACGTGGACGCGCAAAACGGAGGGGTAGGGCCAAGGGGTGAATTGGGATTGAGCCTTACAGTGTGCACAGTCTGCAGCCCTACGTTTCTCAAAAATGCGCTTAACATAGACGCGCAAGTGCACACTCTGTGCCAAAATATCAATCACACATCACTGTAACCCTTTACGTCCTATAACATTTGGCATAATGTTATTTACCGAACCACGATGATTAGAACCACCACAGGGTAAAATTAACCGATGGCTGTTTTAAAAATAGCCTACAGATTTTCATTCAAATTCTACCAGTGATTGACTTTTACTAAAATTGTGTTATTTAGCCTACAATCCCGTTGTTGCAAAGTTGTTTAGGTAAAATGCGATTAAAACAGGGCATTAGAACCAAAATAGCAGTCAAATTGGACGTTCTGAATCATATCTTAATATGGTAACGTTATTGCATCAACGCATTTAACTGCACGTCTTTTTTCCTTCCTTATCAACAATGATCACAAATCATTATTGAAAAGGATGACCCTGGATGTTTCTCTTCTACATATTCGTTTTCCCTCACCTTTTTCGCAATATCTGTTTTATCGTCTCCATGCTTGTCTGACAGTGTCGCGTATTTTTAAAATTGATTGACAGGCCTGGCTTAACGACAATTCAAATACTTGCATGTAGTCAAACATCCATCCACATGATGGCGAACTAGTTCTACTTTGCAAACGGAGGGGTTGGTTTTTGTGGAGCGAGCAACTGAGTAAATAAATGCGGAGGCAACCGTGCTTATGCTTATATCCCATTGCACGTAAAAGCGGGTATTCGCTCTCTCACTTAAAAAAAAAGTCAGAACGATGAGCATAGAGTTGTTTTAAATGCTGCAATTTTGTTAAATGCCCAACATTGTTTAAAATAATTCGGTTCTTCTCGGGTCCTTTTGGAAAAGGCATATTTATTTTAAGTTACCCGAGACTCGAGGCCACTAATACCGAACCCGACCCGTGTCCGAGACACTCGTCGGAGTTTTGGACCCGAACCCGCTCGGGTCTCGGGTCGGACCTCGGGTTTTCGGATCCAGGTGGACCCGTGAAGACCTCTAATGTAGGGCTTGGGTTAGTGACCATCGGTTGTACTACTTTTCAAAGTGAATTCTGGGATACATTGAGTGGACTATATAGGGTATAATAATCATCACTATACATTCGGACAGCCCTACAAAATGGCGAGTCCACTATATAGTGAGTAGTGGGAGATTTCGGACACAGCCTTAGTCTTTTATGTTCAAATCGGAGTTGGGCAAAGATGGAGAGGCTCGAGAAGAAGTGGCATCGTTTCTGAATGGTCAGTTGATGGATGTATGTTGCTCATGTGGAGTTAACTGATTAGCATGTTTCATGTAGTCTCTAACCGTTTGTTGTAGTCCTCAAGCGATTTCTGTGAAAGAGAATCTCCCTTTGCTTTGATCGTCGTAACTTTGCTGATATTGTTTATGCTCAAACAGCAACATTACACACTAACTAATAGGGCTTGGTATTGACACAGATTTCACAATTCGATTCGATTCCGATTCACTAGCTTGCAATTCGATTCGACTTCGATTACGATTCGATTCAATATTGATTATTTTGGAAATCAGGTACAATACATGGCAAATTTTCTGAAGGAAAACAAATCTCTTAACTAATGTTGTAAACTATGGGAGTCAGTAGCCTATAGGCTTTCATCAGTTTATGGTCACATGGTTTTTCTGAAGTAAATGTGACGTTACATGACATTGTTTACGAGCTGTTTAACTGACGTCTTTCCACGGATGAAACACTGATTGAGCGATTCCATGTGACGATACGGATTTCGATAAGTTCTTTTAACACACTTTCAGATGCTCATTCATGTTTATTTGGCGCTGTGACTGGTATTATTAAGGCGGAGTAACTGATATTAAGGCGGAAGAGAAGATCATGTGCTGCTGCTTCTCAGAGCGATTTCACGCCACTGCGCCAAAACGCTATTCATGTTTTTGAATTTCGTAAGAAAATGGACCTAATTCGAAATTTGAGACTTTATTTCATAATAATAGTTACAAAGCAAAAAAATTATTACGATTTATTGGATAGGATACGCGCTACAATGTTCCATTCATTCATCAAATGAAAACAGGATGACTAATCAATTCTTGAGGTTTAAGAATCGATATCGGTTAGTAAAAATGAGAATCGATTAATATCGAGAAATCGATATTTTTTTACCCAGCCCTACTAACTAAAGTTAGAAAAATGAAATCATAACCACCACTTTAATTGCTGCTGAAGCTAATTAGCCCTTCAGGAGGAGGATCGGACGCCCCGTGTTAATCGACGGTTTTCGGCCAATGCCATCTTCATCTCTCTACTTTCACTTTGAATAAAATATGAATGCAGTTAAACATGAACTCTTCAACAATGTGGTTTGTATATGTTTACAAGAATGCTTTTCGGTTTGAATGATGCACCTGTGTAATCTCTTTCTCGTTTTTGTTTTCTGCTCCAGATATCGAAGGACCTGAAACAGTACGATAATAAAATAATCGAGTGCACGTTCGTCAATAACACCTGGGTGTTCATGCGGCAGAGGGTTGACAAGAGCTTCCCCAACTCATATGACACAGCCATGGGTAAGATTCATTCGTCTTCAACTCTAGTTTCGCTGAGATGAAACTGTGGGATTACACATTTATTAAATGTATGTATGTATGTATTGGTCAGATTACTGAAACTCTTAATGGTTATTTCCTACGCAACCTGTTTCTCTGTATTGTAAGTTAAATGAAACCGATTACTGAAACTCTTGGGGACTCTCGTGGGCTTTTGTCTCCTGGCATTCCAACCCGATCTCACGACCAAGTCGTACGAATTCGCCGAATGATTAAAAAGCTAATTCGTGGCTAATTCGTAACAATTCATACGACCTCACTCGTACGAAATTGTACGATTTGTCTAAATCGTACATATTTTACGAATTGGCCAATTCGTATGAATTCGTACGAATGACCTACCCCTTTCCCCGCCCCTAAACCTAACCGTCACTTGGGTTTAGACAAATCGTACAAATTCGTACGAGTGAGGTCGTACGAATTGTTACGAATTAGCCACTTTTTAATCATTCGTCGTATTCGTACGAATTGGGCGTGAGATAGTGTTGGGCATTCCTGTTCTTGAATCTCGTTTTGAATCAGTTTCTATACAGGTTTTACGAGTTTACTCCACCTCTATGTAAATCCCTCCCCCTAAATGTATATATTGCAATGTAAAAGTTCCCTTAATCAGACTATTTTTGAGATATCTCCTGGTCTGTTGCGTGGAAGAAAAACTTCACTACAAAACCATACTCTTAAGGCTAGAAGTGCTGTCAATCCTAGATGTATTCAGTCACCTTCAACATTTCTAATATTTTCACAGTTTATTCGCTATAGTTTAGAAAATGGTAATAAAATATTCAGAGTAATCAAATCAGTTGATATTTCACTGGTTTTGTCCGTCCTTCTGTTAGACTCTCACAGATGAATTATGTTGAACATCTGTCAGCTGTTAAATTTAACTACACAATTAGATAATACCAGTTTAGGTCAAACAATCACCAAGCAATACTTAATGTTGTTCAGTCTGTGTGTAAAAAGAGTATTAGCAATTACAGAAAAACACACTTCAGCAAAACATGGTCAAGTCAAAGTGTCTGAAAACTTTGTGGTCCCAAAATTCCTGCACCCACTAAAAAATATTTCTAGTGTCTGAATCATTTTTGGTTTTGACTGTATAGAGGGAATGCATTGACGTCACAGAACAACCCCCTCAGACTGACTGAGTGGCAAAAGATCTGCTGTGTGACTGGATTTAATAGGGGAAACTGCGAAAATGTGAATAAAACGAGCAATTTTATCAATTTAAACTAAATGTTGGACTCAATATAGTGTTCCTTATAACTCACTAAAGATCCAGTGATCCGTGGATATTGACATGCAGCCAGGAATCATGTTGCCTGACATTTATGTTTGCCTGATTTCGACACCGGGGAAATAAAAGCAATATAGACCTAAACATAAAGCAAATTTGCCTGTAAATGGAATAGGTAGGTCTAAATCCGGGTGATCACTTAAATAAGTGTTATAGTCTATATATATCATCATATCGTCCAGCCCTAACACTTTATAGTTTTTTTTTTTTTTTTGGTCAGTGTTTATTAAAAAACATCCAATAATGCAGAATATGCAAGGATAAATATTTAATTGATGAGTTGTTAATATATAAATACAAAATATATGGGTATGGTTTTACAGCTAAATTCAGCATATTGGCACACTATGATAACTGCAAATCCACCTTTCCTTGTGGAGTCCAGTTGTTTCGATCCATTTGCTCCTCTTTCTATAGCAGTCTGTAAAAATACACCTCCGATTTTTTGTCAAATCTATTTGTACATTCAATCGCAAAGCTCTTTCCCACTTTATATGTGTTTTTCGCGGCATTCATGCTAATAACAAATATAGCCGCTCAGTCTTTTTGCCACTCACTGTGAGGAACTGCAGACCGACGGTGACCCTCTGTAAACTCTCAAGCCATGCAATACAACAGAGATGGATGTAATGTTTGCACCATTAAACCAAAGGTCATTATTCATATAGCCAGCGATGAACCAGCTGACGGCTGCGCAAACTCTGCTGAAACGCCAGTGCGGTTGCTTGTTCTCACCTGTGTCCTGTTGTCCCTCCAGCCGTGTGCAACAGCATCCAACACCCCGTCACAAAGCAGATTCTCTTCGAGTTCCTGGACCGGGTCGCTCAGATGCAGGCCCGCAAGCACCCGGCCGACTCCGAGCTGATGCCCCCCCCGCCCCCCAAGAAAGCCAATCACAGCATCCCGCAGTAGCATCCCACGGGACACAACTCTACCAGTTTGATATTTTTTTATTCCCAAATTGTTCCGCAGCTCTGCCGGTCCACGCCGCGAGAGGAGAGACTGTGTTTTTTGGCTTCTGATCTATTTAAAGACACTGTTGAGAGAGCTTGTTTCAACATTGAGTGCCGAGGCACGTTCTTATTTAAAAGAATAAAAATTCAAATGAATCGCATTGTTTTTCTTTTTTACGTTCTGTATTTGTTACAGGCGCTCCTTCTCTCTGCATCGTTTTGTTCTGCAACTGCTTTTTTTTTACTGAACAGAACCGTAAAGTGTGCTCGATTGTCTAGATTCAGACCTGAAACACTGAAAACACTGTGGACATGTCCCCGGACCTGTAACTCTTTGCATCAGTGAAGCATAGGATCATGAGTGTTTTGTATGTCGTTTTGCTCGTTTGGAAATGTCGTCCCAACCCCCTTTTTTTCTCAGGTTTTGTTTCTTAAAAAATCCCAGGTGTATTTAAGTTTTCCTGGATCTTTTGGCTCATTGTTTTGGAGGAAAAAAAATATTAAAGCAATAAATCCAAAAATAAAGATTGCCAGGTGCCAATACCTTCACACACAATGCTTTACATATAACAGATTGATGCACGATATTTCAACCCGTTCTCATCCTAGGGCGTCATGTAGTGATATTTTTGAAATTTCGTCTAAATCCGACGCACATGGCACCCTTTGGCGTCAATATAACACGCACAGAGCTTTGTTCGGTTATTGGTAGGTTTAGGTCTGGGTTAGGGTTAGACCACTAGGAGGCGCCTTCTGGCCCAAATATATCTGCGTCTCATATTGACGCTAAAGGGTGTAGAGCCAGACCGATATATCGGCAGACCGATATTATCGGCCGATATTAGGCATTTTCCAAACTATCGGTATCGGCAGTTATAATGGCCGATAAATGAATATTTAAAAAATAAAATAAAAACGGACGAAACACGCTTGAACCATGTCATGAGTGTTGGAGTTGTATAGTTTGTCCACCAGAGGGCACTCTACACCGTCCCTGTTAGCAACACTCGTTAAGTTGGTCACGATACATACATTGATTAAATAACAAATAAAAGAACATCCCCATAAGTTCTCTTAACTCAAATAAGCATGACAAAATTTGTGACTATCATGTCCAGTTTAAAAAATAAATAAATAAAATAAAATATCGGCCGATATATCGGAATACCGGATTTTAAAACCCAAAAATATTTGTAACGGTATCGGCCTTCAAAATCGTTTATCGGTCGGGATCTAAAAGGGTGCCATGTGCGTAAAATATTAAAGCAATAAATCCAAAAATAAAGATTGAGAGGTGCCAATACCTTCACACACAATGCTTTACATACAACGGATTGATGCACGATATTTCAACGCGTTCTCATCCTAGGGCGTCATATAGTGACATTTTTGATATTTCGTCTAAATCCGACGCACATGGCACCCTTTAGCGTCAATATAACACACACAGAGCTTTGTTCGGTTATGGGTAGGTTTAGATCTGGGTTAGGGTTAGACCACTAGGAGGCGCCTTCTGGCCCAAATATATCTGCGTCTCATATTGACGCTAAAGGGTGTAGAGCCAGACCGATATATCGGCAGACCGATATTATCGGCCGATATTAGGCATTTTCCAAACTATCGGTATCGGCAGTTATAATGGCCGATAAATGAATATTTAAAAAATAAAATAAAAACGGACGAAACACGCTTGAACCATGTCATGAGTGTTGGAGTTGTATAGTTTGTCCACCAGAGGGCACTCTACACCGTCCCTGTTAGCAACACTCGTTAAGTTGGTCACGATACATACATTGATTAAATAACAAATAAAAGAACATCCCCATAAGTTCTCTTAACTCAAATAAGCATGACAAAATTTGTGACTATCATGTCCAGTTTAAAAAATAAATAAATAAAATAAAATATCGGCCGATATATCGGAATACCGGATTTTAAAACCCAAAAATATTTGTAACGGTATCGGCCTTCAAAATCGTTTATCGGTCGGGATCTAAAAGGGTGCCATGTGCGTAAAATATTAAAGCAATAAATCCAAAAATAAAGATTGAGAGGTGCCAATACCTTCACACACAATGCTTTACATACAACGGATTGATGCACGATATTTCAACCCGTTCTCATCCTAGGGCGTCATATAGTGACATTTTTGATATTTCGTCTAAATCCGACGCACATGGCACCCTTTAGCGTCAATATAACACACACAGAGCTTTGTTCGGTTATGGGTAGGTTTAGATCTGGGTTAGGGTTAGACCACTAGGAGGCACCTTCTGGCCCAAACATATCTGCGTCTCATATTGACGCTAAAGGGTGTAGAGCCAGACCGATATATATCGGCAGGCCGATATTATCGGCCGATATTAGGCATTTTCCAAACTATCGGTATCAGGAGTTATAATGGCCGATAAATGAATATTTCAAAAATAAAATAAAAACGGACGAAACACACTTGAACCATGTTACGAGTGTTGGAGTTGTATAGTTTGTCCACCAGAGGGCACTCTACACCGTTCCTGTTGGCAACACTCGTTGAGTTGGTCACGATACATACATTGCTTGAATAACAATTTAAAGAACATCCCCATCAGTTCTCTTAACTCAAATAAGCATGACAAAATTTGTGACTATCATGTCCAGTTTAAAATAAATAAATAAAATAAAAAATCGGCAGATATATCGGATTTTAAAACCCAAAAATATTTGTATCGGTATCGGCCTTCAAAATCGTTTATCGGTCGGGCTCTAAAAGGGTGCCGTGTGCGTAAAATATTAAAGCAATAAATCCAAATATAAAGATTGCCAGGTGCCAATACCTTCACACACAATGCTTTACATACAACGGATTGATGCACGATATTTCAACCCGTTCTCATCCTAGGGTGTCATATAGAGACATTTTTGAAATTTCGTCTAAATCCGACGCACATGGTACCCTTCAGCGTCAATATAACACACACAGAGCTTTGTTCGGTTAAGCCAAGTTCACACTACATGACTTTAAGCCCGATTTATGCCCGATTTGAAAATCGTTGAGTCGCCGACAGGTCAGGGTGTTATCGCGGGGGATTAGCGGACGATGAACGCTTGCCAATCTGTTAGTATGAAAGAGCCAACAACGCAGCGAAAACACTCACAGACGCGTCGCCGTGCCCAGAAAAATATCTAACCTGCTAGATATCCAGAGCCGTCGTGCGACTCAACCTCAGTGATGTCATGAGTACAGCCAATCATAGCAACGTATGGGTTGAGGACACCAGGTAAATCTTAGTTTTTCTTTTTTTTTTGCATTTTTTTTTTCTCAGAGCAAATCGTCGCGCAAACAGTGTGCAGCACTAGTTTCTGTCTGACGTCCATATTCACGTGTTGTGTTCTCTTCTTCGCTGGGTATTGGCGCATGTGCTGTTTCGCGTCATTTCTGGTTCGTTTTATTGCGTGGATTTTTGTGACAAAAGGTGGTCTGTAGACAAGATAGAATCGTTGGGTGACAGAGTTGTCGTCAACTCGTTATTTATTTGATTATTTTCAGGATTTAGACCGTACCATGGTACTGAAACAGCTCTTATCATCTGATCGTGGTTGTATCTCTATGTACGTTGTCAACTCGTGTAGTGAGTTACCTCCTGTTGTGGATCAATCACGCTGTGTTGTGTGGTGTGAACAGCTCAACAACTTGAACACTCCTGATTTCACTGAGAGCAAGTCATGTAGTGTGAGCCACACAGTTCAGCCCGACGTTTTAAAATGTAGTGTGAACAAGGCATTATGGGTAGGTTTAGGTCTGGGGTAGGGTTAGACCACTAGGAGGCGCCTTCTGGCCCATATATATCTGCGTCTCATATTGACGCTAAAGTGTGCCATGTGCATTGGATGTAGACGAAAGGTCAAAAGCGTCAGTAAATGAGGACTTGGGATGAGAACGGGCTGCAAGTTTCAAACAACTGATTGAATCCAGTTGTATCTCGTGTTGTATTGATTCTAGGTCATATGACACAAAATCATTTTAGCTGAACTCAACATTGGATTTGGCGCAATTCTTGTTCTCGTCATGTGTGAACATCTCAGCGGTCGTCACTCGTAATTGACCTGTCACAGCTAAAGTTGATGGCGTTCTTTATTGCTCTCGCACGTCTCATAGTGTTTACAGTATTGAAACCTGGTGTGCAAAGAGCAGATCCACACGTCGGAGAAGAGCTGACATTATCCCCGTCTCTGGAGGAGTGAGTCACACCTGACATTCACGTCTTCCTGGCTTCTGCGATTGTTTCCTCATAAGACAGATGAAGATTGGAGGCTGTGTGGGGCTCATCTGCATGCTGAGGTGATTAGGCCGTGATTGCGGCACATATTGCACTTCTGATGGATTTATGATTCGTCATGATGAGAATGAAGACGAGCATCGGGTGATGTAGAGGAATGCAGAGCAGAGACGTTCATGAAATCAAAACGGATTAATAAATGTCTCTGGTCATTTTAGTCAAAGGGACAAATCTTTGAAGACGATATTAAAGGGATACTCCACTTTTTATTAAAGACATCGTTAAAATAAGTGACTAGAGTGGCTCAATCTTAAAGGGATACTCCATTTTTTTTTGGAAATAGGCTCATTTTACCATTCCCCCAGAGTAAAACAGTTGGTTTTTACCGTTTTCTAATCTATTTAGCCGATTTTTTGATATTTAGAAGAATATCAGTAACCAGACAGTTTCTGGTCTCATTGACTATTATAGTATATTTTTTTTTTCCTACTATGGAAGTCAATGAGACCAGAAACTGTCTGGTTACTGATATTCTTCTAAATATCAGAAAAATGGCTGAATGGGTTTGAAAACGGTAAAACTCAATTGTTTAACTCTGGGGGAGTTTTAAAATGAGCCTATTTCCAAAAAAAAAAAAAAAAAAATGGAGTATCCCTTTAAGTGTGATTACACTGAAAGTACTGAGTAATATTCAATAACATGTAGGCCTACTTACGATATGGTATAAGGGTTTTTTGACTGTAATTATTGCAGTCCAATAGTGTTTTTGTTAAAGAAGTATCAACACGGGGATATATGGCCAATCGTTTTTGAATAAACTTGACCTTCAGTCATGTGACAAATATTGGCTTTGAAAAATGAACTCAGAGATAAGCTGCTACTTTCAGAATCTCATTAATAATGCAAGTTTTTCCTCATTAAATCATCTAATTAAAACATAAAACAATCTGTCTTTCAGTCGTGATCATATCCCATTTATAATAGGAATTGCAAAAAATAGCAATTAATGAGACAAATACATGTTTGTGTTAAAGCAAAAAATATCTAAAAATAAGTAAGTGTTCATGTAGTTCTGAAATGTCCATGTGTGCTGCTTTCATTCAAGTGCAAATACATGTTCAGTAGCCCGAGGTCGCAACTTCCAAAGACTTCCAGCAGACTCCCACACCACCACAACAACTGAAGAATGAAGGAATAAATGCAGGCGGTGACTTCGCATGTAGAGGAAGGTGAAGATGCCTGCGCTCGCGGGCACGTTTCTCAAAGACGAGTTGGCCGTGTGACGTTTAGTTGATTTTCTCGAAAGTGTGAGTGGGAACAATTTAAATTTAAATCAAGCGTTGAAAAATGTTGAACACAATACTGCCTAACTGCAAATGAGATATTTGAAGATAGTGTCGTTTGCTGTCGAAACTGATGTTTGTGAAATGCTGTGTGACAATGATTGTCATGGATGACTCTGATGAGATGTGCACTTAAAAAGAAGTCCTCTTCCAAACAGGAGAAGCTTTCAGTTACACTTTAAGGTGTGCTTGTTACAGTCTAATTATACATTCAAGAACTGAGTAATATTAATCACCAACATGTACTTAGGATTCTCTTACTCTTACACCCCCAGAGAGCAAACATTGAATCAACGTGGAAACATGACTTTGAAACAACGTTGATCTGACATTGTTTTGCTCATCGAATTAACGTTGAACCAACGTCAGACGTGTCATTCTTTCAAAACTAACGGAAAATCAACTTGGAATCAATGTTGTTTCAACGTTAGGAAAGCAAACCAATTTTCGATTTTCATTTAGCTTTGAAGAATGCAGCGTCTGACGTTGGTTCAACGTTAATTCGATGAGCAAAATCAACGTTGTTTCGATGTCATGAGAGACGTCGTTTCCACGTTGATTCAATGTCAGTTTGCTGTCTGGGCCGTGTCCTAACTGCACGCGATGCCACGACACGCGATAGAAGGTATCTTTTCCATTTAATCAGAGTTTTTGTCCTAACGCGACGGCGACACGCAAAGTTTCTAATTTAGAAACGGTTCCTATTTCGGCGACGTCACGACTGACAGAATGAAGAAATTACACTGGTTCCCAGATAGCAAACTGACATCGAAACAACGTTGATCTGACATTGTTTTGCTCATCGAATTAACGTTGAACCAACGTCAGACGCGTCATTCTTTCAAAACTAACGGAAAATCAACTTGAAATCAACATTGTTTCAACGTTATGAAAGCAAACCAATTTTCGATGAGCAAAATCAACGTTGTTTCGATGTCATGAGTGACGTCGTTTCTACGTTGATTCAATGTCAGTTTGCTGTCTGGGTTATGAGTACACATTATTTTATTTTATTATTTTATTATTTTTTGGTTAAAAATAGGTCACTGTGCCACAAGCGATAATGAGCTAATTTACCTCAGATTTTGAAAGCATGTAATATAGCGTTCAAAATGAATTCTATGCAATCATACAACTGTACTTCAAAACAAAATTAGTCAATGAGTATATTTTGTTAATGTTTTGATTTTTAATAATTTTATTTCTTAATTTGATTATGTCCTTACTCATTTCCAATGCGAGTGCGGGCCAGCAGTGCGCTTTTTACGCTGTTCTGAACGGCTGTGATTTTTGATTGACGTGTGGCGTCTCGCGTCGCGTCTGGTGTGGACAGACACACTTGCTGTTGCTGGAATTTGATCGCGTCGCGTGTAGTTAGGACACGGTGTTACATTATATCTTACGCTAGGGGAAAACCTCTTTTCCACAAGATATTGAAGCCAAAAATTACCCTTAATTTTGAATGAATGTAGGCATAGGCAAGACGCCTCGCGTGCTTATTGGCTGTCCTGCGGCAACAGCCGTTCAACATGAGACCCTTGGTGACGTCAGATCTAATGGGGGCGCTTTGCACCCACTACGTCATCTCCTGCCAAAGTGGGCGTGGCCTGAGCCTCTGGATCTGGAGTGAAGAAGCTGCGCCGTCTGAGAAAAGCCTTCTGCGGGACGAGCCCTAGCATCTGAAGCCTCTGGCCTTCATCCCACCGCCTTCAGTCGCCATACCTTCTACACTTTTCGACGTTTATATCCTTTTACTCTGCCCAGTGTGCGTTCGCCGCTGCGACTCACACTCTCTCTATCTAAAGGAACAGCGTCTTTTTGAAATGGCCGCCATTTCATCTGCGTTTCCTGCCTGGGTAAGGAAATTTTTACTATAGTATAAATTTTTACTATATAGGCCAGAATTTTGAGATTGCAATAGACATGAAGGACTATAATGCGTTAAGAGCTCGCTCAAGTACTGCGGAGCTGAACCATTCAGTACTTTATAAGTAATCAGCAATATTTAAAAATGTCTACGATGTTTAATAGGCAGCCAATGCAGGGTTGACAGAACCGGGCTAATATGGTCACACTTCCTGGTTCTGGTAAGAACTCAAGCTGCTGCCTTTTGAACTAGCTGAAGTTTGTTTATTAAGCGTGCAGGGCAACCCCCCAGTAGAGCATTACAATAATCTAGACTTGATGTCATGAACGCATGAACTAATTGTTCCGTATTTGTCAATGAGAGCATATGGCGTAATTTAGATATATTTTTAAGATGGAACAATGCGCTTCTACAGATACTAGACACATGACTTTTAAACGAGAGATTGGTATCAAAGAGCACACCCAGGTTCTTAAACGACGACGAAGACTTAACAGAGCAGCCATCAAGTGTTAGACAGTATTCTAGGCTGTTACATGTGGACGTTTTTTGCGCAATAATAAGAATCTCTTTTTTTTTCCCAGAATTTAGTAGTCGGAAATTACTAGTCATCCAATTTTGTATATCAGCTATGCAGTCCGCTATTTTGTGAATTGGTAAGTTTCGTAAGGTTTTGAAGAAATATACTGCTGAGTATCATCAGCATAATGTTTCCTAATTCCATGTTTCCTAATGTTTCCATGTTTCCAGCACCTCCAAGTCCGAGGCCATGGTCCTCAGTCGGGAAAGGGTGGCTTGCCCACTTCAGGTTGGTGGAGAAATCCTTCCTCAAGTGGAGGAGTTTAAGTATCTTGGGGTTTTGTTCACGAGTGAGGGAAGGACGGAACGGGAGATTGACAGACGGATCGGTGCAGCTTCTGCAGCAATGCGGTCGATGTACCGGTCTGTTGTGGAGAAGAAGGAGCTGAGGCGTAAGGCAAAGCTCTCGATTTACCGGTCAATCTACGTTCCTACTCTCACCTATGGTCATGAGCTTTGGGTCATGACCGAAAGGACAAGATCCCGGATACAGGCGGCCGAAATGAGCTTTCTCCGCAGGGTGGCTGGGCGATCCCTTAGAGATAGGGTGAGAAGCTCGGTCACTCAGGAGGAGCTCAGAGTAGAGCCGCTGCTCCTCCACATCGAGAGGGGTCAGCTGAGGTGGCTCGGGCATCTGTTCCGGATGCCTCCTGGACGTCTCCCCGGGGAGGTGTTTAGGGCACGTCCCACTGGGCGGAGGCCCCGGGGAAGACCTAGGACACGCTGGAGAGACTATGTCTCCCGGCTGGCCTGGGAACGCCTCGGTGTCCCCCCAGAAGAGCTGTGTCTAGGGAGAGGGAAATCTGGGCATCTCTGCTTAGACTGCTGCCCCCGCGACCCGGCCCCGGATAAGCGGAAGAAGATGGATGGATGGCATGTTTCCTAATGATTTCCTAATGTACAGAGTGAACAGCAGCGGTCCTAGGACTGAGCCTTGTGGTACACCATACTGAACTTGTGATCGGTAAGACATCTCTTCATTTACTGCTACAAACTGATAACCGCCAGTTAAGTATGATTTAAACCATGCTAATGCAATTCCACTAATGCCAACATAGTTTTCTAGTCTATTTAAAAGAATGTTGTGGTCAAATGCAGCACTAAGATCAAGTAACACTAATAGAGAGATACAACCACGATCAGATGATAAGAGCAGATCATTTGTGAAACTGTCTAGAAATTATGCTCTTGCATGCTTCAGTGGAGTGCATAGGGGATTTACAAGCGGAGGCTAGCCACTTTCAGACATGCTTTCTGCACGTTTACTCCAGGACCAATAAAGCCTATGACGGAATACTTCAATGTCTAAAATCAAAGTCTAAAGAAACACGCGGTAGCCTAAACGTTTTAGATGTCCCCGATAGTTAATCAATTTAAAATAAATTCAAATTGCATCTTGAATGCATGATGCTAAAAATGAAAGGTTGATTCGAGCCCATTGCATTGGGTGATACCAACCCGATCTCACGACCAAGTCGTACGAATTCGACGAATGATTAAAAAGTGGCTAATTCGTAACAATTCATACGACCTCACTCGTACGAATTAGTACGATTTTGCTAAATCGTACATATTTTACGAATTGGCCAATTCGTATGAATTCGTACGAATGACCTACCCCTTACCCCGCCCCTAAACCTAACCGTCACGTGGGTTTAGACAAATCGTACAAATTAGTACGAATTAAACATTTTTTACTCATTCGTCGTATTCGTACGAATTGCGCGTCAGATAGTGTTGGTGATACCCAGACATTACATACATAACATTACATATAAAACCCTTAACGAGGTTTTATTTTAAAGAACACTTTATTGTCAAAAAGGCAAGGAGAAATGTCTAAAATCAAAATGACTACATAATACTCTCATGTTTAATTATTTTTTTTTTGTCTAGTTATGAATAGGGCTGGGTATTGATTCACATTTCGATTCGCAAGCTCTCCGTTCAATTCGATTTCGATTCTCGATTCGATTTTTGATTCTCGATTCCTGATTTGATTCTCGATTCGACTATAATGAAGATGTAATACAAATCCTATATTTATAATTTATAAAAAAGAACAGTGGACATAAGTTTAGTAGTGATAATTTACTAGTAATACAAGGAAATTAAGAGCCATAAACCTATATATAAAACACTTTTTATTTTAGGTACACTAATATTAGTGTACCTAATATTCACTAATATATTGTACTAATATAGCCCTTTATATGGAAAAAATCGATTCGTGGCCGTTGAGAATCGATTTTGCATCAAACACATTTTAAAAAACGATTAATCGAAAAATCGATTTTTTTGCCCAGCCCTAGTGATGAATAGTGATCAATTATTAACTTAATTCATAAATGTAATTAAAAATTTAATTAAAAACTAAATCAATAAAACGATCCCATGGAAATCCCTGAAGGTTCTATAGATGCTTGTCTTCTGAGCGTACAGATAATCTGCACATTATGCATGTTGCTAAAATAATGGCTGCATTGTGCACAGCTCATCTGAGCTCTCCAATGAACCCCCATCATGCACTGCGGCCGAGCAGCTCAAGGTCACAGGCGTTTCTGTCCTCACATCTTCACAGATTCAGACACTTTAACACTGATGTCAATGTTTCCTGCGCTCAGTGTCAAGTCATATCTCACATCCGCTAAGAGTTATGAAACAGGGAATCTTCGAACACATCTGTGACTCACATGTTCTCTTTGCTTGTGGATTGTGTGTATCCATACACTGTCTGAAGGATCACACTTTGGATATTGAAATATCTCTAAACTATCTTTTGTTTTGCTAGTGTTATTATTGTCAAGGACTGTATTTAAATTATTTTTGCTGTGTTTGTATTTAAGGATACCAAGGGCCAGATTTACTAACCGCTAACGCTAGCGCAAACCCTCTTTTGCCGTTAAATATTTGATGATCCTCTTGATGGAAATAACATCACGGCATTCATGTCCATCAAGAGGAGCATCAGTATTTGGTGAAGATCTTGTATTGTCAGTGCAAGAGTCCAGCACATCCTGAAGAGTTTAAGATCTGGACTCAGAGGAGCATCAGTTCATGTGTGGAAATGATTCTTCATCTTCAATATGTTCATGATGTGTTTCATACATGCTTAACCCTCTGGGGTTGTTCGTTTCAGAGTCACACTCGGGGTGTTCGGGTCCAAATGGACCCAAAGGCCAGGATTCATATTTAAAAAAAAAAAAAAACATGATTTTTTTTTTTTTACTCATTTTTTATAATATTTTTTTCTTTTCTTTTTTTGGTGTTTTGAGAAAATTTCAAAAAAAAAAAATATATAGTTAGTATTAATGCAGTAATTATGACAAAATTTCCCCCCATTGAACATAATAGAAAAATATTTTAAAAAATATATATTTTTTATTATTTTTTTTTAAAGCTGTATTTCATTTTAGAGTCAAGCCTAGGCCTAAAAAAAAAGCAATTTTTGAAATGTGATGGATGCCATCTGGTGGACAAACTGAGCATTTTAAAAATGCAAAACATGTATAATCTTAATTTTTTTGGTGTGTTTGTGTATAAAAGTGTGTTTGTGTGTGTGTGGATGTGTCTGTTTTGCACTCTTGATGTTTTATAGATCACAGTTTGGATGTAACACCCCTTCACTGTTGTGTGCTTTTTTTCAAGATCGTTGTTGATTTGTAGATTGTACGCACAAAAAAAAAACTCAGTATTTTCACACTTTTGCCAATTTCCCATTCATTTTCCAAGCGGGTCCATTTGGACCCGAACACCCCATGTGTGACTATTTTTTTTACAACCACGACTATTCACATCCTGTCCCCAATTTTTTTGGGGTGTTCAAATACCAAATACCAACAAAGTCACCAAATTTCGGACCATTCCGAGGAAGCTGTGATTTTAAAAAAAAAATTATTTAAATTCTTCGGGTCCATTTGGGCCGAACAACCCCAGAGGGTTAAGAAATGAAAAGCTACAAACTCCATCAATTAGTGTTAGAAGAACTGATGCCAAACATGGAAACATCATAATCACAGCAATAATGATCCAGTCAGAGACTCTCAAGCATTTGCCCATTTACATCCAAACTGTGACTTTTCTTGGCCAGTCAGAATGATGTTTTGTTGACAGACTGACAGTGAGACACCTTTATGAGTGTGTGTGAGCTGTAACACTGACTGGTGACGGCGTGTGACGGATCTTTTCCAGGTTCAGGTCGACCCCAGGCTACTCGGAGAGGAGATTCTTCATCATGAAAAACAAGTGCACCTAGTGGAGAGACAGATGTTCTGCGGCCACTGTGAACTTTAATAAACTGTGCTTTCAGAACTACTCAAGGACAAACACGCTCTGGCTGCTGCGAGAGGTGAGAGAAACGTCCACATGGAGAAATGAGTGCAGCTGTGAACCTTCAAATATTCATGTACGCTCCATATTCATTCGTGGTAGAATTTGCCCAGGTGCAGTGCAACATAAATTCATATGTGTGTAATGGTGTGTGACACTGTAGTGCATTCAATTCATTTCATATGCAATAATGCCACATATAAGCAAAAAGTGATGGCGTCTAAAATGCTTTTTTAGCATTTAATTCACTGACACAGCAGACATGAAATGAGACTGTGAAGCGTTACAAATGTCACCAGTAACCAATGCTTTAAGTCGGGTTCACACCAGCTACGATTTCGTGAAAAGATTCCTCTGATCCCAGGCCAGAATCTGTAGCGTTTGATCACTAGTTTGACATGTTCATTAAAAGCTGATTAATGATTGCGATCAGAGTTGACACATTCTGAGAAGTGCACTGAAAAAATAAAAATCGTATGATCAAAAGTTGACATCAGATGATTTTGCTTTGCTTTAACTCATCAAAATGAGTTACGCAATTTCCAAAGGTTTGTTTTCAAGTTTCTAATCATTTTAAAGTCAGTTTGATGCAAGTTAAGTTAGAATGACTTACACGACAACGCTCGCGGGTGAAAACGTAAAAATATTTTATCGGATGTGCCTTTCGTTTACACGGCGACGGCGTTTTTGAGGCTTAAAAACGCAAAAAAGTGAAACCACCCTCCAGAGTGGAAATCTTAAAAACGCTCCTCCCGTGTAAACGGTAAAAACGCAAAAGTCTGCTTGACTGTGAAGTCTGTACGCAGGCTCGTGGACTTGGTGTTGTTGTAGTATGCACTCCTAGCCGCCTGAAGTGCATACTACATTGAATTTTACACACTTTTGCGTCACCGTTTGCACGCGGATTTCCCACACAAAACGCTCGTCTAAGCGCAGAATAAAAAGTGATGATCCTTTCAGGATCGTTTCCGTGTAAACATCATGCTGTTTTGATCTTCAGGAAAACACATTGACATGCTTTTCCACAAATCCTGGATATACATATAAAAATAAGGCATGTTTTCATGTTAATTAATTTTTTTTAATGATTGTTTTTCATTGTGTGATTTTTGGTGAATTGTACATAATCCAAATACATTTACATTTACAATCATTCATTTAGCAGACGCTTTTATCCAAAGCGACTTAAAAATGAGAACAAAAGAAGCAGTTAAACTAACAGTAGGACAACAATACGCTATAATTATATATAATATATAACTATAATAGTGCTATAACCCCTCTCAGTTTAATTTTAGTGCCGGTTTTTTAAGTAAAGAGAAGAGAAAGTGTTAGTACTACTACTCAATCTGCCGAAGTGCTGCCGAAAAAGATGCGTCTTCAGCGGTTGAAAGTGGCTACTGACTCTGTTACAATTAAGGTCAATGTCACTATTCAAGTCAAATGGTGATGAGAAAGGCAGATTAAGTGGTTCAAAATAAAAACAAGGTTTATTGAATAGGAGCAAACAACACATATCAGACAACCAACAGAAACTCGCGAGGAACTCAAATACACAAGATAATGAACTCAATAATGAACAGCTCTGACCAATATATCGGGGAATATAGTGGGAAACTAGAACAAAGGAAACAGGACAGGGAAGAGAAACAGAGTTTGAGCCGAGATGCGTTTACATGCAGCCAATAACCCGTTCAAAACCGGGATATTAGCAATAACCCGGTCGCGAACGTCCATGTAAACACCAGCAAAAACCCGAAAAATGCTCATATCCCGGATTTTAAAAACCGGGATATTATACCTGGGGTACCCCTTTTCTAACCCGAATTTTTAGTCATGTAAACGCGTATCGGCATATCCCCATTGTGATTTGTGTTCTGCGCATGTTCTATTCGCAAGGAATCTTGGTCTTTTGAGTAAAGAAACTTCTCGGCGCATACAAAAATCCGCGTGCAGTATTCCGGAAGTAAACATAGCGAGACGCAGCACAGCATACTTTTGGAACCAACGAGCTCAGTAACGTTACCAGCATCTAAGCGCAAACAAAGGCGATCGCTATCTGCACTGAACTATTCATTATCCGCATACTGCTGTTGTTGTTGTCTTTGGATACAGGAAGAAGAATCGGAAATGACGCATTTTGCGTCTTAAGGTTGCCCGTACGTCTAGACGCTAACCGCGCGTCGCCGTTTACATCGGGATATTGCAATAGCATGTATACAGGAGAAACTCTCTCGGCTCACGCATGTAAACGGGTTATCCCTAATGTTTCAGAAACCCGAAAAGTGACCTTAACCCGACCATAACCCGAAAATTGGCTGCATGTAAACGTATATAATCACACCATCTGAACAATAAACTCCTCTGAGATGAGGTGAACATGTCTCTTAATGATGTGAAATCAATCCGGGTTTAGGAACATTTTGTGTGTAACATTAAAAACAACAACAATGGTTAAACAAAATGAAATCTGCAAATAATAATAAAATAAAATAGTCTATAGTAAGGTTATCTCTGTCAGGATTCAGGCTCGGAGACAGAGGTAAGTGATGAACTTAAACTTTATTTATTAATAAACAAGGTACGTATTCGGGGTTTTAGGTGCTCTTGAAGGAGGATACTGTACGTGGCAGGAATACATCCAGGTGAGTGAATCCTCTTCTTTGGAATTTACAGGAACGGTGATACAAGGCAGTGACTTTCCTTTTCTCACTTTAGGTCGTCGTGGAGCAGACGGGGTATGGACAGGATTCCAGGTGAGTAGATCCTTTTTCAATAGTAGATCGGATACTAACACAGTTCAATGATACTTGCTTTTCCTCTTTACAGAGCATCCATAACAGGGACGAGACTTATGGCAGAATCCAGGACACGGGGAACGAGAATCATGGAGCAGATCCTGGGAACATCAGAACAAGGACAGGGCGGTTAGTCTTTACAGGTAAGTATACTTTACATCTCGGTTTGGTGGATAGCAAGTGAAGGCTGGTTAGGGTCTTTTCCTGTTGGAGGCTTGACAATGAGTGAACGTGAACTGGGTGCTTTTGCTGGCTGTGAAGGGCGTGCTGATCTGGAACAGGTGCAGGTGATTAGAAGTCTGGGGAAAGTGATCGTTGCGTGGTGACCAGGGAGGACTCTGATTGGCTCCTGACAATCTCATAGTCACGATTTAGCATTTGACGTGACTGTCATCTACAAGACTGCAAAACACATATAATATTGTCCTCAATTATCTTTTCTATCATGGACTGGAGAGTATTTATGGCCCGTGTCACCAGTGTGTGTGTGTGTGTGGACAGACCCAGAGGGAGAGAATAGACGTTTTGTCTGGATATCTTAGCAGAGCTCCTTCACTGAAAAAAAAACGAGCTTTAAATCAATTTTCACTCAAGCATATTACAAAGAACCTGTAACACCTCAAATATAACGTGAGAAAACTCCAATAACCGTTTGTTTTATTTACAGCCAACATGACATCACGACTTTTGCGTAAACATACACGCAGTGTTGTGCAAGTTACTTCCAAACTGTAATACATTAGGTATTACTTGTTACTGTTATTTAAAAGTAATTCATTACCTTACAATATTACCGTCTCAGAATTGTAATGCGTTACATTACTCATGTATTACTTTTGAGTTACTTTCACCAAAATAACTAAGTAGAACTTAACTTAACGATATGCAATAAGAAACCGAAATCGCGATTCGCCACACGACTCAGATTCACGAACCTACAGAATCGCGACACACCTCTTCCAACTCCAGCGTTATTCTCCTTACCGTCCAGATCCAATGCTGCCTTATCTTTAAATTAGGCTATTAGTATTATTTGAAGTTAACATTATAAAATACGTAGACCTACACCACAAAACTAGTTGAGGATAAATTATTTAAAATTGGGGAAGTCCAGCATTATGGACATGACATTTGCAGTCAAAACTTGAAATAAAAATTCTCAGAAAATACATGTATTGAAACGTATATAGGCTACTTCCTTAAAGGACTCCAGACATTAGACAAATATCAGTCTTTGTTTTATTTTTAATATTAGGGAAAAGACACACATTCATGCGTGACAAAAAAAATAGGAGGCAAAATATATTTTTTGTAATTCTGTTAATTACACTGCGCAAATCGGATGAGGAAGGGTTGGCTCTCCAGTCTCCATAGAACTTAAAATATTCATTTTATTGTAGTTTTCGTGTTCGCATTTATGAGGAAAAACAATGTTACAGACGTGACCGCTCTGAACTGGCACTAAAAGACTGCTTTAAAACTTTCACATAGTCTGTTGCCTTTAAGAAGTAAAAGCAGACAATACACTGTAATACAACTGTAATACAAGCCTCACTGAACATGTAACAAGTAAAATATTACTGAAAATTGATTAGTAATGCCTTACACTACTGCGTTACAGCAAAAAGTAATATGTTATTGTAATGTATTACTTTTGTAATGCGTTACTCCCAACACTGCATACACGCCACTTTCGAGTCAAGTGGCGTGTTCTCACTACACATTTTGAGCTATCCGCGTGTATCCGCGTGTATGCGTGTATGTCTACGCCATTAACGTCCGCGTCATTCCGCGTGTCTGTACACGCCGTCAAATGTCCAGTCATAAATGCCATTAACCCCAGTGACGGTTAAGTTTAGGGATGGGGTTGAGGTAAGTCATATATTTATATAACATTAAGTCAACGGCGTTCATAAACACGCGGAAAATGCGTCTTGATAGCACGCCAAAAATGCAAATACGAATTGGCGTGTCATACACACGCTACTTCATGAGATCAGTCTGTTACAGCAGAATAAAGCCAGCGTTTCAATTGGGGAGAACTCTGAATTCAGACAATTTTAAGATGGTTCATACTGTAGTTGTTACGTAGTTGCTACAGAACGCTATTATACGAACAACCGGCACATCCGGGAACTTAACTGTCAATTTTGTCCCCGCCCCCTTTTGGGGGAAAACAAACTAGACTCCCCATAGACTTCAATACAAAATAACGTCAAAAACCAACGTCCGTACACAGCCGACAGGCGTAAATAACTTAAGAAATCATTTATATAAAACATGTCAAGTAATTATATGTCCACCCTGCCTGCCATAGTGCATGAAAAATACATACACAAACTTAATTTGGCCAATTTAAAAACATGTCCCTTTATTCTCCCAGCGTCAAATTGGGGTAACAACCCCACCCAGTGGCCAGAGGTGTCTTACCCGGACATTTACTTTTACCTCGTCGAGTCACGAGGTAAGCGAGTGAATGATTTTATTTCGCTTTTTAAAGTAAAAAACCTTAATGTACATCTCATGAATTAATGATTATGATAACAGGTAACCTGGGCTAGTTGATAACGGGCATAAAAAATGTATCTTTCACGGTCTATGGCAGGCAGGCTGGACATATAATTACTTGACATGGTGTATATAAGTGATTTCTTAAGTTATTTACGCCTGTCGGCTGTGTACGGACGTTGGTTTTTGCCGTTATTTTGTATTGAAGTCTATGGCGAGTCGTTTCTTTCCCCCAAAAGTGGGCGTGAACATTCTATGATGACGCAGCGCCGGTTGTGCGTATAGAGATTTTGCATTTTAATATTAGGAGCTGGCGGGAGGACAGGAGGCAAAACTGCAGTCCTCAACAAACCTTCAATCATTCGTCGTGTGTGGGTGAGTGAGGGGGAGAGAGAGTGAATGTGCCGACAGGTGTGTTATTATTTGTCATTTATGTCTCTGTGTGTGTGATTAAGGGATTTGTAAAGCATCTTCACATCATTATGAGACTGAGATGGCATCAAAGAACACAGTTCCCATGTCATTCCCAGACGTTTGGTTACGAAGATGAAGGAACATCATCTCATTAATAACAGCCTTGTTGCCATGACAGCAAGTGTGTGATGGTTTTTGTCATGTATTTTCCACTCGGAGAGCGAGAGAACTGGGTTTGGAGAGTCAAGTGCACGGCGTTGGACGGGATTGCAGTGTGTGAGAGGCAGATGGGCTGAGACATACACAGCTAATCACGTCTGAGCACATATTGTATCTGCTCGGGTAATCGTCGGCAGTTTAGACCATCCTGATTCGGGCTTTCTTTGTTTGGCGAGGAAACGCTCACAAGCCAGGCGCAGACAAAAGAAGTCCATCTACGATATTCAAGGCAACGATGAACAAAAGAGACAATGCGTTAGTCGGATTGAATGCGAGGAATATGGCCTTGCTGTGAGGTAAACGTGTTCTCACGAGTTCTCATTTTGCTCATTGGCTTTGGCACGTTCCCTTCGAGCACTCGAGTCTTTTATAATGAGATGGGACGTATAAAAGCATCTCGAGACTTCACAGTCCTCACGTATTGATCATGCTCTTCCAGCTCATCAACTTCAGGGACGAGCCCTTCCAGAGCTAAAACTATCCCACTTTACAGATGCACCACCAAAACTATGGAGCCAATACACTTAAAGGAGTAGTTCCAGGGGCGATTCTAGGATTTTCCTTTTAGGGGGGCTTAGCCCCCAATGTAGGGTATGATTAAAAAAAAAAAATAAAAAAAACAAGGTAAAAGTTTAATTTAGGGTCTAATGCTCACTTTCATTACCATGCAATGCAGGGTTTTATAATCACTGTAGTCCTGGATTTGAGTTGTGGTAGTTCGGGTTCGGGGTTTCCCCGGGAAAATTTTGGATTCTCTGAACTATTATGTCCATTTTAAGATGTTTTGAAGGCATTTTTTATTTATTATTATTATTTTTTTTTTATAAAACCATGTCAGTGGGCAGCTGATTATTTTTCTCTCCTCATCAGCCTCACACTCTTTTTCTCTTTGTTTTTCTCTTGCCCTGTCTCTTGCCCTCCTAAAGTTGAGCTTTGACTGATAATTAGGCTTTTCATTTTTGTAAAAAAAAAAAAAAGCACACATGGGATAAAACGCTTTCTGGTTCTGATTCTGATACCTATACAGGGCTGTGGGCAGGGCTTTATAACCAAAGAGGTCCTACATTTGAGGTGGAAGTTAATTTTTTTTAATCTCTGATATGTGCATTTCAAGACGTTTGAAGACCAAAAAAAAAAAGAAATAACTTTAAAACTATGTCAGTATTTGTCAATACCTGCTCTATCCTCATCTCGCTTGTCTCCTCATCGTGCCCTTTCTCTCCCCATCCTAAAGCTGAGCTTTTTTTATTTACTAGGCTACAATTTGTATTATATTTACATTTGTATTATATTTTCAATATGTAGCTACACAATCATTATTAATCATGTACCTTACATGATGAAAACGGATTTGTTAACGTTTCTTGTCTCACAATGACATTAAACGAATTACATTAGGCTGACGTGCCTAATTTCAGTTCAAAAGGGCGAAATTAGATGAAACTAGTTTTCCTGATAATTTTTTGTTTATTATTCGTTTAACATTTATGACCTCAAAAAACTGTCAAATATATAACGTTATAAGTTTAGCTACTTACATCTCGCACTTATGCCTATATCTCGCACTTGCCCGTGCACTGAAGTCGAGTCGTGCTGCTAAAATTCGCGCTCAGCTTCTGTGAATGTACTGTAAAGCCCGCCTACTTTGATTTGATTGGTCATCTCAAATATTCTGACATTGACGAGCAGTGACAGACCAATTGGCTCGGATGAACACAGTTCAACACACGCACAATTTCCTCTCTTTTTGACGTGCTCTCTGCTCGGCGCCACTGATTTAAGATGTAGAACGCGCTGAATCTGATTAAAACAAGACTGGAGCTAACACGAATTTGTGTAGCATATTAATCACAAATTTTTAGGGGGGCTGGGCATAAATTGCCCCCCTAAAAGCCCCCCTAAAAAGGGCCTAGTGACGCCCCTGAGTAGTTCACTTTAAAAAAAAAACTTTTGCTGATAATTTACTCACCCTCATGTCATCCAAGATGTCCATGTCCATTCAGTCGAAAAGAAATTAATGTTTTTGATGAAAACATTCCAGGATTTTTCTCCATATAATGGACTTCAATGGGAACCAAACGGTTCAAGATCCAAAAGAGAGTTTCAGTGCAAACTGTTCAAAGGGCTTTAAACGATTCCAGACGATGAATAAGAGTCTTATTATGCGAAACGATCGCTCTTTTTTTTTTAAATAACGTTTTATAAGATCAAATGCTCGCCTTGCTCTGTTCTGTGATGCGCGTTCGTGACTCTCCTGTTCGAACTCGTTCATCAAAATGAGTCAATTTGTTCGTTTCGTTCGTTGAATTAACCAAATGACTCGGAAAAAGATTTGTAAATTTTGATGAACGATTGCAGGATGGAATGATCATATTTTGTCCTGAACACACAGGTAGACGTCTACATGGATGTTCAGTCCCTGTCCTGTAAGTTTGTGTCTTGTTCTGGTGCCACAGGCTATTTTTCCATTTTTCACACAGACACACACACATTACTTCAGACCTGACAACTTGTTGCATTTGCTGCAGTAGGCAAAATGAAGATGTCTTCCCTCGCTGCCAATTACAATTGAAAAACATTGAGAATATTTAACCCTGTGCTTGCAAACTATATATAATTAGGGCTGTCAAAACGATTAATCGCGATTAATCGCATCCAAAATAAAAGTTTGTGTTTACATAATATATGTGGGGGCATTATTTTAGATATATAAATACACACACATGCTTGTATATATTTAAGAAATATTTTCATGTATATTCTGTATATGGATTTATATATAATTTATATTATATATAAATATAAATATTTTATATATAAATAATTTTTTTTTTTTTCTTAAATATACATGCATGTGTATTTTTATATATATATTAGGGCTGTGCAAAAGTTAATTACGATTAATCGCATCCAAAATAAAAGTCTGTGTTTACATAATATATTTGTGTGTGCTGTACATAATTAATTTGTATATATAAATACACACACATGCATGTATATATTTAAGAAAATGTGTTATTCATATATAAAATATTTATATTTATATAATATAGATTATGTATTTATATACATATACAGAGTTTAAGCGCAAATAATTCTTAAATATATACATGCATTCATAGGTATTTATATATACAATATAATACAGCACACACAAATATATTATGTAAACACAGACTTTTATTTTGGATGCGATTAATCGCAATTAACTTTTGCACAGCCCTAATATATATATAAAATAATTATACACAGTGCCCCCACATATATTATGTAAACACAAACTTTTATTTTGGATGCGATTAATCGCGATTAATTGTTTTGACAGCCCTAATATATATATATATTTTTACATTTGAGGAAATGTTTATATTTTTATGAGAGTCCTGGACTATCGTCCCTCCTATCAGCAATTGTCCCGCATTTTTGATTTGATGACCTTCAAGATCTAGTAGATGTTCACAGTCACAAGTTCAGACAAATAAAAAGGTGCCATCTCATTTAAAACCTTAAAAACAAAGAGTAACATCTTAACTCTATTTTAAAACGCAGAGGCAACCAATGCAGAGAGAGCAAGACGGGGGTAATATGTGCCAGTGAGAGCAGTCCCAAAGGAGTGCAGACCTCTAGTAGATATTACAGCACAAAAACTTCTTAATGACTAGCCACTCACAATCCAATTCTGCCAGGCACAATCTGATGATCAAATAAACGGTGTGTTATAACCAGACATATTTTAAGATGTGCCATCTAGTCAAATGCACTCTCAGCATTTTAAGCAGCCGATCGATTCATGAGTCTGCACTGCAGTGATGGAGAAACGCAGCACAGTTCCAGTAAAGCATGGCGGATCACGGTCGTCTGCTGCGACACCTGTTGCTCTGGAAGCTGGTTTCCACCCCAAAAAAGGTCATTTATTATCTCACATTGCAGACTTTATAACTCACAATTGAGAGTTTATGGGTCCGCCCGATCATAAACAGAGTGTGGCGCCAAGCGCGACGCGAGTGTTTTTAGCTAGTTTGCTAGCCATTTGCTAGCCAAAAGTGGATTCAGACACCTCCTAAGTGCACTTTCACCGTGTGCTATAGACAACGCGCTTAGGGGGAGAGCGGGGCACAACGTAACAAGTCAAGTCAAGTCACATTTATTTATAGGTATAGCGCTTTTCACAATGCAGATTGTATCAAAGCAGCTTCACAGTGATAACATGAAAGTAGTACAACACAGATCGATAATATTGTTAAATATTAAATATTAAATATTAAATAACCCCAACTAAGCAAGCCAAAACCAAGGCGACAGTGGCAAGGAACCAAAACTCCAACTCCAAAACTCCTAACACTTTTTGATTTTGTCAGTTGGTGTAAATCTGCTTAGGGTTTAGAGAATTTGTTTCCCCCCACATTAATTTACCACATGTCTAGTACAATTATGTGGTTTTGTTTTATTAATACAGTGTATACTTCTTTCTTGATTTACTCTGAAAGAATGGAAGTGAAATGTGACAACATGCCCCATATGTGGGTATGTGAGGGGCACACTGTAACATCACCATATAACAGTTTAAAATGTAATCTGATCTAATCAAAAAATTTACGAGTCAAACCAAAATATTTTCTTAATAAAATACAATTATTAACTTTTTCATGTAAAATAATGGCATTTTTTAATAATTAAAAATACTCTTTTTTTTTTTGGAGTTTGACAACAAACATACCGGACAACACAGCATAGTTCAAAACAAGTAATAATTTCTGAACATTGACTCTCAGTCTTTATTTTCTCAGTCATGTTTCTCTTGTTTTCTCAATAGAATTCATAAAAGTATAGAATATAATAGCATATTTCTAATAGGGGCACATTGTAACGCAGTGTGACAACATGCCCCAACTGCACGACTGGGGTTTAAACCCTGCTAGTGTCTTCTGCTCGTTAGCAAAGCATTAAAGAACGATATCAACTGTTAAACAACAGATTGGAGATAATATCAGATTTGTCTAATTTTAAATAAACACAAAAAAATATAGATGAAAAATTAACTTAAGTAAGAAATGTACTTTTGCTAAATAAATGTTCAGTGATATCTTACAAAGATTTTTGAATTTTTGGCACAGTTTTTTCTCTATAATGTGTTCAAATGGCAACTAGTAAATACACCAAGTTTCGTCATACTAGCATGTGTGGAAGTATTTAACCCTCTGGGGTTCTTCGTTTAACAGTCACATTCGGGACCTTCGGGTCAAAATTGACCCAAAGGGCGGGATTCATATTTAAAAAAGAAAATCATAATTTATTTTTTTTACTTGTTTTTTATAATATTTATTCTTTTCTTTTTTGGTGTTTTGTGAAAAATTTCAAAAACAAAAAAATGTATAATTAGTATTAATGCAATAATTATGAGCAAATTTTCCCCCATTGAATATAATAGAAAAAAAAATATTTACATTTTTTTATTTAATTTTTTTTTTTTAAATTTAATTTTATCTGAATTTTTTGGTGTGTTTGTGTATAAAGGTGTGTTTGTGTGTGTGTGGATGTGTCTGTTTTGCTCTCTTGATGTTTTATAGATTCACCCCTTCACTGTTGTGTGCTTTTTTTCAAGATCGTTGCTGATTTGTAGATTGTACGCCCCCCAAAAAAATCAGTATTTTCACATTTTTGCCAATTTCCCATTCATTTCCTATGCGGGTCATTTTTGACCCGAAGGTCCTGAGTGTGACTATTTTTTTTTACGACCACTTAGACGTTTCAAATCAATTTTCTGTCCCCAATTTTTTTGGGTGTTCAAATACCAAGTACCAATAAAGTCACCAAGTTTCGGACCATTCCGATGAAGCTGCGATTTTTAACATTTTTTTTATTGAAACGCTTCGGCTCATTATTGACCCGAAAAACCCCAGAGGGTTAAAACAAGTGTGTTACAACTAGCCCCGCGTTACCCCTTAGATCGTTAAAATAGGGCCCTATATCTCACAATTCAGGTTTTTGAGTTGATCTCAGAATTCTAAGAAATAACATCAAGATATAAACTCTCGCATGCTAATTTTCTTGCAACTGCAATTTTATATTTCACAATTTCGAGATCATAACTTGCAAATCTGACTTTTTGTGTGAGATACAAATTCACAACACTGGGGGGAAAAAAGTTGCAAATACCATTTTATTCTGTGGCAGAAACAAGCCTCCGTGTATGGTGGAATTCATGATAAGATTGCTCCTGCTCGCATAGAAAAATATATGATCAGAAGGCTTCATAAAGAGCGACGGTGAGCCATAACTCATAACAAGTAATCCCTTTGCACTCTCACAAAGATTTTAACATTGAGTTCTGCAGCTCTGTGATCACAAGAACAAATGAACGAAGGGACTGTGAGTAGGATCGTCCATAAAACAGGATGTGCGTCCAGAGAGGCCCGAACAGCAGGGATCTGTGAGTCACCGTTAGATCGGTGAAGCTGTTACCCACTCATACTGTAGAGTATACGAATGAGACGTCTCTGGCTGTGCCTGTCGGGTTTGTGAGGGGGCGGGATTTTTTTGTTTAGTGTTGGAGAACTTTCTGGAGAGCTTCTAATTTTATTTATACCTGTGGTTTTATTATGCCTCTTTCTTTTGGTCACGCCAGTCCAAGCAAACTTTGAAGGGTCCTAGGTGGCGTTCAATAAATCAGGCCACTTTCAAATGTGAGGCATTGCAGTGCAAAATCCTGCTTCTTACTGACTAACCACCTGCTGCTATCAGTTATAACCAGGCATAATCTGATGATCAAATGATGGAAAGGAGTACTATAAACAGATATTTATCCAGACGTGCAATGAAGTCAAGTGCACTTACAGCCTTTCAAACTGCATATCGAGGCGTCTGGATCAGAGCATTGCAGATAGTGTGCTAGATCATGGTGTTGTGCTGCTTTCTCCAACATCTAGCACTCCAGTGTTGTGAGGAATCGGGTCCTCCCTCCAGATTAGGATCCCAAGCGAATCCCAATGGCTAACTACAGCCCCTGCATAATCACCGATCATGATAAATGTCACATCATGAACTAAGTTATAATGACCATTAAAGGAGAACTCCGGCGAACAATGAACCTTTGGTCTAATAAAACATTGGTGCCTCGTCAATCGTTCTCTGAGGTTTGTTTTCATGATAATCGAATGTAAAGAGTTTTATCTCTCAAAACTGTTTAGCGTATAATGCTAGTACTGGGGGCATTGACCAACTAAAATGAAATCGCTAGTTTAAACCACTAACAAGGCTCAAAATAGCCCCGCGCTAACACAGTAAGATAACAAGGCTCCATACATGCAAAACGAAGCATTGACAACTTTTGTAAGTGTACAGACCGTTTAATAAGAACATAAGTTATAAAGACCGTTTACTTCGTGTATACATTCAGAAGCCATCTTAGGAAATAGTCTCGATAAGTCGATCCCAGAACGTCGTGCTGAGTGAGCTGAACTGTATGAAGTTCAACGAACTTCTGAACTGTATGAATGGCGTTCGGGGATCGACTTATCGAGACTATTTCCTAAGATGGCTTGTGTATGTCTACACGAAGTAAACGGAAGTAAACGGTCTTTATAACTTATGTTCTTATTAAACGGTCTGTACACTTACAAAAGTTCTCAATGCTTCGTTTTGCATGTATGGAGCCTTGTTATGTTACTGCGTTTGCGCGGGGCTATTTTGAGCCTTGTTAGTGGTTTAAACTAGCGATTTCATTTTAGTTGGTCAATGCCCCCAGTACTAGCATTATACGCTAAACAGTTTTGAGAGATAAAACTCTTTACATTCGATTATCATGAAAACAAACCTCAGAGAACGATTGACGAGGCACCAATGTTTTATTAGACCAAAGGTTCATTGTTCGCCGGAGTTCTCCTTTAATGTTTATTTTAGTTATTATTAACAGTTTATGAAATAAAATCAAATAAGTAATTAAATATATATTTTAAATGAATGGTTAACACTTTATTTCGATAGTCCACTTTAGGCATCCTACTAACTAAGTAACTTTGCAACTACATGTCAACAACAGTCATTACAGGATTGACTGCCTGCTTAATATTTGCCAACACTTTATTTTGATGCTCCTCCAATAGATATTCTACTGACTATAAGTAACTTGGCAACTACAAGTCAACTTATTCTACACCTAACCATAACCTAACAGTCGACTGACAGTCTACTACTAATACTCTAATGAGAGTTAGTTGACATGTAGTTGAAAAGTTACTTATTGTTAGAAGAATGTCTAAAGTGGACTATCAAAATAAAGTGGAACAAATAAGGCAATTTGTGTCACAGTGTCTGGTTTGTGTTCCCTAAGTTTTCACTTGAGGTCTTTTTCTCTGATCGTCACCCTTATCATGAACTGCATTTCCCATAACCCTTTGCCTGAACTCGTCACTGATCACTGCACACAGCTGTTCCCACTCACATTGTTTGCACCTGTCTATTTATATCATGTCTGTTTCTGTGTTAGTTGTCGAGTCCTTGTTTTATCTCACCTGCACGTCGGTGTTCTTGTCTGTGTTTTGTCTCTGTCTGTGTCTTATCTGTATCTGTGTCTGTGTCTTGTCTGTGTCTTATCTGTGTGTTGCCTGTGCCTGTTTCCTGTCTATGTCTATGTCTGTGTCTGTGCCGTGTCTTGTCTGTGTCTCGCCTGTGTCTTGTCTGTGTCGTGTCTTGTCTGTGTCTTATCTGTGTCTTGTCTGTGCCTGTTTCTTGTCTATGTCTGTGTCTTGTCTGTGTCTGTGTCTGTGTCTTGTCTTTGTCTGTGTCTGTGTCTTGTCTGTGTCTGTGTCTTGTCTTTGTCTGTGTCTGTGTCTTGTCTGTGTCTGTGTCTTGTCTTTGTCTGTGTCTGTGTCTTGTCTTTGTCTGTGTCTGTGTCTTGTCTTTGTCTGTGTCTGTGTCTTGTCTTTGTCTCTGTGTTGTCTTGTCTGTGTCTGTGTCTTGTCTTTGTCTTTGTGTTGTCTTGTCTGTGTCTTGTCTGTGTCGTGTCTTATCTGTGTCTTGCCTGTGCCTGTTTCTTGTTTATGTTTGTGTCTTGTCTGTGTTTTGTCTGTGTCTTGTCTGTGTTTTGTCTGTGTCTTGTCTGTGTTTTGTCTGTGTCTTGTCTGTGTTTTGTCTGTGTCTTGTCTGTGTCTTGTCTGTGTTTTGTCTGTGTCTTGTCTGTGTTTTGTCTGTGTCTTGTCTGTGTCTTGTCTGTGTTTTGTCTGTGTCTTGTTTGTCTTGTCTGTGTTGTGTCTGTCTGTCTTGTCTGTGTCTTGCCTGTGTCTTGTGTCTGTGTCTTATCTGTGTCTTGTCTTGCCTGTGCCTGTTTCTTGTCTATGTCTGTGTCTGTGTCTTGTCTGTGTCTTGTCTGTGTTTTGTCTGTGTCTTGTCTGTCTTGTCTGTGTCTTGTCTTTGTCTGTGTCTGTGTCTTGTCTCTGTGTTGTCTTGTCTGTGTTTTGTCTGTGTCTTATCTGTGTCTTGTTTGTCTTGTCTGTGTCTTGTCTGTGTCTGTCTTGCCTGTGTCTCGCCTGTGTCTTGTCTGTGTCTTGTCTGTGTCTTGTCTTTGTCTGTGTCTGTGTCTTGTCTCTGTGTTGTCTTGTCTGTGTTTTGTCTGTGTCTTTGTCTGTCTTATCTGTGTCTTATCTGTGTCTTGTCTTATCTGTGTCTTGTCTGTGTCTGTGTGTTGTATGTGTCTGTGTCTTGTCTCTGTCTGTGTCTTGTCTGTGTCTCGCCTGTGTCTTGTCTGTGTCTTGTCTGTCTGTGTGTTGTCTATGTCTGTGTCTTGCCTGTGTCTCTGTCTTGTCTGTGTCTTGTCTCTGTCTGTGTCTGTGTCTTGTCTCTGTCTGTGTCTGTGTCTTGTCTGTGTCTTGTCTGTGTCTTGTCTGTGTCTTGTCTCTGTCTGTGTCTGTGTCTTGTTTTTGGATGGTGGATTGACCCTTTGCCTGGCTGATGATGTTTATGGATTACCCAAAAATAAAATGATCTTACCTTTTGTGTGCATTCCATTGCAATTTTTAAACCAATTTCTAGGCAATTGTTACGGCACTCGCCTTAAATATGGGAATTTAGCCATCCAAATGGTTGCATTTGTTATGTTTGGCAGTCAGTCTAACCCTTCAGAGTTCATCTAGCACCTTCTAGTCACACTAAATGCAGTCAGCGCTCCAGCTTCCAAGGTGGATGACTGTGTAGCCAATCGGTTCCTGCTGATGGGGTCTTACAATCACACCCCTTGAAAGGTAACGGATATGCTTTGTAAATAGCAGGATCTGGCAGGATCTGTTATCCAGTACATTAAATAACCTTTAGTTTTAACAAAAGTTGATTCGTGAGTTCAGGCACAAGGTGTAGCCATTAAACTAGGAGATTTCAATGGTTTGTCTGCGTCTGGTTGCTGTAGGGTCAATGTGGGGGATTTGTGTTCTATAATGGTGGCCCAATGGGGTTTGTCTCTGAAGACGTCATTATATTGGCCAATCTGTCAAGAAGGACAGCTCTGCTGCAAAGCTAGTAACTGGAATGGACGGCTGTCCACTTGTTTCAGGGGATAATGGCCGAATTATGCATGGCAGATTCCCTGACAATATTCCACACCTGCAGTATTGCATTTATATATCCAGAAAAGTCCTACAGTTGCCGCACCCAGGGAAAATCTACAAGCTTTGTTGGACTGTGGTACTAAGGATATTGGGCTTCAGTTAAGTGATCTTGCACAATCTTTGGATTTATCGGTCTGTCCATTCCCTCGCTGAAGACAGACCCTGTTAGATGTCAGTTTGTGTTTGGACTTTCTATATTCATTTGTTCTTAGTTTCATGGACTCCTTAATCATTGTCTCATTGGTCATGTCAGCTCTGTCTTGTTTCTTTGATTAGTTCCCTGTGTATTTAAGCCCTGTGTTTTGTCCTGTTCAGTTCTGTTGTCATTGATGTTGACCTGGTTGTTTCTGTCCGATGTCAGAGATTTCCTAGTAAGTATCTCGAGTATTTCTGTAAGCTTGCGTTTATGATTAATGAAGACTGCTGAATATAGATCCTGTTTTCTCGTTGCTGCAAGCAGACCCGTAACAGGCCACCGAATACAGGTGTTTCATGCAGTGGGTAAAGATCGATGTGGTTCTCCCTTGATGACTCCAACATGTCTCAAGCAGTGTTCCAGGTGATCAACTGCTGTGAAGAATGGGACCTGATCTGGCGAGGATAGCACTGGTACACACTTTAACATTTACATTCCCTTTGCCTCCACTTCTATAGTGCACAGACATTACAGTCATTTACACATTTTTCCCCGAGCATAATATATACTCTGACATTCATTCATTTATTAAGTTTGGTGTAAACGCTGAGTTACATTATTGGATGTTGTTATATTGTATGTCATACCTGTTACATGTTGAGTGTTGTCAGATTACGTGAATGTATGCTAGTTTATTTATAGGCTACATGAATGCATTTACCATACTCATCTGTTATTGGTTGGCTCCTATAGGGGAGGATGCTGAGAATTATACTGCGTTCACGTGCAATGGAAAGTAGGATATTTTCCACTTGTGAACTGGTATATACCAGTGTGTTGCGTTCAAGTGCTTTTGTTGTCGTAATGTGGTAAAAAGATGGAGATCCAGACCTGTTATTTAGCTAAAACTATTTTAGATTGCTTAAGTCATCTGCAACAGCAAGAAAATGATTTATCAAAACTCAAAAGGTAAATAATATGCTGTATATTTTCTAGATCATGAATAGTATATATTTTTTTACTATTCACTACTCTCGCGGTGCTCTCCGCCATTTTGAAATGGTCAAAGGTTATTTTCATCTCGGCAACTCGTCCATCAAAATATTCTACGAGTTGCCCAGTGGTAAATACCACATGAGGGGGTGTTCGTGTGCATTTTCCACGTCGGCTTTTGGTATTTACCATAATTACCATAGCACATGAACGCAGATTTACTCTCTGTAGTGCGTGAGGTGTACAGTAGTGCCACGAGCGAATCAACACCGGTAGAGTATATTGTGGTTATCCTGTGTATATTTTTGGATTTTTTTTTGTTACTCTATTATTTTTCCACTTCAGCACTTGTAAATACTTTACACAACATTGTGGTTGTTTCAAGCTATTTTACTGTAAATAAACGCCACCATTTCACCATAGTGCATCTGTGAGTTGGACCAAAAAATTTTTGCATAACATCTCATCTACGACAGTTCTACGTCCATAAAGGTGAGCAGTCAAACCCACTTTTCCACAACGTCCTTCTATTCATAAACAAAACATCTTTATCCGATGGTCTGCTGAAACAATTCAGAAAATACATAGAGGATAGAAATATTTTCAACCGAACCGATCATTTCTGAGAACACTAGAGTGTGGGAAAAGGGTTTCCTCTGCTGGGTTGAGGTTTCTTCAATCTACAGCAGCTAATGCTAGCTTGTTAGCTCTGTTGCCGTTTCAAACATCTGCTTAACGAAACTCTACAGAGGATAATTGGTTTGTAGAATGAATGGATTGATGGATGGATTAGGTGGGTGTTGGATGACATGCCAATCACCATAATGCTATTGGATGAACAAATAGAACTATGGGATATACTAGTAGAAGAGTAAAAGTCCCATTCGTTTTCTCTAAATGGGGAATTGATTTGGAATGATAACTTATGCACCTTTAAACATATACCTAGTGTGGTCTCCTTGAGGAACATTTGGTAACACTTTATTTCGATAGTCCACTTTAGACATTCAACTAACTATAAGTAACTTTGCCGCTACATGTCAACTAACTATCATTAGAGTATTAGTAGACTGTCTGCTTAATATCTGCTAACACTTTATTTTGTTGGTCCCCCAACAGACATTCAACTGATTAGAAGTAACTTAGCAACTACAAGTCAACTTATTCTCCTAACCTGAACCTTAACACCTAACCCTAACCTAAAAGACTATTGACAGTCTACTACAGCCTACTAATACTCTAATGACACTTAGTTGACATGTAGTTGAAAAGTTACCTATAGTTAGTAGAATTGTCTAAAGTGACTATCAAAATAAAGTGTAACCGAACATTTTTATTCATTCATTTGTTTAGGACAATTGGAAAGAATTTTCCAAACTCGTTGAATCATTTAAATCGACAGCATGAGATACTTCCAGAGGTCATAGATCCACTTCTTAATATCCTTAATTCATTTTTGTCATTACGATAGGTGTCAAAACCTTTTAAGCTGGCTATGATTAAACCATCTGATCATAAAAAATTAGTAATTTACAGGCCGATCTCAAAACTACATTTTCTGTCAAAGATACTGAAAAAAGCAGTATCCTCACAAGTATGTTCAAGTATCTTCAAGGATTTCCAGTCAGGATTTAGACCACATCATAGTGCCGAGACCACTCTCATTAGAGTCACAAAAATGATCTGCTCTTATCCGATCGTGGTTGTATCTCTCTATTAGTGTTACTTGATCTTAGTGCATTTGACCACAACATTCTTTTAAATAGACTTAAATCATGTTGGCATTAGTGGAATTGCATTAGCATGGTTTAAATCATACTTATCTGACCGTTATCGCTTTGTAGCAGTAAATGAAGAGATGTCTTACCGATCACAAGTTCAGTATGGCGTACCGCAAGGCTCAGTCCTAGGACCGCTGCTGTTCACTCTGTACATGCTACCCTTGGGAGATATCATTACGATGTATGGAATTAGTTTTCACCGTTATGCTGATGATATTCTCTATACTGACACACTCTATATTTCTTCGCGCCCTGACGAAACTGACCAATTCATCAAATTAACAGAATGCATAGCTGACATATACAACTGAATGACAATTATTTTCCTGCCACTTAATTCTGAAAAAAAAACATATTCTAATTATTGGACAAAAAACATCGTCATTTAATAACTTAGAATACTGTCTAACACTTGATGGCTGCTCTGTTAAGTCTTCGTCGTCGTTTAAGAACCTGGGTGTGCTCTTTGATACCAATCTCTCGTTTAAAAGTCATGTGTCTAGTATCTGTAGAAGCGCATTTTTCCATCTTAAAAATATATTTACATTACGCCATATGCTCTCATTGACAAATGCGGAACAATTAGTTCATGCGTTCATGACATCAAGGCTAGATTATTGTAATGCTCTACTGGGGGGTTGCCCTGCACGCTTAATAAACGAACCCCAGCTAGTTCAAAACGCAGCAGTTTCAAGTTTTTATTTTTTATTTTTAAAGGGGGGGTTGACTGCTTTTTTTCTTTGCATGATTGTGTTTATAGGGTGCAATATAACATGTATTCGTGGTTTTTCGTTTTTAAAAAGTCTTATTTTTCATAAACTTCACGTTTATTGTCAGCCGCGCTCTCCTCTGTCCTCGAACGAGCGGTTGACTTCCTGAGTCTATGAAACCACTCCCTCAGAAACACGTCGTGGGCTCAGATTGGTTATCTTGGCCCGGTGTGTTGTGATTGGCTAAACTGTCGCTTACGCTGTCCGAAAAGTTAACGCCCATTACCTTTACGGGCACGTCATGAGCTCCGGTCTAGATGTAAATATGCGTCGAACTGCAGTATCACTATGACCCAGAATCAGACCGAGAAAGCCGCGATGAAGAGAGTCAAACAGAACCTCACCACACACGGCTCTTACTAAACGTTTCTGAATGATAATTTGCTACATTTTTTAACTTTATACACGTTTGTTTAACACAATAGCATCTGACTGGCAACAATAGCAACTGACTGGCTACTAATGTCATACTCAAACAGCGTTGGCATGTTTACGTTCTTGATCAAATCGAAAATAACGTCATAAAACATATACATGAAAATACATTTACAACATTAGCACTTATACAAAATTCATGTTTGTACGCATTTGTCGTAGACACAAAATAGCATAACTAATAGCCAAGTGGCAATAAAGCTAGCGCTGGCATTTGAAAAAAAAATAAAACACAAGGCTACGTCTGGAATTATACATGCAAATACATTTAAAATGATTAAGTCTTAGCCTACTTACAGGTTGTGGCCCAACAACTGCTGCCTCTGGTTTTAAAGTCGGATCTGCTTCATGTTTTAGTAACAGTTTCTTGTTGAATCCGGTGTTGAACTCGTGGAGATTCTGGAAGCTGTCTTCCGTAAAATGCGCAGCACAGAGAGCTAGATTACGATCGTCACTTTCAGGAACATAAACAAACATAAATTGTGTCCATTGTTGATGAAGTAACATCCGTGGGAAGCTCGAACACAGAAGACCTGTCAGCTGCGTGAACACAACACACTCGACGTGCTGCAGAAATATGGTCATGCCCTTTCCTGCATATTCCGAAGGGAGTGGTTGATGCAAATGTGCGGGTTAGTGACGTACCATAACCCGTTGTAGTCCCAATCCAGTCGTTTTTGTAGGCGTTTACACTTCCTGGTTTTTAAAAGACGATATCTCTGCTTACGTTGAACTTTCAGCGCTGCAACTTTGCAGATACTGTTCATGCACCGACAGCAACATTACACACTATTTAAAATGAAAAAAGTGAAATCGCAATCAACCACCCCTTTAATAACAGTGTTGAACTGCAGACGTCCTGGTGAAAACTACATTCTGTAAATCATACCAAGAGAACTCTCTGGTTTTCCTATACACTCTCAAACTACTTCAATATCTGTATGGATAAATTAAATTATTTATGCATACATTATAAAATAGTTATGAAAATGAAGAAACGTCTTCACAGACGTATGACCAGCGTTAAAGAATCCCATCTTCAAGCTAAAGAAGCTGGATGGATATTTGAACGCTAGCGTTCCACAATCTGACGTGTGATGCAGCCTGAATCATAATCACACCGCCTTTCTTTGCCGGCCAGAAAAAAACTGCAACAATATTATTGATCTGACTGTATTGATGCTGTTGTATAAGAACTGAGCTGAGCAATGACATCACATCACTGTTTTTCTGCAGAATTGCTTTATAGATTAAATGCTCTAAATTATTAACTGATGATCTTTACGATGGAACAGCTGAAATGCACTACTTTCCTGTTTTCACTGTAAAGCTGCTTTGAAACAATCTGTATTGTAAATAAAGGTCACACTCACACTTATCCTACAACCTGCGCTTTCCTCCACTCCGCTCTCCTCACTCTCTTCTTTTCTCTCTGCGATTTGCTGTTTGCATCCACTAGTCAACAGTTGGCTTTGAGTCAACAGTCTCTGTTGTCATCTTCGGCAAGTGAATGTGCATCAGAGATGAGAGAGTCTGACAGGCAGGATCTAGTTTTTGATTATATTGTGACATGAAAATCCCCTCTGGCATGCAGCATATAGGTTGGTAAATATAGGTTCATCTTTGTTAAAGCTGTATTTTATTATTTTATGAACATTAACGACACAGTAGGAATATTAGGCTGCTGTCACTTGCACTGACCGAATATACCGACTTACTGTTCACTCATGAAAGAATACTTGTCGAGACGGGTATTTTTACCTAATGTTGTGTGTAGGAGTCCGTTCAAGTGTTTAAAATAAAATCGTTTGAATGTGTATTGGCAAGACTCTATGATGGTTAAATTTAGCTGTTAATCCGCGAATCACATGCGTGCCGAACCGTGGGGCAGCTGGTCCATACGGATCACGGATTAACTGTGATCTGTACACCCCTAAGAATTCATGAGGACACTTATCATCATGACTGCTGACTTAACACGGAGAAAACTCATAGTCCAGTGAGTAAACGTGTCTCTGTCCCCAAAAATGTTGCGCTTATTCCCACCACGTTTTCTGCTGCACTTCGTTTATTTTTTGGTGTATACGCGCACCTGTGTAGTGTGTACCAGTGTGTGTGTGTGTTAAAGGAGTAGTTCACTTTTGAAAAATCTTTTCCTGATAATTTACTCACCCCCATGTCATCCAAGATGTCCATGTCTTTCTTTCTTCAGTCGAAAAGAAATTAAAGTTTTTGATGAAAACATTCCAGGATTTTTCTCAATATAATTAATTTCAATGGGAACCAAACGGTTCAAGGTCCAAAAGACAGTTTCAGTGCAAACTGTTCAAAGGGCTTTAAACGATTCCAGACGATGAATAAGGGTCTTATCAAGCGAAACGATCACTCATAAAAAAAAGTTTGTTTTATAAGCTCAAATGGTCGTCTTGCTCTGTTCTGTGATGCGCGTTTGTGTTCATCAAAATGAACAAATCGTTTTTACGTGTCATTTCGTTCGTTGAATTAACCAATTGACTTGAATAAAGTTTAGTTCATTATGAGTTCGAACAGGAGAGTCACGAACGCTCATCACAGAGCAGAGCAAGGCGAGCATTTGAGCTTATAAAACTTAAACTTTGTTATTTATTTATTAAATGAGCGATCGTTTCGCTTGATAAAACCCTTATTAATCGTCTGGTGTCTTTTAAAGCCCTTTGAACAGCTTGCAGTTTGCACTGAAACTGTCTTTTGGACCTTGAACCGTTTGGTTCCCAATGAAGTCCATTATATGTGGAAAAATCCTGGAATGTTTTCATCAAAAACCTTAATTTCTTTTCGACTGAAGAAAGAAAGACATGGACATCTTGGATGACATTGGGGTGAGTAAATTATCAGCAAAAGTTTTTTTTTTTAAAAAAAAAGTGAACTACTCCTTTAACAACGGTAGTAGTAAGCACATGAAGATGAAGATTCAGGCAAACAGTATTTAATACGCTCCAAAGATAAATCTGGTAATCAAAGTAAACACAACATTGAGACCGGACAAATGAGAATTGAAAAGACCGCAACTTAAATAGAAGGAAAGAGTGATATTGACAAACTGAGGGCTGGAAAATAAACAAAGGACGTCAGGAAACTAATGAAAACAAACTAAAAGTCCATGAAAATCAAACTAAGACCAAACTGTCGTTGACTGTGTGTGACTGTATGTGTGTGTGTACGCACATATACACAAACACACAAACACAAATATGACAGACATATACAGAATATGAATATAATAATATACACACATACAGGAGTCAACATTTGAAGTGGATCAATAAACTTAATCAAAGTTATCCTTATAAGATCGGGTATTGTTTAACATGAAAGGTTTTGATCCACTTCAAATGTTGATTAATATTACATAAAGAACAACTTTTATGTTACATGCAATTAATCGATTCATTATTCATCGGTAATTGAATAATATGTTATATTTCTCTTTGAAATAGAAAGCTAATGTATTCCTAATTAGGCTACTACACGAGGCAAACTGCACAAACATTTTAGAGATCTAATCCTACACTAATTCTCGAGGGCAGTCAAATACTCACGTCATGAATGGTTTCATAAATAAATGAAACCATTTATTCATTAATACATTCATAAATGATTCAGAAAGAAAGTCATAATCCTGCATGTTAATTAGATAATCAAGAGTTCTGCACAGAAGACCAAATTATTAAAACCATTCACGCAGGCAGTATTCTTTGATAATCTTATGGATGAACCATTGGAAACAAGTCAAACAGAAGGCAGGCAATGCTGGAAAAAAAAAACATAACCACCTCTCAGCACACACATACATTACACTTTTGAGTTATTTTCATTTCTGACATTAAAGATGCTCGTGTCTGTGGGTGGTCATGTGACTCGCGATGCGTCATATAGGCTCTGATGCGCTTGCACTGAGGAGAAGAGCACCTCATTTCCACAAACCCACAGCATCTCTCACACACTCTCTCTGGATCCCTGCGAGATCAGCTCATCTCTCCACACGGCGAGGAACACAGTCTGCGCGAACTATGTGAAGGTAAAACTGCATTTCTCAACTCGAGCAGCTTGATTAATTTCATCTTTTATTATGCGGTATTAATAAGACATCTATGACATCGCGTATTTCAGCACAAACAGAAAAAAAAGTTATCTGTTTTTAAACAAACGCGCCTCGCAGTGAGCGCGTGCTAATTTCACCATAAATGATTTGCGGAATTTAAACTTTCATGATCTGATGCGGCGCAATGATTCAAAACACGGTGAAATGAGCATACAGGTGTTTGCACTCTGTAAAATGTTTGAGTTTATAATGTATTCGAAACTATATTTTTTATATTTTCAAATTTTTAAAAAACCCGTTTTCTCCCCAATATAAAGTTGCGTCCTAAGTTATCGTCTGCTTTATGGCTGTGGTGTTTTAGATTGAGTCTGTCAGCTGCAGGCATCAATTATTCAAAGCCCGTCTCTTAGTGTAATAATCCCCAGGTGCCCATCCATGCAAGGAAAACAACAAGCGCAAAATACAAGAGCCGTGGTATGACGGCTCGTCTGAGAGGGCATTTATTTCTGTGCCGAGCGAGGCATCGATCCAGCTTTCAAGAGCTCAATATTCTGTTATCTTGAAATAATGAGGATCCATATGACTCAGTCAGTCATGTTTGAACAAAACATTCTCTCGATTTAATCCAATAGGTCTCCTTTAGAGCATCTCTGACCATGCTGTTCCCCGCCTCAAAGTCCGATGTCAAATCCGTCCTGGATGGAGTGGCGGAAACCACGTTCAGAACCATCACGTCTGGACTTCAGTACATCGGCTCGAACGACATCAGCCTGGACGACCGCGTCATCGACGGAGACTTCGCCAAAAGCGGATACCCCCCGCCGAAGCCGTTCGCCGCCTACCGAAGAAGCCCTTTCGCGGGCAAGGTGGGACCGGATGAGGAGCTCATCGTGAAAGGTCTCCCCTTCTACCCCACCAACAGCTCTGATGTGTTCGGGAACTGGAGCCTGGGGGAAGACGGGAGTAGCCTCCAGTGCGGGGAGAACTTTATGGACATGGAGTGCTTCATGATACTGACTCCCAGCCAACAGCTGGCCATCGCGGTGCTGTCTCTCACGCTGGGGACGTTTACGGTGTTGGAGAACCTGGTGGTCTTGTGTGTGATACTGCAGTCGCGTACGCTGCGCTGCCGGCCCTCGTACCACTTCATCGGGAGCCTGGCCATCGCAGACCTGCTCGGCAGCGTGATCTTCGTCTACAGCTTCTTGGACTTTCACGTCTTTCACCGCAAAGACAGTCCGAACATTTTCCTGTTCAAGCTGGGCGGCGTGACGGCCTCGTTCACCGCGTCTGTGGGCAGCCTGTTCCTCACCGCCATCGACCGGTACATCTCCATCCACCGCCCGCTGTCGTACAGGCGCATCGTGACGCGCACCAAAGCCGTGATCGCGTTCTGCGTGATGTGGGCCATCTCGGTCGTCATCGCCGTGCTGCCGCTCCTCGGCTGGAACTGCAAGCGCCTCAACTCGGTTTGCTCCGACATCTTCCCGCTGATCGACGAGAACTACCTGATGTTCTGGATCGGCGTGACCAGCGTCCTGGTCTTGTTCATCATCTACGCGTACATGTACATCCTCTGGAAGGCGCACCACCACGCCGTGAGGATGCTGAGGCGCACGTCGCAGAAGAGCCTGGTCGTGCACTCCTCCGACGGCACCAAGGTCCAGACCGCCAGGCCCGATCAGGTCCGCATGGACATCCGCCTGGCCAAAACCCTGGTTCTCATCCTGGTGGTGCTGGTGATCTGTTGGGGGCCTCTTCTGGCCATCATGGTGTACGATCTGTTCTGGCGGATGGACGACAACATTAAGACAGTGTTTGCGTTCTGCAGCATGCTGTGCCTGCTCAACTCCACGGTGAACCCCATCATCTACGCCCTGAGGAGTAAAGACCTGCGGAGAGCGTTCCTCACCACCTGCCAGGCCTGCCGGAGCTCCTCCAGCTCGACCCTGACGCTGGACAACAGCCTGGAGTCCGACGGCCAGAGGAACGCGCACCGCGCCGCCGAGAGCTGCGTCAAGACCACTGTGAAAATAGCCAAACTGACCATGTCCGTCTCGGCGGAGACCTCGGCGGAAGCCGTTTGACTGTACGGCTCAACTAAAGAATGTTTGCGTACGTTCACAAAGCTGCTTAAGTTACCACTGGTTTGACGAAGTGTTGACTATGACGTTTCATTGCTTAAGTGCCAATCCCCCCCTCCTCTTCATCGAAAATATGAGGTTCGCACTGAGTAATTCTGTCGGGGCTTTTTCGTTGTTATTCTCCCTCGTATTTAAGTAGGGCTGTCAAACGATTAATCGCGATTCATCCAAAATAAAAGTTTGTGTTTACTAGGGCTGTGCAAAAATGAATTGCGATTAATCGCATTCAAAATAAAAGTCTGCGTTTACATAATATATTTGTGTTTGCTGTGTATAAATTAGGGCTGTCAAACGATTAATCGCATCCAAAATAAAAGTTTGTGTTTACATAATATATGTGCGTGGACTGTGTATAATTATGTTGTATATATAAATACACACACATGCATGTATATTTAAGAAAAAAAATATTATTTATATATAAAATATTTTTATTTATATACAATATAAATTATATATAAATCTATATACAGTATATAAATGAAAATATTTCTTAAATATATACAAGCATGTGTGTGTATTTATATATCTAAAATAATTATACACAGTGCACCCACATATATTATGTAAACACAAACTTTTATTTTGGATGCGATTAATCGTTTGACAGCCCTAATATAAATACACACACATGCATGTATATATTTAAGAAAATGTGTTATTCATATATAAAATATTTAGAGATGATGTATTTATAGATATTTATATACAGAATTTAAGCGCATATGATTCTTAAATATATACATGCATGCATAGGTATTTATATATATAGAAAATAATTATATACAGCACACACAAATATATTATGTAAACACAGACTTTTATTTTGGATGCGATTAATCGCAATTCATTTTTGCGCAGCCCTAGTGTTTACATAACACATGTGGGTGCACTGTGTATAATTATTTTATATATATAAATACACACACATGCATGTATATTTAAGAAAAAAAAAATTATTTGTATACAAAATATTTATATTTATATATAATATAAATTATATATAAATCTATATACGGTATATACACGAAAATATTCCTTAAATATATGCAAGCATGTGTGTGTGTATATATATATATATATAAAGTAATTATACACAGTGCACACACATATATTATGTAAGCACAAACTTTTATTTTGGATGCGATTAATCACGATTAATCATTTGACAGCCCTATATTTAAGTGTAACATGTGTGGATATTGTGTGTGCGGTTTATGAAAGTTGACTATATTTTTATACTTTGAATTTTTGTTTTTTCAACTACGATATCTTCTCACATGGGAATAAGGGGCTAATGATCTTTTTAATATGAAAACCGTGTAAGAATGAATTCAAACGTGTGTGTGTGTGTGTGTGTGTGTGTACACACAATGTTATCTATGTAAATATGTTGTAAAGCTCTGTGGTGAATTAGTGTATCCAACATCCTTGTGATGAGCGGTAAAAGATGAGTCTCTCTGTTTTTGAGATGTCTCGTTTTTCCAATGAAATAAATGACAGTATTATAAGAGAGGAGGAGATTGTGTTGCTCCTCAAGGACATATGAAATGCATTGAATCTTGTTTTGAGATATATACTGTATCTGGTCCACATGATACTTTTCTGTTAATGTCGTGAGGATCGGAAAAAAAGACTTATTTTTTTTACAAGATCGTCACTGATTATACAGCGACAGAAATAACCGTGTTGGATTCAAGCCTTTTATTTTTTGTCATTCTGCTTATGTATTTTTCCGAGACGTGAAGTGAAACAGATTTTTACGACATGCACAAAGCCCAGAGAAAAAAACGTCCCGCAGCGTGTTCATAAAAATGAGTATTTAATCTTGTAGTTAATTAACAAGCAGTTGAAGTGTAAATATCATAACTGTTCAGTGATATTCCTTAAACCGTGATATGGTGTGGTGTGTTGCACTTTTCAAAAGTATAGGTGCATTTTACCTTAAATTAATCTACTGAAGTATTGAAGCTTAAAAACCATAAAACGTCACAGTGGCTTTTGTCCCCTGAAAGTCTGTCTCGAAGTGACGCTGCTTGCACAACTGTATCTCAATTTCCATTGCAACTTTTTTTTTTTTTTTTTTTTTTAAATAAAGTCAGTTCTGACCTAAACTGTGTATGCCGGGGTACTTTTATTTAAAACTACATGTCACATCCTTATGGAATCAGATTTGAGGGACAAGTTTACAGTTTATGTCAAGTTTGTATAAACCGTCCAACCATTGTGTGTTTGTACTTCAGTGTTATTCACCTATCGTTTCTCTCTGATTTTAAGATAAATTAAAGGGATACTCCACTTTTTTTTTGGAAATAGGCTCATTTTACCATTCCCCCAGAGTTAAAGAGTTGGGTTTTACCGTTTTCGAATCCATTCAGTCGGTTTTCTGATATTTAGAAGAATGTCAGTAACCAGACCGTTCTGGTCTCATTGACTTCCATAGTATATTTTTTTCCTACTATGGAAGTCAGTCACTGCGTTTACATGCAGCCAATAACCCGTTCAAAACCAGGATATTAGCAATAACCCGGTCGCGAACGTCCATGTAAACACCGGCAAAAACCCGAAAAATGCTCATATCCCGGATTTTAAAAACCGGGATATTATACCTGGGGTACCCCTTTTCTAACTCGAATTTTTGGTCATGTAAACGCGTATCGGCATATCCCCATAGTGATTTGTGTTCTGCGCATGTTATATTCGCAAGGAATCTTGGTCTTTTGAGTAGAGAAACTTCTCGGCGCATACAAAAATCTGCATGCAGTATACCGGAAGTAAACATGGTGAGACCAGGCGAGACCAAGGGGGTAGCTAATCAATCAGCCGGAAGCTGAAGCTCCCTCTGGGGGCTGTCATTGTAGCCCACTATCTCCTGCTGTTAGCATCCCATTGACTCCCATTCATTTTGGCGTCACTTTGACAGCGAATAACTTTACATCTGAGGCGTCCAAAGACTCCATTTATCCATTATTAATTTCTAAAGAAACACGACAATGTATAAAAGGCTCCATTACTTTGTATGTTACGTTATGGCCACGTAGAAGCCGTTCTTGTAAAAATAGGCTAAAAATTGCGTCATAACCACTCGACTGTCCGTCGCACAGTAGAGAATTACCGTATAGACACGAAGAGAAGCTCGTACAGCCTCGCAGGGAATCTTTTACTGTCTAAAGTCATCCCATGGCATAAATAGAAGCAAAATGACAAAATAACTAATCAGAATACTTACCAAAAGTTGCTCCAGGTTGCGATTCGCCGTCTCTGTGCACGATTAAAATTTCCCTTGGCACAGCTACTATAAGTCGGTCAGTTTGCTCACGTGACAACTACGCCGTCAAGCTCAGTTTGAGCCTGCGCAGAACGCCCTGCTATCAGGAAGTGAGTGCCCATGTTGAGCTTCAGCTCTTTCCGTTGAAATCAACGGGGTCGCTGTGTCCATTTCTTTTACTGTCTATGGGCGAGACGCAGGACAGCATACTTTTGGAACGAGCTCAGTAACGTTACCAGCATCAAAGCGCAAACAAAGGCGATCGCTATCTGTACCGAACTATTCATTATCCGCATACTGCTGTTGTTGTTGTCTTTGGATACAGGAAGAAGAATCGGAAATGACGCATTTTGCGTCTTAAGGTTGTCCGTACGTCTAGACGCTAACCGCGCGTCACCGTTTACATCGGGATATTGTAATACCATGTATACAGGAGAAACTCTCTCGGCTCACGCATGTAAATGGGTTATCCCTAATGTTTCAGAAACCCGAAAAGTGACCTTAACCCGACCATAACCCGAAAATTGGCTGCATGTAAACGTAGTCAATGAGACCAGAAACTCTCTAGTTGCTGATATTCTTCTAAATATCAGAAAATCGGCTGAATACATTCAAAAACGGTTTAACTCTGGGGGAGTGTATGAGCCTATTTCCAAAAAAAGTGGAGTATCCCTTAAATTAAGGTTTAGGGTTAGTTGATTACATTTTCAGACAGGAATGTTGTTCCAGGATCAATTAATTATGTTGATTGGGGACACATCTTACTTGGCACAATCAGTGAAAGTCTGGCCATATTGCACATGTTGATAATGTCTCTGTTTCCTTCAAGAGTCATTTTCTAGATCGGAAAGCAATTAACTTATTTGGCAACATAATTCTATGAATAATTTTAAGGATTAATTTGTTATCCCTTTCTATATATGGTGACTTGATCTGGTACATTATCCCTCTGTAACAGCATTAGGACAGCAATATAACACATTTTTGATGTGAAATGTTCTTTGTCTTCACTGGAATCTGAGAGATGTGTAGTCTTTTGATCTAGTGTCATATTCATCTCCTGAAGCTTCAGTGCATGTAACAGCAGGGTGTTGTTGGCTCCATGGCCAGTGATGGAGGACGTACTAAACACCGCGGTTGAAAAACACTAACGTGACTTCATGTTTAATGTACCAGAACAACCACAGGAAGAAGCGAATTTCCCTCTCAGTTGGTATAAACACATCCACTGCCACTATCTGCGATGGGATGACATAACCCAAGGTGAAAGACAATATCTTTATGTGACAAGTGAGTGGTGTGTGACATTATAGTTCATAATTCATTATTGCATATAAAATAGTCTGTTATAAAATGCATATTAAGTTTTGTTTATATTAATGGTTATATTAGAATGTATATTAAGTTCCGCCACTGTTTAAAAATTAGAGTAATTTTAAGAAGTTGAATGCAGAAATGCTGATCTTCGTCTGTATGGGTTAATTGTTCGTCGATCGTTTGGTAATGCCTTGGGGTTTCAGTAGGGGGACTCCGCGCGCTTCTCTTCCTCATTCAATACAGACGAGTGAAGGCGAGAGCTGCGTGTGTGCGAGTTTCTTCACTTCTTTCATTATTTTTCCCCTTTTTAAGGTAATGACCACTCACAAAGCAATGTAAATATTAACATGTTGATAGTAGGCCACATTTCTTTGTGTTACTGTGGTTTTATATTAGTGAAAGAGATGTTTTACACCGTGAAAAGAGTTTTGTGCTAATTGATAGGTCACGTTATGCTAGCAGCCTCAGACCTCGTGCTCCATCGTGTCCGTGTCCCGCTATATATGAGTGTTAACTTTATTGTTGGTGTTTAAGTTAGCTACTGACACCCACATATTTTTGTTGTAAGAATTTATCACTATAAGGGTGAGTTTGTGTCATACTGAGACAATGAATAGTGTTAAAAATATAATTCTAATGGTATATGAGAACTAATGTAAAAATGAGTATTAATGTGATTTAATAACTTTGTTAAAAACTTTGTTAAATTTACATTTCGTATGGTAATTTGGTTAAAAAGATCATTTAGAATGCATTAAGAAGATATTTGTGACTGTGGTCCTGAATCTGATGAGTGCACTAATACTGAAATGTATGTTTTCTTGTATACATTGTTCAAAAACTCATTCAATACAGACGAGTGAAGGCGAGAGCTGCGTGTGTGCGAGTTTCTTCACTTCTTTCATTATTTTTCCCCTTTTTAAGGGCACAACATTTACATCAAATCTCTTTACTTATACCTCTCTCTCACACACACACACACACAGGGGCGTCAGATTGTATTGAAAAGTGGTGGGGACAAAAGATCAGATGAAAAAAAAAAACATTACAGCAGGGTGGGAAAATTTTGAATATGGCGCATCAAAAATGGGCTTAGCGAAAGACAGTCTACAACATGAAAATACTCAGCACAAAACCCTGCCAAAGCACCATAACGTTATACAGGGCTCGACATACAGAGCTTGTCCGGGTCAAGTGGATTTTTTGAAGGGACAGATAAAGAGAATTTTACCTGCCCAACCAGACAAGTAGCCTGACTGGAACACCAATAACACAAACAAACAAATAACTAGGAATGACTAAACAAGAGAATGATTTTATTCAATTTATTGTAAGTTGTAATCGATGCTACTGATGGTAGGTTGCACTGTTGACGCTCACGCTGCCTCTCGAGGAGAAATCTAAACACGCAGCACACACACACTCAGTTAGCAAGATACTGCCTATAAACAAATCTAAATGTGTTTTTATATTTTTAATATATGTTAAGCAACCTCAATTTTTTCCTGAATGCCATCACGATTTAAAATGTGACATTGATTTCTTATGACAGTTCAAATTAAGTCACTTACATTTTAAATGGCTGTTTTTGTTCTGTTTCTGAGTCGCATGGGTATGACGCAATCGTTAGCCTACTCTTACAAAAAACTGCTATCTACGGGGCCATAACATAAGCTACAAGGTAAAGGAGAATTTTATACATTGTCGTGTTTCTTTAGAAATAAATAAAGGACAAATGGGGTCTTCAAACGCCTCAGATGTAAAGTTATTCACTGTCAAAGTGACGCCAAAATGAATGGGAGTCAATGGGAATGCTAACGCAAGTGAAGTTCTGCTACAAGATGGTAGCTCCCGCGAGGCTTCAACTTCCTAGTGTAGAGTAGCAGCCCTATAGTGTCTTATTATTCTAAATATTTGAATTTATTGATTAAATTTAAGAATTTATAATGAAAGATGAAGCATACATTTAATAAGATTGGGGCAGAAGATGCCCTTTAAAGGTGCAGTTACAATATGGCGAATATCAAAGCAGATTGAACTTTAATGAGAATATTGCTCATTGAATATTGCTCATAGCACATGAAAAGGCTTAAAGTCGAGCCCTGCTGTAGAAAACAGCAGCGTGTTAAGTCAATGATTACAATGAAATTCATTAGGCTACATATGTAAAAGAAAACACACACCATAAGCATACAATGTAACATAGAATAGAATAGATAGAATTAAAACAATGTGGGATTTGCAACCCACATAGAATGCAGTACATGTTTGTCATGTTCACATACAGAGTAACTTGGACAAGAAGAATCTGGCGCATTGTTGATCAGCGTATGCCTTTTTTGGGGTAATTTTAGAATCAGTAACAGTTTATTTTGTTCAAGTTACTTTTTTGGACAATGTACATTGTTAAACTGTATTACATGTTTTATTTTGTGCAAATAAACCTTTTACATTTCTTGGTTTACTTGATTTTTCAGAGCATTTTAACCAAATGTTTTCAAAAAGTGGTGGGGACAAAATCATCCATTTCAAAAAGTGGTGGGGACATGTCCCCAGCGTCCCCAGTGTAAATGACACCTTTGACAGCATTACATGCGTTGCAATCTCAGGGGTGACGTACAAAGGAAAGCTTGCAGTGGGGACCAGAGCTGCTGAGGATTCTCTGCACTCGTTTGTGGATCTCCTTTGACTGTGAGGAACTGGATGCACTCTGGAACCTGCAGAAAATGGAAAACATCATGGCTGAAAATACACCTCAGAGGCACCAAAGTCTTTACACAATTATAATGAAGCCTTGGAACTTTACCAGAAAATCAATTGCAAATAAATGGGTATGAACAACTATAATTAATTATTAAACCTGAAAAAAAGTTAAAATATAATACAAATATAACATTTTGGGTAAGATGGACTGAGCAAACCACTCCCACTGATTCCTTTTTTTTAAATGAATTTAGGGAGGCCCCCTGAGTCTGTGGCACCAAGGGCCGTCCCGAAATTCCACTGTCCACGATAATATAATGCTACATGGGATCTAAATATCTCAGCTCAGGAAGGGTCTAAAAATTAGAGAAATGGTAAATGGACTGCATTTATATAGCGCTTTCATAGACCCAATGGCCACCAAAGCGCTTTACAATTTGCCTCACATTCACCCATTCACACACACGTTCTTTCACCGACTGCGACGGCAGCCATGCAAGGCGCCATCCAGCTCGTCGGGAGCAGCTGGGGTGAGGTGTCTTGCTCATGGACACCTCGACACTTGGAACCAAGGATTGAACCACCAACCTTTCGGTTTGTAGACAATCCACACGAACCACTGAGCCACTGCCGGAAGGTTACATTTATTCAACTTTATTAAAACTCCATATGGTAATCAAATTGCACTTAATACACAAACGTCATACATTTGTGAAAAAAAATAAAAAAAAAATACCAATTTATTTTAAGTATGATAAAATGTAAAAATCAAAAGCAGATAAGAACATTTATTGAACAAACGGCAGAGACGGGAGCGTAGCGAGGGGGGCGATAAAGGTAACCAGAAGCAGTCCAAGAGACAAATACAGAGGAGAAAAGAAACTAAATATCAAAAGAAAAACTAAAAATCAAATGAAAACTAATCAGGTGTACAAGTGGTTACTAACATTGTTTTTTCTCTGTGAGTTTCCAAAAAAGGAAAAAACATTAACGTGCAACAAGGAGCCTTGTTGTGCTTAAGTCGCTGTCAAACGCTAGAGGCTGCAGTCTTTAGCCTCCTTGTTAGCGCGCCTGACTCTCATGCCGGAGACCTGGGTTCGAGGCCCGCTCGGAGCGGGTCGAGTTGGACCCGGGTGTGTGAGGGGTTACATGAGCTATGCAATGCAACCGTTATTTATTCACTGTATGGTTTCCATGGTGAAGCGTCATTGCTTGTCACGTGACACACCGCAGCACAGCCACAACAGCTCTGAATGAATGAGCTGCTTTATTCAAGTATTGCAGGAAAAAGGCAAAATGAATGTGTGACAGGGATGTTGGTTCGGTGAATGGGTGATGGAAGGAGACACAGGGTCGGTGAATACTGGGGCTCATGCACTTTATTGAGTTACTTTCTCTCCCCACAGCGCTTGCTCGCGCTCACACAATTAATTCAGAATATTTCAAAAACAAATCACATATAAAACAGTACTCTTCCCGCTGGATTCAGCTTCTCAGGTCACAAATGCAGCAACACTCTTTCCACTGAAACAGCTTGCAGCCCAGCGTTTTCTCTCTCTCGACAGCGCGTGCACGAGCTCCCAGTCTCTCTCTCTCCCCAGTCTGTCAGCACGGCCCGCTTACCGCTCGGCTCCCCCCTCGCTCTCCCGCTACAGACCACGCTGCACAACGCTCCCCATGCAAATGCAGTCTCTATGACAATATTTTAAATACTCAACGGGACGGATTAAACAGCCTAACGGGCCGCATGTGGCCCGCGGGCCGTAGTTTGCCCACCCCTGGTCTAGAGCCTCCATTTTTGCGCTCTGGTCGAAGTCTCGTGGCCCTCTGTCAGAATCCAGAGTTTCAAGAAGATCGGAGGGGGTCAAAATTTCGGCCAAAAAAAAATGACAGTGTTACCCCTTATGTTTTTTTTTCTGGTCAAAATTTTGACCTTCGATATCTCGGCTCTGGAAGGGTCTAGAGCCTCCATTTTTGCGCGCTGGTCGAAGTCTTGTGGCCCTCTGTCAGAATCCAGAGTTTCAAGAAGATCGGAGGGGGTCAAAATTTCGGCCAAAAATGACAGTGTTACCCCTTATGTTTTTTTTTTTCAGGTCAAAACTTTGACATCCGATATCTCGGCTCTGGAAGGGTCTAGAGCCTCCATTTTTGCGCGCTGGTCGAAGTCTCGTGGCCCTCTGTCAGAATCCAGAGTTTCAAGAAGATCGGAGGGGGTCAAAATTTTGGCCAAAAACGACAGTTTTACCCCTTATGTTTTTTTTTTCAGGTCAAAACTTTGACATCCGATATCTCGGCTCTGGAAGGGTCTAGAGCCTCCATTTTTGCGCGCTGGTCGAAGTCTCGTGGCCCTCTGTCAGAATCCAGAGTTTCAAGAAGATCGGAGGGGGTCAAAATTTCGGCCAAAAATGACAGTGTTACCCCTTATGTTTTTTTTTCAGGTCAAAACTTTGACATCCGATATCTCGGCTCTGGAAGGGTCTAGAGCCTCCATTTTTGCGCGCTGGTCGAAGTCTCGTGGCCCTCTGTCAGAATCCAGAGTTTCAAGAAGATCGGAGGGGGTCAAAATTTCGGCCAAAAACGACAGTGTTACCCCTTATGTTTTTTTTTCAGGTCAAAACTTTGACATCCGATATCTCGGCTCTGGAAGGGTCTAGAGCCTCCATTTTTGCGCGCTGGTCGAAGTCTCGTGGCCCTCTGTCAGAATCCAGAGTTTCAAGAAGATCGGAGGGGGTCAAAATTTCGGCCAAAAATGACAGTGTTACCCCTTATGTTTTTTTTTTCAGGTCAAAACTTTGACATCCGATATCTCGGCTCTGGAAGGGTCTAGAGCCTCCATTTTTGCGCTGGTCGAAGTCTTGTGGCCCTCTGTCAGAATCCAGAGTTTCAAGAAGATCGGAGGGGGTCAAAATTTCAGCCAAAAACGACAGTGTTACCCCTTATGTTTTTTTTTCAGGTCAAAACTTTGACATCCGATATCTCGGCTCTGGAAGGGTCTAGAGCCTCCATTTTTGCGCGCTGGTCGAAGTCTCGTGGCCCTCTGTCAGAATCCAGAGTTTCAAGAAGATCGGAGGGGGTCAAAATTTCGGCCAAAAACGACAGTGTTACCCCTTATGTTTTTTTTTTTTCGGGTCAAACTTTGACATCCGATATCTCGGCTCTGGAAGGGTCTAGAGCCTCCATTTTTGCGCGCTGGTCGAATTCTCGTGGCCCTCTGTCAGAATCCAGAGTTTCAAGAAGATCGGAGGGGGTCAAAATTTCGGCCAAAAACGACAGTGTTACCCCTTATGTTTTTTTTTCAGGTCAAAACTTTGACATCCGATATCTCGGCTCTGGAAGGGTCTAGAGCCTCCATTTTTGCGCGCTGGTCGAAGTCTCGTGGCCCTCTGTCAGAATCCAGAGTTTCAAGAAGATCGGAGGGGGTCAAAATTTCGGCCAAAAACGACAGTGTTACCCCTTATGTTTTTTTTTCGGGTCAAAACTTTGACATCCGATATCTCGGCTGTGGAAGGGTCTAGAGCCTCCATTTTTGCGCGCTGGTCGAAGTCTCGTGGCCCTCTGTCAGAATCCAGAGTTTCAAGAAGATCGGAGGGGGTCAAAATTTCGGCCAAAAATGACAGTGTTACCCCTTATGTTTTTTTTTTTTCAGGTCAAAACTTTGACATCCGATATCTCGGCTCTGGAAGGGTCTAGAGCCTCAATTTTTGCGCGCTGGTCGAAGTCTCATGGCCCTCTGTCAGAATCCAGAGTTTCAAGAAGATCGGAGGGGGTCAAAATTTCGGCCAAAAACGACAGTGTTACCCCTTATGTTTTTTTTTTCAGGTCAAAACTTTGACATCCGATATCTCGGCTCTGGAAGGGTCTAGAGCCTCAATTTTTGCGCGCTGGTCGAAGTCTCATGGCCCTCTGTCAGAATCCAGAGTTTCAAGAAGATCGGAGGGGGTCAAAATTTCGGCCAAAAACGACAGTGTTACCCCTTATGTTTTTTTTTTCAGGTCAAAACTTTGACATCCGATATCTCGGCTCTGGAAGGGTCTAGAGCCTCCATTTTTGCGCGCTGGTCGAAGTCTCGTGGCCCTCTGTCAGAATCCAGAGTTTCAAGAAGATCGGAGGGGGTCAAAATTTCGGCCAAAAACGACAGTGTTACCCCTTATGTTTTTTTTCAGGTCAAAACTTTGACATCCGATATCTCGGCTCTGGAAGGGTCTAGAGCCTCCATTTTTGCGCGCTGGTCGAAGTCTCGTGGCCCTCTGTCAGAATCCAGAGTTTCAAGAAGATCGGAGGGGGTGAAAATTTCGGCCAAAAACGACAGTGTTACCCCTTATGTTTTTTTTTCAGGTCAAAACTTTGACATCCGATATCTCGGCTCTGGAAGGGTCTAGAGCCTCCATTTTTGCGCGCTGGTCGAAGTCTCGTGGCCCTCTGTCAGAATCCAGAGTTTCAAGAGGATCGGAGGGGGTCAAAATTTCGGCCAAAAACGACAGTGTTACCCCTTATGTTTTTTTTTCAGGTCAAAACTTTGACATCCGATATCTCGGCTGTGGAAGGGTCTAGAGCCTCCATTTTTGCGCGCTGGTCGAAGTCTCGTGGCCCTCTGTCAGAATCCAGAGTTTCAAGAAGATCGGAGGGGGTCAAAATTTCGGCCAAAAACGACAGTGTTACCCCTTATGTTTTTTTTTCGGGTCAAAACTTTGACATCTGATATCTCGGCTCTGGAAGGGTCTAGAGCCTCCATTTTTGCGCGCTGGTCGAAGTCTCGTGGCCCTCTGTCAGAATCCAGAGTTTCAAGAAGATCGGAGGGGGTCAAAATTTCGGCCAAAAATGACAGTGTTACCCCTTATGTTTTTTTTTTCAGGTCAAAACTTTGACATCCGATATCTCGGCTCTGGAAGGGTCTAGAGCCTCCATTTTTGCGCGCTGGTCGAAGTCTCATGGCCCTCTGTCAGAATCCAGAGTTTCAAGAAGATCGGAGGGGGTCAAAATTTCGGCCAAAAACGACAGTGTTACCCTTTATGTTTTTTTTTTCAGGTCAAAACTTTGACATCCGATATCTCGGCTCTGGAAGGGTCTAGAGCCTCCATTTTTGCACGCTGGTCGAAGTCTCATGGCCCTCTGTCAGAATCCAGAGTTTCAAGAAGATCGGAGGGGGTCAAAATTTCGGCCAAAAACGACAGTGTTACCCCTTATGTTTTTTTTCGGGTCAAAACTTTGACATCCGATATCTCGGCTCTGGAAGGGTCTAGAGCCTCCATTTTTGCACGCTGGTCGAAGTCTCGTGGCCCTCTGTCAGAATCCAGAGTTTCAAGAAGATCGGAGGGGGTCAAAATTTCGGCCAAAAATGACAGTGTTACCCCTTATGTTTTTTTTTTTCAGGTCAAAACTTTGACATCCGATATCTCGGCTCTGGAAGGGTCTAGAGCCTCCATTTTTGCGCGCTGGTCGAAGTCTCATGGCCCTCTGTCAGAATCCAGAGTTTCAAGAAGATCGGAGGGGGTCAAAATTTCGGCCAAAAACGACAGTGTTACCCCTTATGTTTTTTTTTTCAGGTCAAAACTTTGACATCCGATATCTCGGCTCTGGAAGGGTCTAGAGCCTCCATTTTTGCACGCTGGTCGAAGTCTTGTGGCCCTCTGTCAGAATCCAGAGTTTCAAGAAGATCGGAGGGGGTCAAAATTTCGGCCAAAAACGACAGTGTTACCCCTTATGTTTTTTTTTCGGGCCAAAACTTTGACATCCGATATCTCGGCTCTGGAAGGGTCTAGAGCCTCCATTTTTGCACGCTGGTCGAAGTCTCGTGGCCCTCTGTCAGAATCCAGAGTTTCAAGAAGATCGGAGGGGGTCAAAATTTCGGCCAAAAATGACAGTGTTACCCCTTATGTTTTTTTTTTCAGGTCAAAACTTTGACATCCGATATCTCGGCTCTGGAAGGGTCTAGAGCCTCCATTTTTGCGCGCTGGTCGAAGTCTCATGGCCCTCTGTCAGAATCCAGAGTTTCAAGAAGATCGGAGGGGGTCAAAATTTCGGCCAAAAACGACAGTGTTACCCCTTATGTTTTTTTTTTTCAGGTCAAAACTTTGACATCCGATATCTCGGCTCTGGAAGGGTCTAGAGCCTCCATTTTTGCGCGCTGGTCGAAGTCTTGTGGCCCTCTGTCAGAATCCAGAGTTTCAAGAAGATCGGAGGGGGTCAAAATTTCGGCCAAAAACGACAGTGTTACCCCTTATGTTTTTTTTTTCAGGTCAAAACTTTGACATCCGATATCTCGGCTCTGGAAGGGTCTAGAGCCTCCATTTTTGCGCGCTGGTCGAAGTCTCGTGGCCCTATGTCAGAATCCAGAGTTTCAAGAAGATCGGAGGGGGTCAAAATTTTGGCCAAAAACGACAGTGTTACCCCTTATGTTTTTTTTTTCAGGTCAAAACTTTGACATCCGATATCTCGGCTCTGGAAGGGTCTAGAGCCTCCATTTTTGCGCGCTGGTCGAAGTCTCGTGGCCCTCTGTCAGAATCCAGAATTTCAAGAAGATCGGAGGGGGTCAAAATTTCGGCCAAAAACGACAGTGTTACCCCTTATGTTTTTTTTTCAGGTCAAAACTTTGACATCCGATATCTCGGCTCTGGAAGGGTCTAGAGCCTCCATTTTTGCGCGCTGGTCGAAGTCTCGTGGCCCTCTGTCAGAATCCAGAGTTTCAAGAAGATCGGAGGGGGTCAAAATTTCGGCCAAAAACGACAGTGTTACCCCTTATGTTTTTTTTTTTCAGGTCAAAACTTTGACATCCGATATCTCGGCTCTGGAAGGGTCTAGAGCCTCCATTTTTGCGCGCTGGTCGAAGTCTCGTGGCCCTCTGTCAGAATCCAGAGTTTCAAGAAGATCGGAGGGGGTCAAAATTTCGGCCAAAAACGACAGTGTTACCCCTTATGTTTTTTTTTTTCAGGTCAAAACTTTGACATCCGATATCTCGGCTCTGGAAGGGTCTAGAGCCTCCATTTTTGCGCGCTGGTCGAAGTCTCGTGGCCCTCTGTCAGAATCCAGAGTTTCAAGAAGATCGGAGGGGGTCAAAATTTCGGCCAAAAACGACAGTGTTACCCCTTATGTTTTTTTTTTTCAGGTCAAAACTTTGACATCCGATATCTCGGCTCTGGAAGGGTCTAGAGCCTCCATTTTTGCGCGCTGGTCGAAGTCTCGTGGCCCTCTGTCAGAATCCAGAGTTTCAAGAAGATCGGAGGAGGTCAAAATTTTGGCCAAAAATGACAGTGTTACCCCTTATGTTTTTTTTTCAGGTCAAAACTTTGACATCCGATATCTCGGCTCTGGAAGGGTCTAGAGCCTCCATTTTTGCGCGCTGGTCGAAGTCTCATGGCCCTCTGTCAGAATCCAGAGTTTCAAGAAGATCGGAGGGGGTCAAAATTTTGGCCAAAAATGACAGTGTTACCCCTTATGTTTTTTTTTCAGGTCAAAACTTTGACATCCGATATCTCGGCTCTGGAAGGGTCTAGAGCCTCCATTTTTGCGCGCTGGTCGAAGTCTCGTGGCCCTCTGTCAGAATCCAGAGTTTCAAGAAGATCGGAGGGGGTCAAAATTTCGGCCAAAAATGACAGTGTTACCCCTTATGTTTTTTTTCAGGTCAAAACTTTGACATCCGATATCTCGGCTCTGGAAGGGTCTAGAGCCTCCATTTTTGCGCGCTGGTCGAAGTCTCGTGGCCCTCTGTCAGAATCCAGAGTTTCAAGAAGATCGGAGGGGGTCAAAATTTCGGCCAAAAATGACAGTGTTACCCCTTATGTTTTTTTTTCAGGTCAAAACTTTGACATCGGATATCTCGGCTCTGGAAGGGTCTAGAGCCTCCATTTTTGCGCGCTGGTCGAAGTCTCGTGGCCCTCTGTCAGAATCCAGAGTTTCAAGAAGATCGGAGGGGGTCAAAATTTCGGCCAAAAACGACAGTGTTACCCCTTATGTTTTTTTTTTCAGGTCAAAACTTTGACATCCGATATCTCGGCTCTGGAAGGGTCTAGAGCCTCCATTTTTGCGCGCTGGTCGAAGTCTCGTGGCCCTCTGTCAGAATCCAGAGTTTCAAGAAGATCGGAGGGGGTCAAAATTTCGGCCAAAAACGACAGTGTTACCCCTTATGTTTTTTTTTTTTCAGGTCAAAACTTTGACATCCGATATCTCGGCTCTGGAAGGGTCTAGAGCCTCCATTTTTGCGCGCTGGTCGAAGTCTCATGGCCCTCTGTCAGAATCCAGAGTTTCAAGAAGATCGGAGGGGGTCAAAATTTCGGCCAAAAACGACAGTGTTACACCCTTATGTTTTTTTTTTCAGGTCAAAACTTTGACATCCGATATCTCGGCTCTGGAAGGGTCTAGAGCCTCCATTTTTGCGCGCTGGTCGAAGTCTTGTGGCCCTCTGTCAGAATCCAGAGTTTCAAGAAGATCGGAGGGGGTCAAAATTTCGGCCAAAAACGACAGTGTTACCCCTTATGTTTTTTTTTTTCGGGTCAAAACTTTGACATCCGATATCTCGGCTCTGGAAGGGTCTAGAGCCTCCATTTTTGCGCGCTGGTCGAAGTCTCGTGGCCCTCTGTCAGAATCCAGAGTTTCAAGAAGATCGGAGGGGGTCAAAATTTCGGCCAAAAACGACAGTGTTACCCCTTATGTTTTTTTTTTCGGGTCAAAACTTTGACATCCGATATCTCGGCTCTGGAAGGGTCTAGAGCCTCCATTTTTGCGCGCTGGTCGAAGTCTCGTGGCCCTCTGTCAGAATCCAGAGTTTCAAGAAGATCGGAGGGGGTCAAAATTTTGGCCAAAAACGACAGTGTTACCCCTTATGTTTTTTTTTCGGGTCAAAACTTTGACATCCGATATCTCGGCTCTGGAAGGGTCTAGAGCCTCCATTTTTGCGCGCTGGTCGAAGTCTCGTGGCCCTCTGTCAGAATCCAGAGTTTCAAGAAGATTGGAGGGGGTCAAAATTTCGGCCAAAAACGACAGTGTTACCCCTTATGTTTTTTTTTTTCGGGTCAAAACTTTGACATCCGATATCTCGGTTCTGGAAGGGTCTAGAGCCTCCATTTTTGCGCGCTGGTCGAAGTCTCATGGCCCTCTGTCAGAATCCAGAGTTTCAAGAAGATCGGAGGGGGTCAAAATTTCGGCCAAAAACGACAGTGTTACCCCTTATGTTTTTTTTTTTTTCGGGTCAAAACTTTGACATCCGATATCTCGGCTCTGGAAGGGTCTAGAGCCTCCATTTTTGCGCGCTGGTCGAAGTCTTGTGGCCCTCTGTCAGAATCCAGAGTTTCAAGAAGATCGGAGGGGGTGAAAATTTCGGCCAAAAACAACAGTGTTACCCCTTATGTTTTTTTTTTTCGGGTCAAAACTTTGACATCCGATATCTCGGCTCTGGAAGGGTCTAGAGCCTCCATTTTTGCGCGCTGGTCGAAGTCTCGTGGCCCTCTGTCAGAATCCAGAGTTTCAAGAAGATCGGAGGGGGTCAAAATTTCGGCCAAAAACGACAGTGTTACCCCTTATGTTTTTTTTTCGGGTCAAAACTTTGACATCCGATATCTCAGCTCTGGAAGGGTCTAGAGCCTCCATTTTTGCGCGCTGGTCGAAGTCTCGTGGCCCTCTGTCAGAATCCAGAGTTTCAAGAAGATCGGAGGGGGTCAAAATTTCGGCCAAAAACGACAGTGTTACCCCTTATGTTTTTTTTTTTCGGGTCAAAACTTTGACATCCGATATCTCGGCTCTGGAAGGGTCTAGAGCCTCCATTTTTGCGCGCTGGTCGAAGTCTCGTGGCCCTCTGTCAGAATCCAGAGTTTCAAGAAGATCGGAGGGGGTGAAAATTTCGGCCAAAAACGACAGTGTTACCCCTTATGTTTTTTTTTCAGGTCAAAACTTTGACATCCGATATCTCGGCTCTGGAAGGGTCTAGAGCCTCCATTTTTGCGCGCTGGTCGAAGTCTCGTGGCCCTCTGTCAGAGTCCAGAGTTTCAAGAAGATCGGAGGGGGTCAAAATTTCGGCCAAAAACGACAGTGTTACCCCTTATGTTTTTTTTTTTGGGTCAAAACTTTGACATCCGATATCTCGGCTCTGGAAGGGTCTAGAGCCTCCATTTTTGCGCGCTGGTCGAAGTCTCGTGGCCCTCTGTCAGAATCCAGAGTTTCAAGAAGATCGGAGGGGGTCAAAATTTCGGCCAAAAACGACAGTGTTACCCCTTATGTTTTTTTTTTTTCGGGTCAAACTTTGACATCCGATATCTCGGCTCTGGAAGGGTCTAGAGCCTCCATTTTTGCGCGCTGGTCGAAGTCTCGTGGCCCTCTGTCAGAATCCAGAGTTTCAAGAAGATCGGAGGGGGTCAAAATTTCGGCCAAAAATGACAGTGTTACCCCTTATGTTTTTTTTTCAGGTCAAAACTTTGACATCCGATATCTCGGCTCTGGAAGGGTCTAGAGCCTCCATTTTTGCGCGCTGGTCGAAGTCTCATGGCCCTCTGTCAGAATCCAGAGTTTCAAGAAGATCGGAGGGGGTCAAAATTTTGGCCAAAAATGACAGTGTTACCCCTTATGTTTTTTTTTCAGGTCAAAACTTTGACATCCGATATCTCGGCTCTGGAAGGGTCTAGAGCCTCCATTTTTGCGCGCTGGTCGAAGTCTCGTGGCCCTATGTCAGAATCCAGAGTTTCAAGAAGATCGGAGGGGGTCAAAATTCCGGCCAAAAACGACAGTGTTACCCCTTATGTTTTTTTTTTTTTCGGGTCAAAACTTTGACATCTGATATCTCGGCTCTGGAAGGGTCTAGAGCCTCCATTTTTGCGGGCTGGTCGAAGTCTCGTGGCCCTCTGTCAGAATCCAGAGTTTCAAGAAGATCGGAGGGGGTCAAAATTTTGGCCAAAAACGACAGTGTTACCCCTTATGTTTTTTTTTCAGGTCAAAACTTTGACATCCGATATCTCGGCTCTGGAAGGGTCTAGAGCCTCCATTTTTGCGCGCTGGTCGAAGTCTCGTGGCCCTCTGTCAGAATCCAGAGTTTCAAGAAGATCGGAGGGGGTCAAAATTTCGGCCAAAAACGACAGTGTTACCCCTTATGTTTTTTTTCAGGTCAAAACTTTGACATCCAATATCTCGGCTCTGGAAGGGTCTAGAGCCTCCATTTTTGCGCGCTGGTCGAAGTCTCGTGGCCCTCAGTCAGAATCCAGAGTTTCAAGAAGATCGGAGGGGGTCAAAATTTCGGCCAAAAATGACAGTGTTACCCCTTATGTTTTTTTTTTTTCAGGTCAAAACTTTGACATCCGATATCTCGGCTCTGGAAGGGTCTAGAGCCTCCATTTTTGCGCGCTGGTCGAAGTCTCGTGGCCCTCTGTCAGAATCCAGAGTTTCAAGAAGATCGGAGGGGGTCAAAATTTCGGCCAAAAACGACAGTGTTACCCCTTATGTTTTTTTTCAGGTCAAAACTTTGACATCCGATATCTCGGCTCTGGAAGGGTCTAGAGCCTCCATTTTTGCGGGCTGGTCGAAGTCTCGTGGCCCTCTGTCAGAATCCAGAGTTTCAAGAAGATCGGAGGGGGTCAAAATTTCGGCCAAAAACGACAGTGTTACCCCTTATGTTTTTTTTTTCAGGTCAAAACTTTGACATCCGATATCTCGGCTCTGGAAGGGTCTAGAGCCTCCATTTTTGCGCGCTGGTCGAAGTCTCGTGGCCCTCTGTCAGAATCCAGAGTTTCAAGAAGATCGGAGGAGGTCAAAATTTCGGCCAAAAATGACAGTGTTACCCCTTATGCTTTTTTTTCAGGTCAAAACTTTGACATCCGATATCTCGGCTCTGGAAGGGTCTAGAGCCTCCATTTTTGCGTGCTGGTCGAAGTCTCGTGGCCCTCTGTCAGAATCCAGAGTTTCAAGAAGATCGGAGGGGGTCAAAATTTCGGCCAAAAACGACAGTGTTACCCCTTATGTTTTTTTTCAGGTCAAAACTTTGACATCCGATGTCTCGGCTCTGGAAGGGTCTAGAGCCTCCATTTTTGCGCGCTGGTCGAAGTCTCGTGGCCCTCTGTCAGAATCCAGAGTTTCAAGAAGATCGGAGGGGGTCAAAATTTCGGCCAAAAACGACAGTGTTACCCCTTATGTTTTTTTTTTCAGGTCAAAACTTTGACATCCGATATCTCGGCTCTGGAAGGGTCTAGAGCCTCCATTTTTGCGCGCTGGTCGAAGTCTCGTGGCCCTCTGTCAGAATCCAGAGTTTCAAGAAGATCGGAGGGGGTCAAAATTTCGGCCAAAAACGACAGTGTTACCCCTTATGTTTTTTTTCTCAGGTCAAAACTTTGACATCCGATATCTCGGCTCTGGAAGGGTCTAGAGCCTCCATTTTTGCGCGCTGGTCGAAGTCTCGTGGCCCTCTGTCAGAATCCAGAGTTTCAAGAAGATCGGAGGGGGTCAAAATTTCGGCCAAAAACGACAGTGTTACCCCTTATGTTTTTTTTTCGGGTCAAAACTTTGACATCCGATATCTCGGCTGTGGAAGGGTCTAGAGCCTCCATTTTTGCGCGCTGGTCGAAGTCTCGTGGCCCTCTGTCAGAATCCAGAGTTTCAAGAAGATCGGAGGGGGTCAAAATTTCGGCCAAAAATGACAGTGTTACCCCTTATGTTTTTTTTTTCAGGTCAAAACTTTGACATCCGATATCTCGGCTCTGGAAGGGTCTAGAGCCTCCATTTTTGCGCGCTGGTCGAAGTCTCATGGCCCTCTGTCAGAATCCAGAGTTTCAAGAAGATCGGATGGGGTCAAAATTTCGGCCAAAAACGACAGTGTTACCCCTTATGTTTTTTTTTTTCAGGTCAAAACTTTGACATCCGATATCTCGGCTCTGGAAGGGTCTAGAGCCTCCATTTTTGCGCGCTGGTCGAAGTCTCGTGGCCCTCTGTCAGAATCCAGAGTTTCAAGAAGATCGGAGGGGGTCAAAATTTCGGCCAAAAACGACAGTGTTACCCCTTATGTTTTTTTTTCAGGTCAAAACTTTGACATCCGATATCTCGGCTCTGGAAGGGTCTAGAGCCTCCATTTTTGCGCGCTGGTCGAAGTCTTGTGGCCCTCTGTCAGAATCCAGAGTTTCAAGAAGATCGGAGGGGGTGAAAATTTCGGCCAAAAACAACAGTGTTACCCCTTATGTTTTTTTTTTTCGGGTCAAAACTTTGACATCCGATATCTCGGCTCTGGAAGGGTCTAGAGCCTCCATTTTTGCGCGCTGGTCGAAGTCTCGTGGCCCTCTGTCAGAATCCAGAGTTTCAAGAAGATCGGAGGGGGTCAAAATTTCGGCCAAAAACGACAGTGTTACCCCTTATGTTTTTTTTTCGGGTCAAAACTTTGACATCCGATATCTCAGCTCTGGAAGGGTCTAGAGCCTCCATTTTTGCGCGCTGGTCGAAGTCTCGTGGCCCTCTGTCAGAATCCAGAGTTTCAAGAAGATCAGAGGGGGTCAAAATTTCGGCCAAAAACGACAGTGTTACCCCTTATGTTTTTTTTTTCGGGTCAAAACTTTGACATCCGATATCTCGGCTCTGGAAGGGTCTAGAGCCTCCATTTTTGCGCGCTGGTCGAAGTCTCGTGGCCCTCTGTCAGAATCCAGAGTTTCAAGAAGATCGGAGGGGGTGAAAATTTCGGCCAAAAACGACAGTGTTACCCCTTATGTTTTTTTTTCAGGTCAAAACTTTGACATCCGATATCTCGGCTCTGGAAGGGTCTAGAGCCTCCATTTTTGCGCGCTGGTCGAAGTCTCGTGGCCCTCTGTCAGAGTCCAGAGTTTCAAGAAGATCGGAGGGGGTCAAAATTTCGGCCAAAAACGACAGTGTTACCCCTTATGTTTTTTTTTTGGGTCAAAACTTTGACATCCGATATCTCGGCTCTGGAAGGGTCTAGAGCCTCCATTTTTGCGCGCTGGTCGAAGTCTCGTGGCCCTCTGTCAGAATCCAGAGTTTCAAGAAGATCGGAGGGGGTCAAAATTTCGGCCAAAAACGACAGTGTTACCCCTTATGTTTTTTTTTTTTCGGGTCAAACTTTGACATCCGATATCTCGGCTCTGGAAGGGTCTAGAGCCTCCATTTTTGCGCGCTGGTCGAAGTCTCGTGGCCCTCTGTCAGAATCCAGAGTTTCAAGAAGATCGGAGGGGGTCAAAATTTCGGCCAAAAATGACAGTGTTACCCCTTATGTTTTTTTTTCAGGTCAAAACTTTGACATCCGATATCTCGGCTCTGGAAGGGTCTAGAGCCTCCATTTTTGCGCGCTGGTCGAAGTCTCATGGCCCTCTGTCAGAATCCAGAGTTTCAAGAAGATCGGAGGGGGTCAAAATTTTGGCCAAAAATGACAGTGTTACCCCTTATGTTTTTTTTTCAGGTCAAAACTTTGACATCCGATATCTCGGCTCTGGAAGGGTCTAGAGCCTCCATTTTTGCGCGCTGGTCGAAGTCTCGTGGCCCTATGTCAGAATCCAGAGTTTCAAGAAGATCGGAGGGGGTCAAAATTCCGGCCAAAAACGACAGTGTTACCCCTTATGTTTTTTTTTTTTTCGGGTCAAAACTTTGACATCTGATATCTCGGCTCTGGAAGGGTCTAGAGCCTCCATTTTTGCGGGCTGGTCGAAGTCTCGTGGCCCTCTGTCAGAATCCAGAGTTTCAAGAAGATCGGAGGGGGTCAAAATTTTGGCCAAAAACGACAGTGTTACCCCTTATGTTTTTTTTTCAGGTCAAAACTTTGACATCCGATATCTCGGCTCTGGAAGGGTCTAGAGCCTCCATTTTTGCGCGCTGGTCGAAGTCTCGTGGCCCTCTGTCAGAATCCAGAGTTTCAAGAAGATCGGAGGGGGTCAAAATTTCGGCCAAAAACGACAGTGTTACCCCTTATGTTTTTTTTCAGGTCAAAACTTTGACATCCAATATCTCGGCTCTGGAAGGGTCTAGAGCCTCCATTTTTGCGCGCTGGTCGAAGTCTCGTGGCCCTCAGTCAGAATCCAGAGTTTCAAGAAGATCGGAGGGGGTCAAAATTTCGGCCAAAAATGACAGTGTTACCCCTTATGTTTTTTTTTTTTTCAGGTCAAAACTTTGACATCCGATATCTCGGCTCTGGAAGGGTCTAGAGCCTCCATTTTTGCGCGCTGGTCGAAGTCTCGTGGCCCTCTGTCAGAATCCAGAGTTTCAAGAAGATCGGAGGGGGTCAAAATTTCGGCCAAAAACGACAGTGTTACCCCTTATGTTTTTTTTCAGGTCAAAACTTTGACATCCGATATCTCGGCTCTGGAAGGGTCTAGAGCCTCCATTTTTGCGGGCTGGTCGAAGTCTCGTGGCCCTCTGTCAGAATCCAGAGTTTCAAGAAGATCGGAGGGGGTCAAAATTTCGGCCAAAAACGACAGTGTTACCCCTTATGTTTTTTTTTTCAGGTCAAAACTTTGACATCCGATATCTCGGCTCTGGAAGGGTCTAGAGCCTCCATTTTTGCGCGCTGGTCGAAGTCTCGTGGCCCTCTGTCAGAATCCAGAGTTTCAAGAAGATCGGAGGAGGTCAAAATTTCGGCCAAAAATGACAGTGTTACCCCTTATGCTTTTTTTTCAGGTCAAAACTTTGACATCCGATATCTCGGCTCTGGAAGGGTCTAGAGCCTCCATTTTTGCGTGCTGGTCGAAGTCTCGTGGCCCTCTGTCAGAATCCAGAGTTTCAAGAAGATCGGAGGGGGTCAAAATTTCGGCCAAAAACGACAGTGTTACCCCTTATGTTTTTTTTCAGGTCAAAACTTTGACATCCGATGTCTCGGCTCTGGAAGGGTCTAGAGCCTCCATTTTTGCGCGCTGGTCGAAGTCTCGTGGCCCTCTGTCAGAATCCAGAGTTTCAAGAAGATCGGAGGGGGTCAAAATTTCGGCCAAAAACGACAGTGTTACCCCTTATGTTTTTTTTTTCAGGTCAAAACTTTGACATCCGATATCTCGGCTCTGGAAGGGTCTAGAGCCTCCATTTTTGCGCGCTGGTCGAAGTCTCGTGGCCCTCTGTCAGAATCCAGAGTTTCAAGAAGATCGGAGGGGGTCAAAATTTCGGCCAAAAACGACAGTGTTACCCCTTATGTTTTTTTCTCAGGTCAAAACTTTGACATCCGATATCTCGGCTCTGGAAGGGTCTAGAGCCTCCATTTTTGCGCGCTGGTCGAAGTCTCGTGGCCCTCTGTCAGAATCCAGAGTTTCAAGAAGATCGGAGGGGGTCAAAATTTCGGCCAAAAACGACAGTGTTACCCCTTATGTTTTTTTTTCGGGTCAAAACTTTGACATCCGATATCTCGGCTGTGGAAGGGTCTAGAGCCTCCATTTTTGCGCGCTGGTCGAAGTCTCGTGGCCCTCTGTCAGAATCCAGAGTTTCAAGAAGATCGGAGGGGGTCAAAATTTCGGCCAAAAATGACAGTGTTACCCCTTATGTTTTTTTTTTCAGGTCAAAACTTTGACATCCGATATCTCGGCTCTGGAAGGGTCTAGAGCCTCCATTTTTGCGCGCTGGTCGAAGTCTCATGGCCCTCTGTCAGAATCCAGAGTTTCAAGAAGATCGGATGGGGTCAAAATTTCGGCCAAAAACGACAGTGTTACCCCTTATGTTTTTTTTTTTCAGGTCAAAACTTTGACATCCGATATCTCGGCTCTGGAAGGGTCTAGAGCCTCCATTTTTGCGCGCTGGTCGAAGTCTCGTGGCCCTCTTTCAGAATCCAGAGTTTCAAGAAGATCGGAGGGGGTCAAAATTTCGGCCAAAAACGACAGTGTTACCCCTTATGTTTTTTTTTCAGGTCAAAACTTTGACATCCGATATCTCGGCTCTGGAAGGGTCTAGAGCCTCCATTTTTGCGCGCTGGTCGAAGTCTCGTGGCCCTCTGTCAGAATCCAGAGTTTCAAGAAGATCGGAGGGGGTCAAAATTTCGGCCAAAAACGACAGTGTTACCCCTTATGTTTTTTTTTTTCGGGTCAAAACTTTGACATCCGATATCTCGGCTGTGGAAGGGTCTAGAGCCTCCATTTTTGCGCGCTGGTCGAAGTCTCGTGGCCCTCTGTCAGAATCCAGAGTTTCAAGAAGATCGGAGGGGGTCAAAATTACGGCCAAAAACGACAGTGTTACCCCTTATGTTTTTTTTTTCAGGTCAAAACTTTGACATCCGATATCTCGGCTCTGGAAGGGTCTAGAGCCTCCATTTTTGCGCGCTGGTCGAAGTCTCATGGCCCTCTGTCAGAATCCAGAGTTTCAAGAAGATCGGAGGGGGTCAAAATTTCGGCCAAAAACGACAGTGTTACCCCTTATGTTTTTTTTTTCGGGTCAAAACTTTGACATCCGATATCTCGGCTCTGGAAGGGTCTAGAGCCTCCATTTTTGCACGCTGGTCGAAGTCTCGTGGCCCTGTGTCAGAATCCAGAGTTTCAAGAAGATCGGAGGGGGTCAAAATTTCGGCCAAAAATGACAGTGTTACCCCTTATGTTTTTTTTTTCAGGTCAAAACTTTGACATCCGATATCTCGGTTCTGGAAGGGTCTAGAGCCTCCATTTTTGCGCGCTGGTCGAAGTCTCATGGCCCTCTGTCAGAATCCAGAGTTTGAAGAAGATCGGAGGGGGTCAAAATTTCGGCCAAAAACGACAGTGTTACCCCTTATGTTTTTTTTTTCAGGTCAAAACTTTGACATCCGATATCTCGGCTCTGGAAGGGTCTAGAGCCTCCATTTTTGCGCGCTGGTTGAAGTCTCATGGCCCTCTGTCAGAATCCAGAGTTTCAAGAAGATCGGAGGGGGTCAAAATTTCGGCCAAAAACGACAGTGTTACCCCTTATGTTTTTTTTTTCGGGTCAAAACTTTGACATCCGATATCTCGGCTCTGGAAGGGTCTAGAGCCTCCATTTTTGCACGCTGGTCGAAGTCTCGTGGCCCTTTGTCAGAATCCAGAGTTTCAAGAAGATCGGAGGGGGTCAAAATTTCGGCCAAAAACGACAGTGTTACCCCTTATGTTTTTTTTTTTCGGGTCAAAACTTTGACATCCGATATCTCGGTTCTGGAAGGGTCTAGAGCCTCCATTTTAGCGTGCTGGTCGAAGTCTCGTGGCCCTCTGTCAGAATCCAGTTTCAAGAAGATCGGAGGGGGTCAAAATTTCGGCCAAAAACGACAGTGTTACCCCTTATGTTTTTTTTCAGGTCAAAACTTTGACATCCGATATCTCGGCTCTGGAAGGGTCTAGAGCCTCCATTTTTGCGCGCTGGTCGAAGTCTCGTGGCCCTCTGTCAGAATCCAGAGTTTCAAGAAGATCGGAGGGGGTCAAAATTTCGGCCAAAAACGACAGTGTTACCCCTTATGTTTTTTTTTTCGGGTCAAAACTTTGACATCCGATATCTCGGCTCTGGAAGGGTCTAGAGCCTCCATTTTTGCGCGCTGATCGAAGTCGCGTGGCCCTCTGTCAGAATCCAGAGTTTCAAGAAGATCAGAGGGGGTCAAAATTTCGGCCAAAAACGACAGTGTTACCCCTTATGTTTTTTTTTTTCGGGTCAAACTTTGACATCCGATATCTCGGCTCTGGAAGGGTCTAGAGCCTCCATTTTTGCGCGCTGGTCGAAGTCTCGTGGCCCTCTGTCAGAATCCAGAGTTTCAAGAAGATCGGAGGGGGTCAAAATTTCGGCCAAAAATGACAGTGTTACCCCTTATGTTTTTTTTTCAGGTCAAAACTTTGACATCCGATATCTCGGCTCTGGAAGGGTCTAGAGCCTCCATTTTTGCGCGCTGGTCGAAGTCTCGTGGCCCTATGTCAGAATCCAGAGTTTCAAGAAGATCGGAGGGGGTCAAAATTTCGGCCAAAAACGACAGTGTTACCCCTTATGTTTTTTTTTTTCGGGTCAAAACTTTGACATCTGATATCTCGGCTCTGGAAGGGTCTAGAGCCTCCATTTTTGCGGGCTGGTCGAAGTCTCGTGGCCCTCTGTCAGAATCCAGAGTTTCAAGAAGATCGGAGGGGGTCAAAATTTTGGCCAAAAACGACAGTTTTACCCCTTATGTTTTTTTTTCAGGTCAAAACTTTGACATCCGATATCTCGGCTCTGGAAGGGTCTAGAGCCTCCATTTTTGCGCACTGGTCGAAGTCTCGTGGCCCTCTGTCAGAATCCAGAGTTTCAAGAAGATCGGAGGGGGTCAAAATTTCGGCCAAAAACGACAGTGTTACCCCTTATGTTTTTTTTCAGGTCAAAACTTTGACATCCGATATCTCGGCTCTGGAAGGGTCTAGAGCCTCCATTTTTGCGCGCTGGTCGAAGTCTCGTGGCCCTCTGTCAGAATCCAGAGTTTCAAGAAGATCGGAGGGGGTCAAAATTTCGGCCAAAAATGACAGTGTTACCCCTTATGTTTTTTTTTTCAGGTCAAAACTTTGACATCCGATATCTCGGCTCTGGAAGGGTCTAGAGCCTCCATTTTTGCGCGCTGGTCGAAGTCTCGTGGCCCTCTGTCAGAATCCAGAGTTTCAAGAAGATCGGAGGGGGTCAAAATTTCGGCCAAAAACGACAGTGTTACCCCTTATGTTTTGTTTTCAGGTCAAAACTTTGACATCCGATATCTCGGCTCTGGAAGGGTCTAGAGCCTCCATTTTTGCGGGCTGGTCGAAGTCTCGTGGCCCTCTGTCAGAATCCAGAGTTTCAAGAAGATCGGAGGGGGTCAAAATTTCGGCCAAAAACGACAGTGTTACCCCTTATGTTTTTTTTTCAGGTCAAAACTTTGACATCCGATATCTCGGCTCTGGAAGGGTCTAGAGCCTCCATTTTTGCGCGCTGGTCGAAGTCTCGTGGCCCTCTGTCAGAATCCAGAGTTTCAAGAAGATCGGAGGGGGTCAAAATTTCGGCCAAAAATGACAGTGTTACCCCTTATGTTTTTTTTTCAGGTCAAAACTTTGACATCCGATATCTCGGCTCTGGAAGGGTCTAGAGCCTCCATTTTTGCGCGCTGGTCGAAGTCTCGTGGCCCTCTGTCAGAATCCAGAGTTTCAAGAAGATCGGAGGGGGTCAAAATTTCGGCCAAAAACGACAGTGTTACCCCTTATGTTTTTTTTCAGGTCAAAACTTTGACATCCGATATCTCGGCTCTGGAAGGGTCTAGAGCCTCCATTTTTGCGCGCTGGTCGAAGTCTCGTGGCCCTCTGTCAGAATCCAGAGTTTCAAGAAGATCGGAGGGGGTCAAAATTTCGGCCAAAAACGACAGTGTTACCCCTTATGTTTTTTTTTCAGGTCAAAACTTTGACATCCGATATCTCGGCTCTGGAAAGGTCTAGAGCCTCCATTTTTGCGCGCTGGTCGAAGTCTCATGGCCCTCTGTCAGAATCCAGAGTTTCAAGAAGATCGGAGGGGGTCAAAATTTCGGCCAAAAACGACAGTGTTACCCCTTATGTTTTTTTTTTCGGGTCAAAACTTTGACATCCGATATCTCGGCTCTGGAAGGGTCTAGAGCCTCCATTTTTGCACGCTGGTCGAAGTCTCGTGGCCCTTTGACAGAATCCAGAGTTTCAAGAAGATCGGAGGGGGTCAAAATTTCGGCCAAAAACGACAGTGTTACCCCTTATGTTTTTTTTTTCGGGTCAAAACTTTGACATCCGATATCTCGGTTCTGGAAGGGTCTAGAGCCTCCATTTTAGCGTGCTGGTCGAAGTCTCGTGGCCCTCTGTCAGAATCCAGAGTTTCAAGAAGATCGGAGGGGGTGAAAATTTCGGCCAAAAACGACAGTGTTACCCCTTATGTTTTTTTTTCAGGTCAAAACTTTGACATCCGATATCTCGGCTCTGGAAGGGTCTAGAGCCTCCATTTTTGCGCGCTGGTCGAAGTCTCGTGGCCCTCTGTCAGAATCCAGAGTTTCAAGAAGATCGGAGGGGGTCAAAATTTCGGCCAAAAACGACAGTGTTACCCCTTATGTTTTTTTTTTCGGGTCAAAACTTTGACATCCGATATCTCGGCTCTGGAAGGGTCTAGAGCCTCCATTTTTGCGCGCTGATCGAAGTCTCGTGGCCCTCTGTCAGAATCCAGAGTTTCAAGAAGATCAGAGGGGGTCAAAATTTCGGCCAAAAACGACAGTGTTACCCCTTATGTTTTTTTTTTTTCGGGTCAAACTTTGACATCCGATATCTCGGCTCTGGAAGGGTCTAGAGCCTCCATTTTTGCGCGCTGGTCGAAGTCTCGTGGCCCTCTGTCAGAATCCAGAGTTTCAAGAAGATCGGAGGGGGTCAAAATTTCGGCCAAAAATGACAGTGTTACCCCTTATGTTTTTTTTTCAGGTCAAAACTTTGACATCCGATATCTCGGCTCTGGAAGGGTCTAGAGCCTCCATTTTTGCGCGCTGATCGAAGTCTCGTGGCCCTCTGTCAGAATCCAGAGTTTCAAGAAGATCAGAGGGGGTCAAAATTTCGGCCAAAAACGACAGTGTTACCCCTTATGTTTTTTTTTTTTCGGGTCAAACTTTGACATCCGATATCTCGGCTCTGGAAGGGTCTAGAGCCTCCATTTTTGCGCGCTGGTCGAAGTCTCGTGGCCCTCTGTCAGAATCCAGAGTTTCAAGAAGATCGGAGGGGGTCAAAATTTCGGCCAAAAATGACAGTGTTACCCCTTATGTTTTTTTTTCAGGTCAAAACTTTGACATCCGATATCTCGGCTCTGGAAGGGTCTAGAGCCTCCATTTTTGCGCGCTGGTCGAAGTCTCGTGGCCCTCTGTCAGAATCCAGAGTTTCAAGAAGATCGGAGGGGGTCAAAATTTCGGCCAAAAACGACAGTGTTACCCCTTATGTTTTTTTTTTTTCGGGTCAAAACTTTGACATCTGATATCTCGGCTCTGGAAGGGTCTAGAGCCTCCATTTTTGCGGGCTGGTCGAAGTCTCGTGGCCCTCTGTCAGAATCCAGAGTTTCAAGAAGATCGGAGGGGGTCAAAATTTTGGCCAAAAACGACAGTTTTACCCCTTATGTTTTTTTTTCAGGTCAAAACTTTGACATCCGATATCTCGGCTCTGGAAGGGTCTAGAGCCTCCATTTTTGCGCGCTGGTCGAAGTCTCGTGGCCCTCTGTCAGAATCCAGAGTTTCAAGAAGATCGGAGGGGGTCAAAATTTCGGCCAAAAACGACAGTGTTACCCCTTATGTTTTTTTTCAGGTCAAAACTTTGACATCCGATATCTCGGCTCTGGAAGGGTCTAGAGCCTCCATTTTTGCGCGCTGGTCGAAGTCTCGTGGCCCTCTGTCAGAATCCAGAGTTTCAAGAAGATCGGAGGGGGTCAAAATTTCGGCCAAAAATGACAGTGTTACCCCTTATGTTTTTTTTTTCAGGTCAAAACTTTGACATCCGATATCTCGGCTCTGGAAGGGTCTAGAGCCTCCATTTTTGCGCGCTGGTCGAAGTCTCGTGGCCCTCTGTCAGAATCCAGAGTTTCAAGAAGATCGGAGGGGGTCAAAATTTCGGCCAAAAACGACAGTGTTACCCCTTATGTTTTTTTTTTCAGGTCAAAACTTTGACATCCGATATCTCGGCTCTGGAAGGGTCTAGAGCCTCCATTTTTGCGGGCTGGTCGAAGTCTCGTGGCCCTCTGTCAGAATCCAGAGTTTCAAGAAGATCAGAGGGGGTCAAAATTTCGGCCAAAAACGACAGTGTTACCCCTTATGTTTTTTTTTTTTCGGGTCAAACTTTGACATCCGATATCTCGGCTCTGGAAGGGTCTAGAGCCTCCATTTTTGCGCGCTGGTCGAAGTCTCGTGGCCCTCTGTCAGAATCCAGAGTTTCAAGAATATCGGAGGGGGTCAAAATTTCGGCCAAAAACGACAGTGTTACCCCTTATGTTTTTTTTCAGGTCAAAACTTTGACATCCGATATCTCGGCTCTGGAAGGGTCTAGAGCCTCCATTTTTGCGCGCTGGTCGAAGTCTCGTGGCCCTCTGTCAGAATCCAGAGTTTCAAGAAGATCGGAGGGGGTCAAAATTTCGGCCAAAAACGACAGTGTTACCCCTTATGTTTTTTTTTCAGGTCAAAACTTTGACATCCGATATCTCGGCTCTGGAAAGGTCTAGAGCCTCCATTTTTGCGCGCTGGTCGAAGTCTCGTGGCCCTCTGTCAGAATCCAGAGTTTCAAGAAGATCGGAGGGGGTCAAAATTTCGGCCAAAAACGACAGTGTTACCCCTTATGTTTTTTTTTCGGGTCAAAACTTTGACATCCGATATCTCGGCTGTGGAAGGGTCTAGAGCCTCCATTTTTGCGCGCTGGTCGAAGTCTCGTGGCCCTCTGTCAGAATCCAGAGTTTCAAGAAGATCGGAGGGGGTCAAAATTTCGGCCAAAAATGACAGTGTTACCCCTTATGTTTTTTTTTTTCAGGTCAAAACTTTGACATCCGATATCTCGGCTCTGGAAGGGTCTAGAGCCTCCATTTTTGCGCGCTGGTCGAAGTCTCTTGGCCCTCTGTCAGAATCCAGAGTTTCAAGAAGATCGGAGGGGGTCAAAATTTCGGCCAAAAACGACAGTGTAACCCCTTATGTTTTTTTTTCGGGTCAAAACTTTGACATCCGATATCTCGGCTCTGGAAGGGTCTAGAGCCTCCATTTTTGCGCGCTGGTCGAAGTCTCGTGGCCCTCTGTCAGAATCCAGAGTTTCAAGAAGATCGGAGGGGGTCAAAATTTCGGCCAAAAACGACAGTGTAACCCCTTATGTTTTTTTTTCGGGTCAAAACTTTGACATCCGATATCTCGGTTCTGGAAGGGTCTAGAGCCTCCATTTTTGCGCGCTGGTCGAAGTCTCGGTGCCCTCTGTCAGAATCCAGAGTTTCAAGAAGATCGGAGGGGGTCAAAATTTCGGCCAAAAACGACAGTGTTACCCCTTATGTTTTTTTTTCGGGTCAAAACTTTGACATCCGATATCTCGGCTCTGGAAGGGTCTAGAGCCTCCATTTTTGCGCGCTGGTCGAAGTCTCGTGGCCCTCTGTCAGAATCCAGAGTTTCAAGAAGATCGGAGGGGGTCAAAATTTCGGCCAAAAACGACAGTGTTACCCCTTATGTTTTTTTTTTCGGGTCAAAACTTTGACATCCGATATCTCGGTTCTGGAAGGGTCTAGAGCCTCCATTTTAGCGTGCTGGTCGAAGTCTCGTGGCCCTCTGTCAGAATCCAGAGTTTCAAGAAGATCGGAGGGGGTGAAAATTTCGGCCAAAAACGACAGTGTTACCCCTTATGTTTTTTTTTCAGGTCAAAACTTTGACATCCGATATCTCGGCTCTGGAAGGGTCTAGAGCCTCCATTTTTGCGCGCTGGTCGAAGTCTCGTGGCCCTCTGTCAGAATCCAGAGTTTCAAGAAGATCGGAGGGGTCAAAATTTCGGCCAAAAACGACAGTGTTACCCCTTATGTTTTTTTTTCGGGTCAAAACTTTGACATCCGATATCTCGGCTCTGGAAGGGTCTAGAGCCTCCATTTTTGCGTGCTGATCGAAGTCTCGTGGCCCTCTGTCAGAATCCAGAGTTTCAAGAAGATCAGAGGGGGTCAAAATTTCGGCCAAAAACGACAGTGTTACCCCTTATGTTTTTTTTTTCGGGTCAAACTTTGACATCCGATATCTCGGCTCTGGAAGGGTCTAGAGCCTCCATTTTTGCGTGCTGATCGAAGTCTCGTGGCCCTCTGTCAGAATCCAGAGTTTCAAGAAGATCGGAGGGGGTCAAAATTTCGGCCAAAAATGACAGTGTTACCCCTTATGTTTTTTTTTCAGGTCAAAACTTTGACATCCGATATCTCGGCTCTGGAAGGGTCTAGAGCCTCAATTTTTGCGCGCTGGTCGAAGTCTCGTGGCCCTATGTCAGAATCCAGAGTTTCAAGAAGATCGGAGGGGGTCAAAATTTCGGCCAAAAACGACAGTGTTACCCCTTATGTTTTTTTTTCGGGTCAAAACTTTGACATCTGATATCTCGGCTCTGGAAGGGTCTAGAGCCTCCATTTTTGCGGGCTGGTCGAAGTCTCGTGGCCCTCTGTCAGAATCCAGAGTTTCAAGAAGATCGGAGGGGGTCAAAATTTCGGCCAAAAACGACAGTGTTACCCCTTATGTTTTTTTTTTTTCGGGTCAAAACTTTGACATCCGATATCTCGGTTCTGGAAGGGTCTAGAGCCTCCATTTTAGCGTGCTGGTCGAAGTCTCGTGGCCCTCTGTCAGAATCCAGAGTTTCAAGAAGATCGGAGGGGGTGAAAATTTCGGCCAAAAACGACAGTGTTACCCCTTATGTTTTTTTTTCAGGTCAAAACTTTGACATCCGATATCTCGGCTCTGGAAGGGTCTAGAGCCTCCATTTTTGCGCGCTGGTCGAAGTCTCGTGGCCCTCTGTCAGAATCCAGAGTTTCAAGAAGATCGGAGGGGGTCAAAATTTCGGCCAAAAACGACAGTGTTACCCCTTATGTTTTTTTTTTCGGGTCAAAACTTTGACATCCGATATTTCGGCTCTGGAAGGGTCTAGAGCCTCCATTTTTGCGCGCTGATCGAAGTCTCGTGGCCCTCTGTCAGAATCCAGAGTTTCAAGAAGATCAGAGGGGGTCAAAATTTCGGCCAAAAACGACAGTGTTACCCCTTATGTTTTTTTTTTCGGGTCAAACTTTGACATCCGATATCTCGGCTCTGGAAGGGTCTAGAGCCTCCATTTTTGCGCGCTGGTCGAAGTCTCGTGGCCCTCTGTCAGAATCCAGAGTTTCAAGAAGATCGGAGGGGGTCAAAATTTCGGCCAAAAATGACAGTGTTACCCCTTATGTTTTTTTTTCAGGTCAAAACTTTGACATCCGATATCTCGGCTCTGGAAGGGTCTAGAGCCTCCATTTTTGCGCGCTGGTCGAAGTCTCGTGGCCCTATGTCAGAATCCAGAGTTTCAAGAAGATCGGAGGGGGTCAAAATTTCGGCCAAAAACGACAGTGTTACCCCTTATGTTTTTTTTTTCGGGTCAAAACTTTGACATCTGATATCTCGGCTCTGGAAGGGTCTAGAGCCTCCATTTTTGCGGGCTGGTCGAAGTCTCGTGGCCCTCTGTCAGAATCCAGAGTTTCAAGAAGATCGGAGGGGGTCAAAATTTTGGCCAAAAACGACAGTTTTACCCCTTATGTTTTTTTTTCAGGTCAAAATTTTGACATCCGATATCTCGGCTCTGGAAGGGTCTAGAGCCTCCATTTTTGTGCGCTGGTCGAAGTCTCGTGGCCCTCTGTCAGAATCCAGAGTTTCAAGAAGATCGGAGGGGGTCAAAATTTCGGCCAAAAACGACAGTGTTACCCCTTATGTTTTTTTTCAGGTCAAAACTTTGACATCCGATATCTCGGCTCTGGAAGGGTCTAGAGCCTCCATTTTTGCGCGCTGGTCGAAGTCTCGTGGCCCTCTGTCAGAATCCAGAGTTTCAAGAAGATCGGAGGGGGTCAAAATTTCGGCCAAAAATGACAGTGTTACCCCTTATGTTTTTTTTTCCAGGTCAAAACTTTGACATCCGATATCTCGGCTCTGGAAGGGTCTAGAGCCTCCATTTTTGCGCGCTGGTCGAAGTCTCGTGGCCCTCTGTCAGAATCCAGAGTTTCAAGAAGATCGGAGGGGGTCAAAATTTCGGCCAAAACGACAGTGTTACCCCTTATGTTTTTTTTTTCAGGTCAAAACTTTGACATCCGATATCTCGGCTCTGGGAGGGTCTAGAGCCTCCATTTTTGCGGGCTGGTCGAAGTCTCGTGGCCCTCTGTCAGAATCTAGAGTTTCAAGAAGATCGGAGGGGGTCAAAATTTCGGCCAAAAACGACAGTGTTACCCCTTATGTTTTTTTTTCAGGTCAAAACTTTGACATCCGATATCTCGGCTCTGGAAGGGTCTAGAGCCTCCATTTTTGCGCGCTGGTCGAAGTCTCGTGGCCCTCTGTCAGAATCCAGAGTTTCAAGAAGATCGGAGGGGGTCAAAATTTCGGCCAAAAATGACAGTGTTACCCCTTATGTTTTTTTTTCAGGTCAAAACTTTGACATCCGATATCTCGGCTCTGGAAGGGTCTAGAGCCTCCATTTTTGCGCGCTGGTCGAAGTCTCGTGGCCCTCTGTCAGAATCCAGAGTTTCAAGAAGATCGGAGGGGGTCAAAATTTCGGCCAAAAACGACAGTGTTACCCCTTATGTTTTTTTTCAGGTCAAAACTTTGACATCCGATATCTCGGCTCTGGAAGGGTCTAGAGCCTCCATTTTTGCGCGCTGGTCGAAGTCTCGTGGCCCTCTGTCAGAATCCAGAGTTTCAAGAAGATCGGAGGGGGTCAAAATTTCGGCCAAAAACGACAGTGTTACCCCTTATGTTTTTTTTTTCAGATCAAAACTTTGACATCCGATATCTCGGCTCTGGAAAGGTCTAGAGCCTCCATTTTTGCGCGCTGGTCGAAGTCTCGTGGCCCTCTGTCAGAATCCAGAGTTTCAAGAAGATCGGAGGGGGTCAAAATTTCGGCCAAAAACGACAGTGTTACCCCTTATGTTTTTTTTTCGGGTCAAAACTTTGACATCCGATATCTCGGCTGTGGAAGGGTCTAGAGCCTCCATTTTTGCGCGCTGGTCGAAGTCTCGTGGCCCTCTGTCAGAATCCAGAGTTTCAAGAAGATCGGAGGGGGTCAAAATTTCGGCCAAAAATGACAGTGTTACCCCTTATGTTTTTTTTTTCAGGTCAAAACTTTGACATCCGATATCTCGGCTCTGGAAGGGTCTAGAGCCTCCATTTTTGCGCGCTGGTCGAAGTCTCATGGCCCTCTGTCAGAATCCAGAGTTTCAAGAAGATCGGATGGGGTCAAAATTTCGGCCAAAAACGACAGTGTTACCCCTTATGTTTTTTTTTTTCAGGTCAAAACTTTGACATCCGATATCTCGGCTCTGGAAGGGTCTAGAGCCTCCATTTTTGCGCGCTGGTCGAAGTCTCGTGGCCCTCTGTCAGAATCCAGAGTTTCAAGAAGATCGGAGGGGGTCAAAATTTCGGCCAAAAACGACAGTGTTACCCCTTATGTTTTTTTTTCAGGTCAAAACTTTGACATCCGATATCTCGGCTCTGGAAGGGTCTAGAGCCTCCATTTTTGCGCGCTGGTCGAAGTCTTGTGGCCCTCTGTCAGAATCCAGAGTTTCAAGAAGATCGGAGGGGGTGAAAATTTCGGCCAAAAACAACAGTGTTACCCCTTATGTTTTTTTTTTTCGGGTCAAAACTTTGACATCCGATATCTCGGCTCTGGAAGGGTCTAGAGCCTCCATTTTTGCGCGCTGGTCGAAGTCTCGTGGCCCTCTGTCAGAATCCAGAGTTTCAAGAAGATCGGAGGGGGTCAAAATTTCGGCCAAAAACGACAGTGTTACCCCTTATGTTTTTTTTTCGGGTCAAAACTTTGACATCCGATATCTCAGCTCTGGAAGGGTCTAGAGCCTCCATTTTTGCGCGCTGGTCGAAGTCTCGTGGCCCTCTGTCAGAATCCAGAGTTTCAAGAAGATCGGAGGGGGTCAAAATTTCGGCCAAAAACGACAGTGTTACCCCTTATGTTTTTTTTTTCGGGTCAAAACTTTGACATCCGATATCTCGGCTCTGGAAGGGTCTAGAGCCTCCATTTTTGCGCGCTGGTCGAAGTCTCGTGGCCCTCTGTCAGAATCCAGAGTTTCAAGAAGATCGGAGGGGGTGAAAATTTCGGCCAAAAACGACAGTGTTACCCCTTATGTTTTTTTTTCAGGTCAAAACTTTGACATCCGATATCTCGGCTCTGGAAGGGTCTAGAGCCTCCATTTTTGCGCGCTGGTCGAAGTCTCGTGGCCCTCTGTCAGAGTCCAGAGTTTCAAGAAGATCGGAGGGGGTCAAAATTTCGGCCAAAAACGACAGTGTTACCCCTTATGTTTTTTTTTTGGGTCAAAACTTTGACATCCGATATCTCGGCTCTGGAAGGGTCTAGAGCCTCCATTTTTGCGCGCTGGTCGAAGTCTCGTGGCCCTCTGTCAGAATCCAGAGTTTCAAGAAGATCGGAGGGGGTCAAAATTTCGGCCAAAAACGACAGTGTTACCCCTTATGTTTTTTTTTTTTCGGGTCAAACTTTGACATCCGATATCTCGGCTCTGGAAGGGTCTAGAGCCTCCATTTTTGCGCGCTGGTCGAAGTCTCGTGGCCCTCTGTCAGAATCCAGAGTTTCAAGAAGATCGGAGGGGGTCAAAATTTCGGCCAAAAATGACAGTGTTACCCCTTATGTTTTTTTTTCAGGTCAAAACTTTGACATCCGATATCTCGGCTCTGGAAGGGTCTAGAGCCTCCATTTTTGCGCGCTGGTCGAAGTCTCATGGCCCTCTGTCAGAATCCAGAGTTTCAAGAAGATCGGAGGGGGTCAAAATTTTGGCCAAAAATGACAGTGTTACCCCTTATGTTTTTTTTTCAGGTCAAAACTTTGACATCCGATATCTCGGCTCTGGAAGGGTCTAGAGCCTCCATTTTTGCGCGCTGGTCGAAGTCTCGTGGCCCTATGTCAGAATCCAGAGTTTCAAGAAGATCGGAGGGGGTCAAAATTCCGGCCAAAAACGACAGTGTTACCCCTTATGTTTTTTTTTTTTTCGGGTCAAAACTTTGACATCTGATATCTCGGCTCTGGAAGGGTCTAGAGCCTCCATTTTTGCGGGCTGGTCGAAGTCTCGTGGCCCTCTGTCAGAATCCAGAGTTTCAAGAAGATCGGAGGGGGTCAAAATTTTGGCCAAAAACGACAGTGTTACCCCTTATGTTTTTTTTTCAGGTCAAAACTTTGACATCCGATATCTCGGCTCTGGAAGGGTCTAGAGCCTCCATTTTTGCGCGCTGGTCGAAGTCTCGTGGCCCTCTGTCAGAATCCAGAGTTTCAAGAAGATCGGAGGGGGTCAAAATTTCGGCCAAAAACGACAGTGTTACCCCTTATGTTTTTTTTCAGGTCAAAACTTTGACATCCAATATCTCGGCTCTGGAAGGGTCTAGAGCCTCCATTTTTGCGCGCTGGTCGAAGTCTCGTGGCCCTCAGTCAGAATCCAGAGTTTCAAGAAGATCGGAGGGGGTCAAAATTTCGGCCAAAAATGACAGTGTTACCCCTTATGTTTTTTTTTTTTTCAGGTCAAAACTTTGACATCCGATATCTCGGCTCTGGAAGGGTCTAGAGCCTCCATTTTTGCGCGCTGGTCGAAGTCTCGTGGCCCTCTGTCAGAATCCAGAGTTTCAAGAAGATCGGAGGGGGTCAAAATTTCGGCCAAAAACGACAGTGTTACCCCTTATGTTTTTTTTCAGGTCAAAACTTTGACATCCGATATCTCGGCTCTGGAAGGGTCTAGAGCCTCCATTTTTGCGGGCTGGTCGAAGTCTCGTGGCCCTCTGTCAGAATCCAGAGTTTCAAGAAGATCGGAGGGGGTCAAAATTTCGGCCAAAAACGACAGTGTTACCCCTTATGTTTTTTTTTTCAGGTCAAAACTTTGACATCCGATATCTCGGCTCTGGAAGGGTCTAGAGCCTCCATTTTTGCGCGCTGGTCGAAGTCTCGTGGCCCTCTGTCAGAATCCAGAGTTTCAAGAAGATCGGAGGAGGTCAAAATTTCGGCCAAAAATGACAGTGTTACCCCTTATGCTTTTTTTTCAGGTCAAAACTTTGACATCCGATATCTCGGCTCTGGAAGGGTCTAGAGCCTCCATTTTTGCGTGCTGGTCGAAGTCTCGTGGCCCTCTGTCAGAATCCAGAGTTTCAAGAAGATCGGAGGGGGTCAAAATTTCGGCCAAAAACGACAGTGTTACCCCTTATGTTTTTTTTCAGGTCAAAACTTTGACATCCGATGTCTCGGCTCTGGAAGGGTCTAGAGCCTCCATTTTTGCGCGCTGGTCGAAGTCTCGTGGCCCTCTGTCAGAATCCAGAGTTTCAAGAAGATCGGAGGGGGTCAAAATTTCGGCCAAAAACGACAGTGTTACCCCTTATGTTTTTTTTTTCAGGTCAAAACTTTGACATCCGATATCTCGGCTCTGGAAGGGTCTAGAGCCTCCATTTTTGCGCGCTGGTCGAAGTCTCGTGGCCCTCTGTCAGAATCCAGAGTTTCAAGAAGATCGGAGGGGGTCAAAATTTCGGCCAAAAACGACAGTGTTACCCCTTATGTTTTTTTCTCAGGTCAAAACTTTGACATCCGATATCTCGGCTCTGGAAGGGTCTAGAGCCTCCATTTTTGCGCGCTGGTCGAAGTCTTGTGGCCCTCTGTCAGAATCCAGAGTTTCAAGAAGATCGGAGGGGGTGAAAATTTCGGCCAAAAACAACAGTGTTACCCCTTATGTTTTTTTTTTTCGGGTCAAAACTTTGACATCCGATATCTCGGCTCTGGAAGGGTCTAGAGCCTCCATTTTTGCGCGCTGGTCGAAGTCTCGTGGCCCTCTGTCAGAATCCAGAGTTTCAAGAAGATCGGAGGGGGTCAAAATTTCGGCCAAAAACGACAGTGTTACCCCTTATGTTTTTTTTTCGGGTCAAAACTTTGACATCCGATATCTCAGCTCTGGAAGGGTCTAGAGCCTCCATTTTTGCGCGCTGGTCGAAGTCTCGTGGCCCTCTGTCAGAATCCAGAGTTTCAAGAAGATCGGAGGGGGTCAAAATTTCGGCCAAAAACGACAGTGTTACCCCTTATGTTTTTTTTTTCGGGTCAAAACTTTGACATCCGATATCTCGGCTCTGGAAGGGTCTAGAGCCTCCATTTTTGCGCGCTGGTCGAAGTCTCGTGGCCCTCTGTCAGAATCCAGAGTTTCAAGAAGATCGGAGGGGGTGAAAATTTCGGCCAAAAACGACAGTGTTACCCCTTATGTTTTTTTTTCAGGTCAAAACTTTGACATCCGATATCTCGGCTCTGGAAGGGTCTAGAGCCTCCATTTTTGCGCGCTGGTCGAAGTCTCGTGGCCCTCTGTCAGAGTCCAGAGTTTCAAGAAGATCGGAGGGGGTCAAAATTTCGGCCAAAAACGACAGTGTTACCCCTTATGTTTTTTTTTTGGGTCAAAACTTTGACATCCGATATCTCGGCTCTGGAAGGGTCTAGAGCCTCCATTTTTGCGCGCTGGTCGAAGTCTCGTGGCCCTCTGTCAGAATCCAGAGTTTCAAGAAGATCGGAGGGGGTCAAAATTTCGGCCAAAAACGACAGTGTTACCCCTTATGTTTTTTTTTTTTCGGGTCAAACTTTGACATCCGATATCTCGGCTCTGGAAGGGTCTAGAGCCTCCATTTTTGCGCGCTGGTCGAAGTCTCGTGGCCCTCTGTCAGAATCCAGAGTTTCAAGAAGATCGGAGGGGGTCAAAATTTCGGCCAAAAATGACAGTGTTACCCCTTATGTTTTTTTTTCAGGTCAAAACTTTGACATCCGATATCTCGGCTCTGGAAGGGTCTAGAGCCTCCATTTTTGCGCGCTGGTCGAAGTCTCATGGCCCTCTGTCAGAATCCAGAGTTTCAAGAAGATCGGAGGGGGTCAAAATTTTGGCCAAAAATGACAGTGTTACCCCTTATGTTTTTTTTTCAGGTCAAAACTTTGACATCCGATATCTCGGCTCTGGAAGGGTCTAGAGCCTCCATTTTTGCGCGCTGGTCGAAGTCTCGTGGCCCTATGTCAGAATCCAGAGTTTCAAGAAGATCGGAGGGGGTCAAAATTCCGGCCAAAAACGACAGTGTTACCCCTTATGTTTTTTTTTTTTTCGGGTCAAAACTTTGACATCTGATATCTCGGCTCTGGAAGGGTCTAGAGCCTCCATTTTTGCGGGCTGGTCGAAGTCTCGTGGCCCTCTGTCAGAATCCAGAGTTTCAAGAAGATCGGAGGGGGTCAAAATTTTGGCCAAAAACGACAGTGTTACCCCTTATGTTTTTTTTTCAGGTCAAAACTTTGACATCCGATATCTCGGCTCTGGAAGGGTCTAGAGCCTCCATTTTTGCGCGCTGGTCGAAGTCTCGTGGCCCTCTGTCAGAATCCAGAGTTTCAAGAAGATCGGAGGGGGTCAAAATTTCGGCCAAAAACGACAGTGTTACCCCTTATGTTTTTTTTCAGGTCAAAACTTTGACATCCAATATCTCGGCTCTGGAAGGGTCTAGAGCCTCCATTTTTGCGCGCTGGTCGAAGTCTCGTGGCCCTCAGTCAGAATCCAGAGTTTCAAGAAGATCGGAGGGGGTCAAAATTTCGGCCAAAAATGACAGTGTTACCCCTTATGTTTTTTTTTTTTTCAGGTCAAAACTTTGACATCCGATATCTCGGCTCTGGAAGGGTCTAGAGCCTCCATTTTTGCGCGCTGGTCGAAGTCTCGTGGCCCTCTGTCAGAATCCAGAGTTTCAAGAAGATCGGAGGGGGTCAAAATTTCGGCCAAAAACGACAGTGTTACCCCTTATGTTTTTTTTCAGGTCAAAACTTTGACATCCGATATCTCGGCTCTGGAAGGGTCTAGAGCCTCCATTTTTGCGGGCTGGTCGAAGTCTCGTGGCCCTCTGTCAGAATCCAGAGTTTCAAGAAGATCGGAGGGGGTCAAAATTTCGGCCAAAAACGACAGTGTTACCCCTTATGTTTTTTTTTTCAGGTCAAAACTTTGACATCCGATATCTCGGCTCTGGAAGGGTCTAGAGCCTCCATTTTTGCGCGCTGGTCGAAGTCTCGTGGCCCTCTGTCAGAATCCAGAGTTTCAAGAAGATCGGAGGAGGTCAAAATTTCGGCCAAAAATGACAGTGTTACCCCTTATGCTTTTTTTTCAGGTCAAAACTTTGACATCCGATATCTCGGCTCTGGAAGGGTCTAGAGCCTCCATTTTTGCGTGCTGGTCGAAGTCTCGTGGCCCTCTGTCAGAATCCAGAGTTTCAAGAAGATCGGAGGGGGTCAAAATTTCGGCCAAAAACGACAGTGTTACCCCTTATGTTTTTTTTCAGGTCAAAACTTTGACATCCGATGTCTCGGCTCTGGAAGGGTCTAGAGCCTCCATTTTTGCGCGCTGGTCGAAGTCTCGTGGCCCTCTGTCAGAATCCAGAGTTTCAAGAAGATCGGAGGGGGTCAAAATTTCGGCCAAAAACGACAGTGTTACCCCTTATGTTTTTTTTTTCAGGTCAAAACTTTGACATCCGATATCTCGGCTCTGGAAGGGTCTAGAGCCTCCATTTTTGCGCGCTGGTCGAAGTCTCGTGGCCCTCTGTCAGAATCCAGAGTTTCAAGAAGATCGGAGGGGGTCAAAATTTCGGCCAAAAACGACAGTGTTACCCCTTATGTTTTTTTCTCAGGTCAAAACTTTGACATCCGATATCTCGGCTCTGGAAGGGTCTAGAGCCTCCATTTTTGCGCGCTGGTCGAAGTCTCGTGGCCCTCTGTCAGAATCCAGAGTTTCAAGAAGATCGGAGGGGGTCAAAATTTCGGCCAAAAACGACAGTGTTACCCCTTATGTTTTTTTTTCGGGTCAAAACTTTGACATCCGATATCTCGGCTGTGGAAGGGTCTAGAGCCTCCATTTTTGCGCGCTGGTCGAAGTCTCGTGGCCCTCTGTCAGAATCCAGAGTTTCAAGAAGATCGGAGGGGGTCAAAATTTCGGCCAAAAATGACAGTGTTACCCCTTATGTTTTTTTTTTCAGGTCAAAACTTTGACATCCGATATCTCGGCTCTGGAAGGGTCTAGAGCCTCCATTTTTGCGCGCTGGTCGAAGTCTCATGGCCCTCTGTCAGAATCCAGAGTTTCAAGAAGATCGGATGGGGTCAAAATTTCGGCCAAAAACGACAGTGTTACCCCTTATGTTTTTTTTTTTCAGGTCAAAACTTTGACATCCGATATCTCGGCTCTGGAAGGGTCTAGAGCCTCCATTTTTGCGCGCTGGTCGAAGTCTCGTGGCCCTCTTTCAGAATCCAGAGTTTCAAGAAGATCGGAGGGGGTCAAAATTTCGGCCAAAAACGACAGTGTTACCCCTTATGTTTTTTTTTCAGGTCAAAACTTTGACATCCGATATCTCGGCTCTGGAAGGGTCTAGAGCCTCCATTTTTGCGCGCTGGTCGAAGTCTCGTGGCCCTCTGTCAGAATCCAGAGTTTCAAGAAGATCGGAGGGGGTCAAAATTTCGGCCAAAAACGACAGTGTTACCCCTTATGTTTTTTTTTTTCGGGTCAAAACTTTGACATCCGATATCTCGGCTGTGGAAGGGTCTAGAGCCTCCATTTTTGCGCGCTGGTCGAAGTCTCGTGGCCCTCTGTCAGAATCCAGAGTTTCAAGAAGATCGGAGGGGGTCAAAATTACGGCCAAAAACGACAGTGTTACCCCTTATGTTTTTTTTTTCAGGTCAAAACTTTGACATCCGATATCTCGGCTCTGGAAGGGTCTAGAGCCTCCATTTTTGCGCGCTGGTCGAAGTCTCATGGCCCTCTGTCAGAATCCAGAGTTTCAAGAAGATCGGAGGGGGTCAAAATTTCGGCCAAAAACGACAGTGTTACCCCTTATGTTTTTTTTTTCGGGTCAAAACTTTGACATCCGATATCTCGGCTCTGGAAGGGTCTAGAGCCTCCATTTTTGCACGCTGGTCGAAGTCTCGTGGCCCTGTGTCAGAATCCAGAGTTTCAAGAAGATCGGAGGGGGTCAAAATTTCGGCCAAAAATGACAGTGTTACCCCTTATGTTTTTTTTTTCAGGTCAAAACTTTGACATCCGATATCTCGGTTCTGGAAGGGTCTAGAGCCTCCATTTTTGCGCGCTGGTCGAAGTCTCATGGCCCTCTGTCAGAATCCAGAGTTTGAAGAAGATCGGAGGGGGTCAAAATTTCGGCCAAAAACGACAGTGTTACCCCTTATGTTTTTTTTTTCAGGTCAAAACTTTGACATCCGATATCTCGGCTCTGGAAGGGTCTAGAGCCTCCATTTTTGCGCGCTGGTTGAAGTCTCATGGCCCTCTGTCAGAATCCAGAGTTTCAAGAAGATCGGAGGGGGTCAAAATTTCGGCCAAAAACGACAGTGTTACCCCTTATGTTTTTTTTTTCGGGTCAAAACTTTGACATCCGATATCTCGGCTCTGGAAGGGTCTAGAGCCTCCATTTTTGCACGCTGGTCGAAGTCTCGTGGCCCTTTGTCAGAATCCAGAGTTTCAAGAAGATCGGAGGGGGTCAAAATTTCGGCCAAAAACGACAGTGTTACCCCTTATGTTTTTTTTTTTCGGGTCAAAACTTTGACATCCGATATCTCGGTTCTGGAAGGGTCTAGAGCCTCCATTTTAGCGTGCTGGTCGAAGTCTCGTGGCCCTCTGTCAGAATCCAGTTTCAAGAAGATCGGAGGGGGTCAAAATTTCGGCCAAAAACGACAGTGTTACCCCTTATGTTTTTTTTCAGGTCAAAACTTTGACATCCGATATCTCGGCTCTGGAAGGGTCTAGAGCCTCCATTTTTGCGCGCTGGTCGAAGTCTCGTGGCCCTCTGTCAGAATCCAGAGTTTCAAGAAGATCGGAGGGGGTCAAAATTTCGGCCAAAAACGACAGTGTTACCCCTTATGTTTTTTTTTTCGGGTCAAAACTTTGACATCCGATATCTCGGCTCTGGAAGGGTCTAGAGCCTCCATTTTTGCGCGCTGATCGAAGTCGCGTGGCCCTCTGTCAGAATCCAGAGTTTCAAGAAGATCAGAGGGGGTCAAAATTTCGGCCAAAAACGACAGTGTTACCCCTTATGTTTTTTTTTTTCGGGTCAAACTTTGACATCCGATATCTCGGCTCTGGAAGGGTCTAGAGCCTCCATTTTTGCGCGCTGGTCGAAGTCTCGTGGCCCTCTGTCAGAATCCAGAGTTTCAAGAAGATCGGAGGGGGTCAAAATTTCGGCCAAAAATGACAGTGTTACCCCTTATGTTTTTTTTTCAGGTCAAAACTTTGACATCCGATATCTCGGCTCTGGAAGGGTCTAGAGCCTCCATTTTTGCGCGCTGGTCGAAGTCTCGTGGCCCTATGTCAGAATCCAGAGTTTCAAGAAGATCGGAGGGGGTCAAAATTTCGGCCAAAAACGACAGTGTTACCCCTTATGTTTTTTTTTTTCGGGTCAAAACTTTGACATCTGATATCTCGGCTCTGGAAGGGTCTAGAGCCTCCATTTTTGCGGGCTGGTCGAAGTCTCGTGGCCCTCTGTCAGAATCCAGAGTTTCAAGAAGATCGGAGGGGGTCAAAATTTTGGCCAAAAACGACAGTTTTACCCCTTATGTTTTTTTTTCAGGTCAAAACTTTGACATCCGATATCTCGGCTCTGGAAGGGTCTAGAGCCTCCATTTTTGCGCACTGGTCGAAGTCTCGTGGCCCTCTGTCAGAATCCAGAGTTTCAAGAAGATCGGAGGGGGTCAAAATTTCGGCCAAAAACGACAGTGTTACCCCTTATGTTTTTTTTCAGGTCAAAACTTTGACATCCGATATCTCGGCTCTGGAAGGGTCTAGAGCCTCCATTTTTGCGCGCTGGTCGAAGTCTCGTGGCCCTCTGTCAGAATCCAGAGTTTCAAGAAGATCGGAGGGGGTCAAAATTTCGGCCAAAAATGACAGTGTTACCCCTTATGTTTTTTTTTTCAGGTCAAAACTTTGACATCCGATATCTCGGCTCTGGAAGGGTCTAGAGCCTCCATTTTTGCGCGCTGGTCGAAGTCTCGTGGCCCTCTGTCAGAATCCAGAGTTTCAAGAAGATCGGAGGGGGTCAAAATTTCGGCCAAAAACGACAGTGTTACCCCTTATGTTTTGTTTTCAGGTCAAAACTTTGACATCCGATATCTCGGCTCTGGAAGGGTCTAGAGCCTCCATTTTTGCGGGCTGGTCGAAGTCTCGTGGCCCTCTGTCAGAATCCAGAGTTTCAAGAAGATCGGAGGGGGTCAAAATTTCGGCCAAAAACGACAGTGTTACCCCTTATGTTTTTTTTTCAGGTCAAAACTTTGACATCCGATATCTCGGCTCTGGAAGGGTCTAGAGCCTCCATTTTTGCGCGCTGGTCGAAGTCTCGTGGCCCTCTGTCAGAATCCAGAGTTTCAAGAAGATCGGAGGGGGTCAAAATTTCGGCCAAAAATGACAGTGTTACCCCTTATGTTTTTTTTTCAGGTCAAAACTTTGACATCCGATATCTCGGCTCTGGAAGGGTCTAGAGCCTCCATTTTTGCGCGCTGGTCGAAGTCTCGTGGCCCTCTGTCAGAATCCAGAGTTTCAAGAAGATCGGAGGGGGTCAAAATTTCGGCCAAAAACGACAGTGTTACCCCTTATGTTTTTTTTCAGGTCAAAACTTTGACATCCGATATCTCGGCTCTGGAAGGGTCTAGAGCCTCCATTTTTGCGCGCTGGTCGAAGTCTCGTGGCCCTCTGTCAGAATCCAGAGTTTCAAGAAGATCGGAGGGGGTCAAAATTTCGGCCAAAAACGACAGTGTTACCCCTTATGTTTTTTTTTCAGGTCAAAACTTTGACATCCGATATCTCGGCTCTGGAAAGGTCTAGAGCCTCCATTTTTGCGCGCTGGTCGAAGTCTCATGGCCCTCTGTCAGAATCCAGAGTTTCAAGAAGATCGGAGGGGGTCAAAATTTCGGCCAAAAACGACAGTGTTACCCCTTATGTTTTTTTTTTCGGGTCAAAACTTTGACATCCGATATCTCGGCTCTGGAAGGGTCTAGAGCCTCCATTTTTGCACGCTGGTCGAAGTCTCGTGGCCCTTTGACAGAATCCAGAGTTTCAAGAAGATCGGAGGGGGTCAAAATTTCGGCCAAAAACGACAGTGTTACCCCTTATGTTTTTTTTTTCGGGTCAAAACTTTGACATCCGATATCTCGGTTCTGGAAGGGTCTAGAGCCTCCATTTTAGCGTGCTGGTCGAAGTCTCGTGGCCCTCTGTCAGAATCCAGAGTTTCAAGAAGATCGGAGGGGGTGAAAATTTCGGCCAAAAACGACAGTGTTACCCCTTATGTTTTTTTTTCAGGTCAAAACTTTGACATCCGATATCTCGGCTCTGGAAGGGTCTAGAGCCTCCATTTTTGCGCGCTGGTCGAAGTCTCGTGGCCCTCTGTCAGAATCCAGAGTTTCAAGAAGATCGGAGGGGGTCAAAATTTCGGCCAAAAACGACAGTGTTACCCCTTATGTTTTTTTTTTCGGGTCAAAACTTTGACATCCGATATCTCGGCTCTGGAAGGGTCTAGAGCCTCCATTTTTGCGCGCTGATCGAAGTCTCGTGGCCCTCTGTCAGAATCCAGAGTTTCAAGAAGATCAGAGGGGGTCAAAATTTCGGCCAAAAACGACAGTGTTACCCCTTATGTTTTTTTTTTTTCGGGTCAAACTTTGACATCCGATATCTCGGCTCTGGAAGGGTCTAGAGCCTCCATTTTTGCGCGCTGGTCGAAGTCTCGTGGCCCTCTGTCAGAATCCAGAGTTTCAAGAAGATCGGAGGGGGTCAAAATTTCGGCCAAAAATGACAGTGTTACCCCTTATGTTTTTTTTTCAGGTCAAAACTTTGACATCCGATATCTCGGCTCTGGAAGGGTCTAGAGCCTCCATTTTTGCGCGCTGATCGAAGTCTCGTGGCCCTCTGTCAGAATCCAGAGTTTCAAGAAGATCAGAGGGGGTCAAAATTTCGGCCAAAAACGACAGTGTTACCCCTTATGTTTTTTTTTTTTCGGGTCAAACTTTGACATCCGATATCTCGGCTCTGGAAGGGTCTAGAGCCTCCATTTTTGCGCGCTGGTCGAAGTCTCGTGGCCCTCTGTCAGAATCCAGAGTTTCAAGAAGATCGGAGGGGGTCAAAATTTCGGCCAAAAATGACAGTGTTACCCCTTATGTTTTTTTTTCAGGTCAAAACTTTGACATCCGATATCTCGGCTCTGGAAGGGTCTAGAGCCTCCATTTTTGCGCGCTGGTCGAAGTCTCGTGGCCCTCTGTCAGAATCCAGAGTTTCAAGAAGATCGGAGGGGGTCAAAATTTCGGCCAAAAACGACAGTGTTACCCCTTATGTTTTTTTTTTTTCGGGTCAAAACTTTGACATCTGATATCTCGGCTCTGGAAGGGTCTAGAGCCTCCATTTTTGCGGGCTGGTCGAAGTCTCGTGGCCCTCTGTCAGAATCCAGAGTTTCAAGAAGATCGGAGGGGGTCAAAATTTTGGCCAAAAACGACAGTTTTACCCCTTATGTTTTTTTTTCAGGTCAAAACTTTGACATCCGATATCTCGGCTCTGGAAGGGTCTAGAGCCTCCATTTTTGCGCGCTGGTCGAAGTCTCGTGGCCCTCTGTCAGAATCCAGAGTTTCAAGAAGATCGGAGGGGGTCAAAATTTCGGCCAAAAACGACAGTGTTACCCCTTATGTTTTTTTTCAGGTCAAAACTTTGACATCCGATATCTCGGCTCTGGAAGGGTCTAGAGCCTCCATTTTTGCGCGCTGGTCGAAGTCTCGTGGCCCTCTGTCAGAATCCAGAGTTTCAAGAAGATCGGAGGGGGTCAAAATTTCGGCCAAAAATGACAGTGTTACCCCTTATGTTTTTTTTTTCAGGTCAAAACTTTGACATCCGATATCTCGGCTCTGGAAGGGTCTAGAGCCTCCATTTTTGCGCGCTGGTCGAAGTCTCGTGGCCCTCTGTCAGAATCCAGAGTTTCAAGAAGATCGGAGGGGGTCAAAATTTCGGCCAAAAACGACAGTGTTACCCCTTATGTTTTTTTTTTCAGGTCAAAACTTTGACATCCGATATCTCGGCTCTGGAAGGGTCTAGAGCCTCCATTTTTGCGGGCTGGTCGAAGTCTCGTGGCCCTCTGTCAGAATCCAGAGTTTCAAGAAGATCAGAGGGGGTCAAAATTTCGGCCAAAAACGACAGTGTTACCCCTTATGTTTTTTTTTTTTCGGGTCAAACTTTGACATCCGATATCTCGGCTCTGGAAGGGTCTAGAGCCTCCATTTTTGCGCGCTGGTCGAAGTCTCGTGGCCCTCTGTCAGAATCCAGAGTTTCAAGAATATCGGAGGGGGTCAAAATTTCGGCCAAAAACGACAGTGTTACCCCTTATGTTTTTTTTCAGGTCAAAACTTTGACATCCGATATCTCGGCTCTGGAAGGGTCTAGAGCCTCCATTTTTGCGCGCTGGTCGAAGTCTCGTGGCCCTCTGTCAGAATCCAGAGTTTCAAGAAGATCGGAGGGGGTCAAAATTTCGGCCAAAAACGACAGTGTTACCCCTTATGTTTTTTTTTCAGGTCAAAACTTTGACATCCGATATCTCGGCTCTGGAAAGGTCTAGAGCCTCCATTTTTGCGCGCTGGTCGAAGTCTCGTGGCCCTCTGTCAGAATCCAGAGTTTCAAGAAGATCGGAGGGGGTCAAAATTTCGGCCAAAAACGACAGTGTTACCCCTTATGTTTTTTTTTCGGGTCAAAACTTTGACATCCGATATCTCGGCTGTGGAAGGGTCTAGAGCCTCCATTTTTGCGCGCTGGTCGAAGTCTCGTGGCCCTCTGTCAGAATCCAGAGTTTCAAGAAGATCGGAGGGGGTCAAAATTTCGGCCAAAAATGACAGTGTTACCCCTTATGTTTTTTTTTTTCAGGTCAAAACTTTGACATCCGATATCTCGGCTCTGGAAGGGTCTAGAGCCTCCATTTTTGCGCGCTGGTCGAAGTCTCTTGGCCCTCTGTCAGAATCCAGAGTTTCAAGAAGATCGGAGGGGGTCAAAATTTCGGCCAAAAACGACAGTGTAACCCCTTATGTTTTTTTTTTCGGGTCAAAACTTTGACATCCGATATCTCGGCTCTGGAAGGGTCTAGAGCCTCCATTTTTGCGCGCTGGTCGAAGTCTCGTGGCCCTCTGTCAGAATCCAGAGTTTCAAGAAGATCGGAGGGGGTCAAAATTTCGGCCAAAAACGACAGTGTAACCCCTTATGTTTTTTTTTCGGGTCAAAACTTTGACATCCGATATCTCGGTTCTGGAAGGGTCTAGAGCCTCCATTTTTGCGCGCTGGTCGAAGTCTCGGTGCCCTCTGTCAGAATCCAGAGTTTCAAGAAGATCGGAGGGGGTCAAAATTTCGGCCAAAAACGACAGTGTTACCCCTTATGTTTTTTTTTCGGGTCAAAACTTTGACATCCGATATCTCGGCTCTGGAAGGGTCTAGAGCCTCCATTTTTGCGCGCTGGTCGAAGTCTCGTGGCCCTCTGTCAGAATCCAGAGTTTCAAGAAGATCGGAGGGGGTCAAAATTTCGGCCAAAAACGACAGTGTTACCCCTTATGTTTTTTTTTTCGGGTCAAAACTTTGACATCCGATATCTCGGTTCTGGAAGGGTCTAGAGCCTCCATTTTAGCGTGCTGGTCGAAGTCTCGTGGCCCTCTGTCAGAATCCAGAGTTTCAAGAAGATCGGAGGGGGTGAAAATTTCGGCCAAAAACGACAGTGTTACCCCTTATGTTTTTTTTTCAGGTCAAAACTTTGACATCCGATATCTCGGCTCTGGAAGGGTCTAGAGCCTCCATTTTTGCGCGCTGGTCGAAGTCTCGTGGCCCTCTGTCAGAATCCAGAGTTTCAAGAAGATCGGAGGGGTCAAAATTTCGGCCAAAAACGACAGTGTTACCCCTTATGTTTTTTTTTCGGGTCAAAACTTTGACATCCGATATCTCGGCTCTGGAAGGGTCTAGAGCCTCCATTTTTGCGTGCTGATCGAAGTCTCGTGGCCCTCTGTCAGAATCCAGAGTTTCAAGAAGATCAGAGGGGGTCAAAATTTCGGCCAAAAACGACAGTGTTACCCCTTATGTTTTTTTTTTCGGGTCAAACTTTGACATCCGATATCTCGGCTCTGGAAGGGTCTAGAGCCTCCATTTTTGCGCGCTGGTCGAAGTCTCGTGGCCCTCTGTCAGAATCCAGAGTTTCAAGAAGATCGGAGGGGGTCAAAATTTCGGCCAAAAATGACAGTGTTACCCCTTATGTTTTTTTTTCAGGTCAAAACTTTGACATCCGATATCTCGGCTCTGGAAGGGTCTAGAGCCTCAATTTTTGCGCGCTGGTCGAAGTCTCGTGGCCCTATGTCAGAATCCAGAGTTTCAAGAAGATCGGAGGGGGTCAAAATTTCGGCCAAAAACGACAGTGTTACCCCTTATGTTTTTTTTTCGGGTCAAAACTTTGACATCTGATATCTCGGCTCTGGAAGGGTCTAGAGCCTCCATTTTTGCGGGCTGGTCGAAGTCTCGTGGCCCTCTGTCAGAATCCAGAGTTTCAAGAAGATCGGAGGGGGTCAAAATTTCGGCCAAAAACGACAGTGTTACCCCTTATGTTTTTTTTTTTTCGGGTCAAAACTTTGACATCCGATATCTCGGTTCTGGAAGGGTCTAGAGCCTCCATTTTAGCGTGCTGGTCGAAGTCTCGTGGCCCTCTGTCAGAATCCAGAGTTTCAAGAAGATCGGAGGGGGTGAAAATTTCGGCCAAAAACGACAGTGTTACCCCTTATGTTTTTTTTTCAGGTCAAAACTTTGACATCCGATATCTCGGCTCTGGAAGGGTCTAGAGCCTCCATTTTTGCGCGCTGGTCGAAGTCTCGTGGCCCTCTGTCAGAATCCAGAGTTTCAAGAAGATCGGAGGGGGTCAAAATTTCGGCCAAAAACGACAGTGTTACCCCTTATGTTTTTTTTTTCGGGTCAAAACTTTGACATCCGATATTTCGGCTCTGGAAGGGTCTAGAGCCTCCATTTTTGCGCGCTGATCGAAGTCTCGTGGCCCTCTGTCAGAATCCAGAGTTTCAAGAAGATCAGAGGGGGTCAAAATTTCGGCCAAAAACGACAGTGTTACCCCTTATGTTTTTTTTTTCGGGTCAAACTTTGACATCCGATATCTCGGCTCTGGAAGGGTCTAGAGCCTCCATTTTTGCGCGCTGGTCGAAGTCTCGTGGCCCTCTGTCAGAATCCAGAGTTTCAAGAAGATCGGAGGGGGTCAAAATTTCGGCCAAAAATGACAGTGTTACCCCTTATGTTTTTTTTTCAGGTCAAAACTTTGACATCCGATATCTCGGCTCTGGAAGGGTCTAGAGCCTCCATTTTTGCGCGCTGGTCGAAGTCTCGTGGCCCTATGTCAGAATCCAGAGTTTCAAGAAGATCGGAGGGGGTCAAAATTTCGGCCAAAAACGACAGTGTTACCCCTTATGTTTTTTTTTTCGGGTCAAAACTTTGACATCTGATATCTCGGCTCTGGAAGGGTCTAGAGCCTCCATTTTTGCGGGCTGGTCGAAGTCTCGTGGCCCTCTGTCAGAATCCAGAGTTTCAAGAAGATCGGAGGGGGTCAAAATTTTGGCCAAAAACGACAGTTTTACCCCTTATGTTTTTTTTTCAGGTCAAAATTTTGACATCCGATATCTCGGCTCTGGAAGGGTCTAGAGCCTCCATTTTTGTGCGCTGGTCGAAGTCTCGTGGCCCTCTGTCAGAATCCAGAGTTTCAAGAAGATCGGAGGGGGTCAAAATTTCGGCCAAAAACGACAGTGTTACCCCTTATGTTTTTTTTCAGGTCAAAACTTTGACATCCGATATCTCGGCTCTGGAAGGGTCTAGAGCCTCCATTTTTGCGCGCTGGTCGAAGTCTCGTGGCCCTCTGTCAGAATCCAGAGTTTCAAGAAGATCGGAGGGGGTCAAAATTTCGGCCAAAAATGACAGTGTTACCCCTTATGTTTTTTTTTCCAGGTCAAAACTTTGACATCCGATATCTCGGCTCTGGAAGGGTCTAGAGCCTCCATTTTTGCGCGCTGGTCGAAGTCTCGTGGCCCTCTGTCAGAATCCAGAGTTTCAAGAAGATCGGAGGGGGTCAAAATTTCGGCCAAAACGACAGTGTTACCCCTTATGTTTTTTTTTTCAGGTCAAAACTTTGACATCCGATATCTCGGCTCTGGGAGGGTCTAGAGCCTCCATTTTTGCGGGCTGGTCGAAGTCTCGTGGCCCTCTGTCAGAATCTAGAGTTTCAAGAAGATCGGAGGGGGTCAAAATTTCGGCCAAAAACGACAGTGTTACCCCTTATGTTTTTTTTTCAGGTCAAAACTTTGACATCCGATATCTCGGCTCTGGAAGGGTCTAGAGCCTCCATTTTTGCGCGCTGGTCGAAGTCTCGTGGCCCTCTGTCAGAATCCAGAGTTTCAAGAAGATCGGAGGGGGTCAAAATTTCGGCCAAAAATGACAGTGTTACCCCTTATGTTTTTTTTTCAGGTCAAAACTTTGACATCCGATATCTCGGCTCTGGAAGGGTCTAGAGCTGGTCGAAGTCTCGTGGCCCTCTGTCAGAATCCAGAGTTTCAAGAAGATCGGAGGGGTGTCAAAATTTCGGCCAAAAACGGACAGTGTTACCCCTTATGTTTTTTTTCAGGTCAAAACTTTGACATCCGATATCTCGGCTCTGGAAGGGTCTAGAGCCTCCATTTTTTGCAGCTCTGGTCGAAGTCTCGTGGCCCTCTGTCAGAATCCAGAGTTTCAAGAAGATCGGAGGGGGTCAAAATTTCGGCCAAAAACGACAGTGTTACCCCTTATGTTTTTTTTTTCAGATCAAAACTTTGACATCCGATATCTCGGCTCTGGAAAGGTCTAGAGCCTCCATTTTTGCGCGCTGGTCGAAGTCTCGTGGCCCTCTGTCAGAATCCAGAGTTTTCAAGAAGATCGGAGGGGTGGTCAAAATTTCGGCCAAAAACGACAGTGTTACCCCCCCTTATGTTTTTTTTTTTCGGGTCAAAACTTTGACATCCGATATCTCGGTTCTGAAGGGTCTAGAGCCGTCCATTTTAGCGTGCTGGTCGAAGTCTCGTGGCCCTCTGTCAGAATCCAGAGTTTCAAGAAGATCGGAGGGGGTGAAAATTTCGGCCAAAACGACAGTGTTACCCCTTATGTTTTTTTTTCAGGTCAAAACTTTGACATCCGATATCTCGGCTCTGGAAGGGTCTAGAGCCTCCATTTTTGCGCGGCTGGTCGAAGTCTCGTGGCCCTCTGTCAGAATCCAGAGTTTCAAGAAGATCGGAGGGGGTCAAAATTTCGGCCAAAAACGACAGTGTTACCCCTTATGTTTTTTTTTCGGGTCAAAACTTTGACATCCGATATCTCGGCTCTGGAAGGGTCTAGAGCCTCCATTTTGCGCCGCTGATCGAAGTCTCGTGGCCCTCTGTCAGAATCCAGAGTTTCAAGAAGATCAGAGGGGGTCAAAATTTCGGCCAAAAACGACAGTGTTACCCCTTATGTTTTTTTTTTTCGGGTCAAACTTTGACATCCGATATCTCGGCTCTGGAAGGGTCTAGAGCCTCCATTTTTGCGCGCTGGTCGAAGTCTCGGTGGCCCTCTGTCAGAATCCAGAGTTTCAAGAAGATCGGAGGGGGTCAAAATTTCGGCCAAAAATGACAGTGTTACCCCTTATGTTTTTTTTTTCAGGTCAAAACTTTGACATCCGATATCTCGGCTCTGGAAGGGTCTAGAGCCTCCATTTTTGCGCGCTGGTCGAAGTCTCGTGGCCCTATGTCAGAATCCAGAGTTTCAAGAAGATCGGGAGGGGGTCAAAATTTCGGCCAAAAACGACAGTGTTACCCCTTATGTTTTTTTTTTTCGGGTCAAAACTTTGACATCTGATATCTCGGCTCTGGAAGGGTCTAGAGCCTCCATTTTGCGGGCTGGTCGAAGTCTCGTGGCCCTCTGTCAGAATCCAGAGTTTCAAGAAGATCGGAGGGGGTCAAAATTTTGGCCAAAAACGACAGTTTTACCCCTTATGTTTTTTTTCAGGTCAAAACTTTGACATCCGATATCTCGGCTCTGGAAGGGTCTAGAGCCTCCATTTTTGCGCGCTGGTCGAAGTCTCGTGGCCCTCTGTCAGAATCCAGAGTTTCAGAGAAGATCGGAGGGGGTCAAAATTTCGGCCAAAAACGACAGTGTTACCCCTTATGTTTTTTTTCAGGTCAAAACTTTGACATCCGATATCTCGGCTCTGGAAGGGTCTAGAGCCTCCATTTTTGCGCGCTGGTCCGAAGTCTCCGTGGCCCTCTGTCAGAATCCAGAGTTTCAAGAAGATCGGAGGGGGGTCAAAATTTCGGCCAAAAATGACAGTGTTACCCCTTATGTTTTTTTTTTCAGGTCAAAACTTTGACATCCGATATCTCGGCTCTGGAAGGGTCTAGAGCCTCCATTTTTGCGCGCTGGTCGAAGTCTCGTGGCCCTCTGTCAGAATCCAGAGTTTCAAGAAGATCGGAGGGGGTCAAAATTTCGGCCAAAAACGACAGTGTTACCCCTTATGTTTTTTTTTTCAGGTCAAAACTTTGACATCCGATATCTCGGCTCTGGAAGGGTCTAGAGCCTCCATTTTTGCGCGCTGGTCGAAGTCTCGTGGCCCTCTGTCAGAATCCAGAGTTTCAAGAAGATCGGAGGGGGTCAAAATTTCGGCCAAAAATGACAGTGTTACCCCTTATGTTTTTTTTTCAGGTCAAAACTTTGACATCCGATATCTCGGCTCTGGAAGGGTCTAGAGCCTCCATTTTTGCGCGCGGGTCGAAGTCTCGTGGCCCTCTGTCAGAATCCAGAGTTTCAAGAAGATCGGAGGGGGTCAAAATTTCGGCCAAAAACGACAGTGTTACCCCTTATGTTTTTTTTCAGGTCAAAACTTTGACATCCGATATCTCGGCTCTGGAAGGGTCTAGAGCCTCCATTTTTGCGCGCTGGTCGAAGTCTCGTGGCCCTCTGTCAGAATCCAGAGTTTCAAGAAGATCGGAGGGGGTCAAAATTTCGGCCAAAAACGACAGTGTTACCCCTTATGTTTTTTTTTCAGGTCAAAACTTTGACATCCGATATCTCGGCTCTGGAAAGGTCTAGAGCCTCCATTTTTGCGCGCTGGTCGAAGTCTCGTGGCCCTCTGTCAGAATCCAGAGTTTCAAGAAGATCGGAGGGGGTCAAAATTTTGGCCAAAAACGACAGTGTTACCCCTTATGTTTTTTTTTTGGGTCAAAACTTTGACATCCGATATCTCGGCTGTGGAAGGGTCTAGAGCCTCCATTTTTGCGCGCTGGTCGAAGTCTCGTGGCCCTCTGTCAGAATCCAGAGTTTCAAGAAGATCGGAGGGGGTCAAAATTTCGGCCAAAAATGACAGTGTTACCCCTTATGTTTTTTTTTTTTCAGGTCAAAACTTTGACATCCGATTTCTCGGCTCTGGAAGGGTCTAGAGCCTCCATTTTTGCGCGCTGGTCGAAGTCTCATGGCCCTCTGTCAGAATCCAGAGTTTCAAGAAGATCGGAGGGGGTCAAAATTTCGGCCAAAAACGACAGTGTTACCCCTTATGTTTTTTTTTTCAGGTCAAAACTTTGACATCCGATATCTCGGCTCTGGAAGGGTCTAGAGCCTCCATTTTTGCGCGCTGGTCGAAGTCTTGTGGCCCTCTGTCAGAATCCAGAGTTTCAAGAAGATCGGAGGGGGTCAAAATTTCGGCCAAAAACGACAGTGTTACCCCTTATGTTTTTTTTTTCGGGTCAAAACTTTGACATCCGATATCACGGCTCTGGAAGGGTCTAGAGCCTCCATTTTTGCACGCTGGTCGAAGTCTCGTGGCCCTCTGTCAGAATCCAGAGTTTCAAGAAGATCGGAGGGGGTCAAAATTTCGGCCAAAAATGACAGTGTTACCCCTTATGTTTTTTTTTTTCAGGTCAAAACTTTGACATCCGATATCTCGGCTCTGGAAGGGTCTAGAGCCTCCATTTTTGCGCGCTGGTCGAAGTCTCATGGCCCTCTGTCAGAATCCAGAGTTTCAAGAAGATCGGAGGGGGTCAAAATTTCGGCCAAAAACGACAGTGTTACCCCTTATGTTTTTTTTTTCAGGTCAAAACTTTGACATCCGATATCTCGGCTCTGGAAGGGTCTAGAGCCTCCATTTTTGCGCGCTGGTCGAAGTCTTGTGGCCCTCTGTCAGAATCCAGAGTTTCAAGAAGATCGGAGGGGGTCAAAATTTCGGCCAAAAACGACAGTGTTACCCCTTATGTTTTTTTTTTCGGGTCAAAACTTTGACATCCGATATCTCGGCTCTGGAAGGGTCTAGAGCCTCCATTTTTGCGCGCTGGTCGAAGTCTCGTGGCCCTCTGTCAGAATCCAGAGTTTCAAGAAGATCGGAGGGGGTCAAAATTTCGGCCAAAAACGACAGTGTTACCCCTTATGTTTTTTTTTTTTCGGGTCAAACTTTGACATCCGATATCTCGGCTCTGGAAGGGTCTAGAGCCTCCATTTTTGCGCGCTGGTCGAAGTCTCGTGGCCCTCTGTCAGAATCCAGAGTTTCAAGAAGATCGGAGGGGGTCAAAATTTCGGCCAAAAATGACAGTGTTACCCCTTATGTTTTTTTTTCAGGTCAAAACTTTGACATCCGATATCTCGGCTCTGGAAGGGTCTAGAGCCTCCATTTTTGCGCGCTGGTCGAAGTCTCATGGCCCTCTGTCAGAATCCAGAGTTTCAAGAAGATCGGAGGGGGTCAAAATTTCGGCCAAAAACGACAGTGTTACCCCTTATGTTTTTTTTTTCGGGTCAAAACTTTGACATCCGATATCTCGGCTCTGGAAGGGTCTAGAGCCTCCATTTTTGCACGCTGGTCGAAGTCTCGTGGCCCTTTGTCAGAATCCAGAGTTTCAAGAAGATCGGAGGGGGTCAAAATTTCGGCCAAAAACGACAGTGTTACCCCTTATGTTTTTTTTTTCGGGTCAAAACTTTGACATCCGATATCTCGGTTCTGGAAGGGTCTAGAGCCTCCATTTTAGCGTGCTGGTCGAAGTCTCGTGGCCCTCTGTCAGAATCCAGAGTTTCAAGAAGATCGGAGGGGGTGAAAATTTCGGCCAAAAACGACAGTGTTACCCCTTATGTTTTTTTTTCAGGTCAAAACTTTGACATCCGATATCTCGGCTCTGGAAGGGTCTAGAGCCTCCATTTTTGCGCGCTGGTCGAAGTCTCGTGGCCCTCTGTCAGAATCCAGAGTTTCAAGAAGATCGGAGGGGGTCAAAATTTCGGCCAAAAACGACAGTGTTACCCCTTATGTTTTTTTTTTCGGGTCAAAACTTTGACATCCGATATCTCGGCTCTGGAAGGGTCTAGAGCCTCCATTTTTGCGCGCTGATCGAAGTCTCGTGGCCCTCTGTCAGAGTCCAGAGTTTCAAGAAGATCAGAGGGGGTCAAAATTTCGGCCAAAAACGACAGTGTTACCCCTTATGTTTTTTTTTTTCGGGTCAAACTTTGACATCCGATATCTCGGCTCTGGAAGGGTCTAGAGCCTCCATTTTTGCGCGCTGGTCGAAGTCTCGTGGCCCTCTGTCAGAATCCAGAGTTTCAAGAAGATCGGAGGGGGTCAAAATTTCGGCCAAAAATGACAGTGTTACCCCTTATGTTTTTTTTTCAGGTCAAAACTTTGACATCCGATATCTCGGCTCTGGAAGGGTCTAGAGCCTCCATTTTTGCGCGCTGGTCGAAGTCTCGTGGCTCTATGTCAGAATCCAGAGTTTCAAGAAGATCGGAGGGGGTCAAAATTTCGGCCAAAAACGACAGTGTTACCCCTTATGTTTTTTTTTTTCGGGTCAAAACTTTGACATCTGATATCTCGGCTCTGGAAGGGTCTAGAGCCTCCATTTTTGCGGGCTGGTCGAAGTCTCGTGGCCCTCTGTCAGAATCCAGAGTTTCAAGAAGATCGGAGGGGGTCAAAATTTTGGCCAAAAACGACAGTTTTACCCCTTATGTTTTTTTTTCAGGTCAAAACTTTGACATCCGATATCTCGGCTCTGGAAGGGTCTAGAGCCTCCATTTTTGCGCGCTGGTCGAAGTCTCGTGGCCCTCTGTCAGAATCCAGAGTTTCAAGAAGATCGGAGGGGGTCAAAATTTCGGCCAAAAACGACAGTGTTACCCCTTATGTTTTTTTTCAGGTCAAAACTTTGACATCCGATATCTCGGCTCTGGAAGGGTCTAGAGCCTCCATTTTTGCGCGCTGGTCGAAGTCTCGTGGCCCTCTGTCAGAATCCAGAGTTTCAAGAAGATCGGAGGGGGTCAAAATTTCGGCCAAAAATGACAGTGTTACTCCTTATGTTTTTTTTTTCAGGTCAAAACTTTGACATCCGATATCTCGGCTCTGGAAGGGTCTAGAGCCTCCATTTTTGCGCGCTGGTCGAAGTCTCGTGGCCCTCTGTCAGAATCCAGAGTTTCAAGAAGATCGGAGGGGGTCAAAATTTCGGCCAAAAACGACAGTGTTACCCCTTATGTTTTTTTTTTCAGGTCAAAACTTTGACATCCGATATCTCGGCTCTGGAAGGGTCTAGAGCCTCCATTTTTGCGGGCTGGTCGAAGTCTCGTGGCCCTCTGTCAGAATCCAGAGTTTCAAGAAGATCGGAGGGGGTCAAAATTTCGGCCAAAAACGACAGTGTTACCCCTTATGTTTTTTTTTCAGGTCAAAACTTTGACATCCGATATCTCGGCTCTGGAAGGGTCTAGAGCCTCCATTTTTGCGCGCTGGTCGAAGTCTCGTGGCCCTCTGTCAGAATCCAGAGTTTGAAGAAGATCGGAGGGGGTCAAAATTTCGGCCAAAAATGACAGTGTTACCCCTTATGTTTTTTTTTCAGGTCAAAACTTTGACATCCGATATCTCGGCTCTGGAAGGGTCTAGAGCCTCCATTTTTGCGCGCTTGCGTCGAAGTCTCGTGGCCCTCTGTCAGAATCCAGAGTTTCAAGAAGATCGGAGGGGGTCAAAATTTCGGCCAAAAACGACAGTGTTACCCCTTATGTTTTTTTTCAGGTCAAAACTTTGACATCCGATATCTCGGCTCTGGAAGGGTCTAGAGCCTCCATTTTTGCGCGCTGGTCGAAGTCTCGTGGCCCCTCTGTCAGAATCCAGAGTTTCAAGAAGATCGGAGGGGGGTCAAAATTTCGGCCAAAAACGACAGTGTTACCCCTTATGTTTTTTATTTCAGGTCAAAACTTTGACATCCGATATCTCGGCTCTGGAAGGGTCTAGAGCCTCCATTTTTGCGCGACTGGTCGAAGTCTCGTGGCCCTCTGTCAGAATCCAGAGTTTCAAGAAGATCGGAGGGGGTCAAAATTTCGGCCAAAAACGACAGTGTTACCCCTTATGTTTTTTTTTTCGGGTCAAAAACTTTGACATCCGATATCTCGGCTTCTGGAAGGGTCTAGAGCCTCCATTTTTGCGCGCTGATCGAAGGTCTCGTGGCCCTCTGTCAGAGTCCAGAGTTTCAAGAAGATCAGAGGGGGTCAAAATTTCGGCCAAAAACGACAGTGTTACCCCCTTATGTTTTTTTTTTTTCGGGTCAAACTTTGACATCCGATATCTCGGCTCTGAAGGGTCTAGAGCCTCCATTTTTGCGCGCTGGTCGAAGTCTCGTGGCCCTCTGTCAGAATCCAGAGTTTCAAGAAGATTGGAGGGGGTCAAAATTTCGGCCAAAAATGACAGTGTTACCCCTTATGTTTTTTTTTCAGGTCAAAACTTTGACATCCGATATCTCGGCTCTGGAAGGGTCTAGAGCCTCCATTTTTGCGCGCTGGTCGAAGTCTCGTGGCCCTATGTCAGAATCCAGAGTTTCAAGAAGATCGGAGGGGGTCAAAATTTCGGCCAAAAACGACAGTGTTACCCCTTATGTTTTTTTTTTTTCGGGTCAAAACTTTGACATCTGATATCTCGGCTCTGGAAGGGTCTAGAGCCTCCATTTTTGCGGGCTGGTCGAAGTCTCGTGGCCCTCTGTCAGAATCCAGAGTTTCAAGAAGATCGGAGGGGGTCAAAATTTTGGCCAAAAACGACAGTTTTACCCCTTATGTTTTTTTTTCAGGTCAAAACTTTGACATCCGATATCTCGGCTCTGGAAGGGTCTAGAGCCTCCATTTTTGCGCGCTGGTCGAAGTCTCGTGGCCCTCTGTCAGAATCCAGAGTTTCAAGAAGATCGGAGGGGGTCAAAATTTCGGCCAAAAACGACAGTGTTACCCCTTATGTTTTTTTTCAGGTCAAAACTTTGACATCCGATATCTCGGCTCTGGAAGGGTCTAGAGCCTCCATTTTTGCGCGCTGGTCGAAGTCTCGTGGCCCTCTGTCAGAATCCAGAGTTTCAAGAAGATCGGAGGGGGTCAAAATTTCGGCCAAAAATGACAGTGTTACTCCTTATGTTTTTTTTTTCAGGTCAAAACTTTGACATCCGATATCTCGGCTCTGGAAGGGTCTAGAGCCTCCATTTTTGCGCGCTGGTCGAAGTCTCGTGGCCCTCTGTCAGAATCCAGAGTTTCAAGAAGATCGGAGGGGGTCAAAATTTCGGCCAAAAACGACAGTGTTACCCCTTATGTTTTTTTTTTCAGGTCAAAACTTTGACATCCGATATCTCGGCTCTGGAAGGGTCTAGAGCCTCCATTTTTGCGGGCTGGTCGAAGTCTCGTGGCCCTCTGTCAGAATCCAGAGTTTCAAGAAGATCGGAGGGGGTCAAAATTTCGGCCAAAAACGACAGTGTTACCCCTTATGTTTTTTTTTCAGGTCAAAACTTTGACATCCGATATCTCGGCTCTGGAAGGGTCTAGAGCCTCCATTTTTGCGCGCTGGTCGAAGTCTCGTGGCCCTCTGTCAGAATCCAGAGTTTCAAGAAGATCGGAGGGGGTCAAAATTTCGGCCAAAAATGACAGTGTTACCCCTTATGTTTTTTTTTCAGGTCAAAACTTTGACATCCGATATCTCGGCTCTGGAAGGGTCTAGAGCCTCCATTTTTGCGCGCTGGTCGAAGTCTCGTGGCCCTCTGTCAGAATCCAGAGTTTCAAGAAGATCGGAGGGGGTCAAAATTTCGGCCAAAAACGACAGTGTTACCCCTTATTTTTTTTTTCAGGTCAAAACTTTGACATCCGATATCTCGGCTCTGGAAGGGTCTAGAGCCTCCATTTTTGCGCGCTGGTCGAAGTCTCGTGGCCCTCTGTCAGAATCCAGAGTTTCAAGAAGATCGGAGGGGGTCAAAATTTCGGCCAAAAACGACAGTGTTACCCCTTATGTTTTTTATTTCAGGTCAAAACTTTGACATCCGATATCTCGGCTCTGGAAGGGTCTAGAGCCTCCATTTTTGCGGGCTGGTCGAAGTCTCGTGGCCCTCTGTCAGAATCCAGAGTTTCAAGAAGATCGGAGGGGGTCAAAATTTCGGCCAAAAACGACAGTGTTACCCCTTATGTTTTTTTTTTCAGGTCAAAACTTTGACATCCGATATCTCGGCTCTGGAAGGGTCTAGAGCCTCCATTTTTGCGCGCTGGTCGAAGTCTCGTGGCCCTCTGTCAGAATCCAGAGTTTCAAGAAGATCGGAGGGGGTCAAAATTTCGGCCAAAAATGACAGTGTTACCCCTTATGTTTTTTTTTCAGGTCAAAACTTTGACATCCGATATCTCGGCTCTGGAAGGGTCTAGAGCCTCCATTTTTGCGCGCTGGTCGAAGTCTCGTGGCCCTCTGTCAGAATCCAGAGTTTCAAGAAGATCGGAGGGGGTCAAAATTTCGGCCAAAAACGACAGTGTTACCCCTTATGTTTTTTTTCAGGTCAAAACTTTGACATCCGATATCTCGGCTCTGGAAGGGTCTAGAGCCTCCATTTTTGCGCGCTGGTCGAAGTCTCGTGGCCCTCTGTCAGAATCCAGAGTTTCAAGAAGATCGGAGGGGGTCAAAATTTCGGCCAAAAACGACAGTGTTACCCCTTATGTTTTTTTTTCAGGTCAAAACTTTGACATCCGATATCTCGGCTCTGGAAGGGTCTAGAGCCTCCATTTTTGCGCGCTGGTCGAAGTCTCATGGCCCTCTGTCAGAATCCAGAGTTTCAAGAAGATCGGAGGGGGTCAAAATTTCGGCCAAAAACGACAGTGTTACCCCTTATGTTTTTTTTTTCAGGTCAAAACTTTGACATCCGATATCTCGGCTCTGGAAGGGTCTAGAGCCTCCATTTTTGCGCGCTGGTCGAAGTCTTGTGGCCCTCTGTCAGAATCCAGAGTTTCAAGAAGATCGGAGGGGGTCAAAATTTCGCCAAAAACGACAGTGTTACCCCTTATGTTTTTTTTTTCGGGGTCAAAACTTTGACATCCGATATCACGGCTCTGGAAGGGTCTAGAGCCTCCATTTTTGCACGCTGGTCGGAGAAGTCTCGTGGCCCTCTGTCAGAAACCAGAGTTTCAAAGAAGATCGGAGGGGGGTCAAAATTTCGGCCAAAAATGACAGTGTTACCCCTTATGTTTTTTTTTTTCAGGTCAAAACTTTGACATCCGATATCTCGGCTCTGGAAGGGTCTAGAGCCTCCATTTTTGCGCGCTGGTCGAAGTCTCATGGCCCTCTGTCAGAATCCAGAGATTCAAGAAGATCGGATGGGGGTCAAAATTTCGGCCAAAAACGACAGTGTTACCCCTTATGTTTTTTTTTTCAGGTCAAAACTTTGACATCCGATATCTCGGCTCTGGAAGGGTCTAGAGCCTCATTTTTGCGCGCTGGTCGAAGTCTTGTGGCCCTCTGTCAGAATCCAGAGTTTCAAGAAGATCGAAGGGGGTCAAAATTCGGCCAAAAACGACAGTGTTACCCCTTATGTTTTTTTTTTCGGGGTCAAAACTTTGACATCCGATATCTCGGCTCTGGAAGGGTCTAGAGCCTCCATTTTTGCGCGCTGGTCGAAGTCTCGTGGCCCTCTGTCAGAATCCAGAGTTTTCAAGAAGATCGGAGGGGGTCAAAATTTCGGCCAAAAACGACAGTGTTACCCCTTATGTTTTTTTTTTTTCGGGTCAAACTTTGACATCCGATATCTCGGCTCTGGAAGGGTCTAGAGCCTCCATTTTTGCGGCGCTGGTCGAAGTCTCGTGGCCCTCTGTCAGAATCCAGAGTTTCAAGAAGATCGGAGGGGGTCAAAATTTCGGCCAAAAATGACAGTGTTACCCCTTATGTTTTTTTTTCAGGTCAAAACTTGACATCCGATATCTCGGCTCTGGAAGGGTCTAGAGCCTCCATTTTTTGCGCGCTGGTCGAAGTCTCATGGCCCTCTGTCAGAATCCAGAGTTTCATAAGAGATCGGAGGGGGTCAAAATTTCGGCCAAAAACGACAGTGTTACCCCTTATGTTTTTTTTTTTCGGTCAAAACTTTGACATCCGATATCTCGGCTCTGGAAGGGTCTAGAGCCTCCATTTTTCTGCACGCTGGTCGAAGTCTCGTGGCCCTTTGTCAGAATCCAGAGTTTTCAAGAAGATCGGAGGGGGTCAAAATTTCGGCCAAAAAACGACAGTGTTACCCCTTATGTTTTTTTTTTCGGGTCAAAAACTTTGACATCCGATATCTCGGTTCTGGAAGGGTCTAGAGCCTCCATTTTAGCGTGCTGGTCGAAGTCTCGTGGCCCTCTGTCAGAATCCAGAGTTTCAAGAAGATCGGAGGGGGTGAAAATTTCGGCCAAAAACGACAGTGTTACCCCTTATGTTTTTTTTTCAGGTCAAAACTTTGACATCCGATATCTCGGCTCTGGAAGGGTCTAGAGCGCTCCATTTTTGCGCGCTGGTCGAAGTCTCGTGGCCCTCTGTCAGAATCCAGAGTTTCAAGAAGATCGGAGGGGGTCAAAATTTCGGCCAAAAACGACAGTGTTAACCCCTTATGTTTTTTTTTTCGGGTCAAAACTTTGACATCCCGATATCTCGGCTCTGGAAGGGTCTAGAGCCTCCATTTTTGCGCGCTGATCGAAGTCTCGTGGCCCTCTGTCAGAGTCCAGAGTTTCAAGAAGATCAGAGGGGTCAAAATTTCGGCCAAAAACGACAGTGTTACCCCTTATGTTTTTTTTTTTTCGGGTCAAACTTTGACATCCGATATCTCGGCTCTGGAAGGGTCTAGAGCCTCCATTTTTGCGCGCTGGTCGAAGTCTCGTGGCCCTCTGTCAGAATCCCAGAGTTTCAAGAAGATCGGAGGGGGTCAAAATTTCGGCCAAAAATGACAGTGCTTACCACCTTATGTTTTTTTTTCAGGTCAAAACTTTGACATCCGATATCTCGGCTCTGGAAGGGTCTAGAGCCTCCATTTTTGCGCGCTGGTCGAAGTCTCGTGGCCCTATGTCAGAATCCAGAGTTTCAAGAAGATCGGAGGGGGTCAAAATTTCGGCCAAAAACGACAGTGTTACCCCCTTATGTTTTTTTTTCAGGTCAAAACTTTGACATCCGATATCTCGGCTCTGGAAGGGTCTACAGCCTTCATTTTTGCGCGCTGGTCGAAGTCTCGTGGCCCTCTGTCAGAATCCAGAGTTTCAAGAAGATCGGAGGGGGTCAAAATTTCGGCCCAAAAACGACAGTGTTACCCCTTATGTTTTTTTTTTCAGGTCAAAACTTTGACATCCGATATCTCGGCTCTGGAAGGGGCTAGAGCCTCCATTTTTGCGCGCTGGTCGAAGTCTCGTGCGCCGTCTGTCAGAATCCAGAGTTTCAAGAACGATCGGAGGGGGTCCAAAATTTCGGCCAAAAACGACAGTGTTACCCCTTATGTTTTTTTTTTTCAGGTCAAAACTTTGACATCCGATATCTCGGCTCTGGAAGGGTCTAGAGCCTCCATTTTTGCACGCTGGTCGAAGTTTCGTGGCCCTCTGTCAGAATCCAGAGTTTCAAGAAGATCGGAGGGGGTCAAAATTTCGGCCAAAAACGACAGGTGTTACCCCTTATGTTTTTTTTTCAGGTCAAAACTTTGACATCCGATATCTCGGCTCTGGAAAGGGTCTAGAGCCTCCATTTTTGCGCGCTGGTCGAAGTCTCGTGGCCGTCTGTCAGAATCCAGAGTTTCAAGAAGATCGGAGGGGGTCAAAATTTCGGCCAAAAAACGACAGTGTTACCCCTTATGTTTTTTTTTTCAGGTCAAAACTTTGACATCCGATATCTCGGCTCTGGAAGGGTCTAGAGCCTCCATTTTTGCACGCTGGTCGAAGTCTCGTGGCCCTCTGTCAGAATCCAGAGTTTCAAGAAGATCGGAGGGGGTCAAAATTTCGGCCAAAAACGACAGTGTTACCCCTTATGTTTTTTTTTCAGGTCATAACTTTGACATCCGATATCTCGGCTCTGGAAGGGTCTAGAGCCTTAATTTTTGCGCGCTGGTCGAAGTCTCGTGGCCCTCTGTCAGAATCCAGAGTTTCAAGAAGATCGGAGGGGGTCAAAATTTCGGCTAAAAACGACAGTGTTACCCCTTATGTTTTTTTCTTCAGGTCAAAACTTTGACATCCGATATCTCGGCTCTGGAAGGGTCTAGAGCCTCCATTTTTGCGCGCTGGTCGAAGTCTCGTGGCCCTCTGTCAGAATCCAGAGTTTCAAGAAGATCGGAGGGGGTCAAAATTTCGGCAAAAAACGACAGTGTTACCCCTTATGTTTTTTTTTTCTGGTCAAAACTTTGACATCCGATATCTCGGCTCTGGAAGGGTCTAGAGCCTCCATTTTTGCGCGCTGGTCGAAGTCTCGTGGCCCTCTGTCAGAATCCAGAGTTTCAAGAAGATCGGAGGGGGTCAAAATTTCGGCCAAAAACGACAGTGTTACCCCTTATGTTTTTTTTTCAGGTCAAAACTTTGACATCCGATATCTCGGCTCTGGAAGGGTCTAGAGCCTTCATTTTTGCGCGCTGGTCGAAGTCTCGTGGCCCTCTGTCAGAATCCAGAGTTTCAAGAAGATCGGAGGGGGTCAAAATTTCGGCCAAAAACGACAGT